>WOXC01006458.1:600000-953228 GCA_011680675.1 Gymnobelideus leadbeateri
GCCAGATTTTGTTACAATTTTTCCCCATTTTTCCCTACCTCCCCACCCCAGAATAGCAGTCCCACAGGATAACCCCTTATCCCATCTGCTTTTTCCCATATCTTCTCCCATGCCCCCTTTGACTTTTTCGGTAGGGCAAGGTGAATCCCCATGCCCCAATGCCTGCACATCCTATTTCCCAATTATATGTAAAATAGTATTAATAATAGTATTTATATAATTTTACACATTTGATTTTAAAACATTGAATTCCAGATCCATTACCTTCTTCCCATGTTACCCACCCTTACTGGGAAAATAAACAGTTCAGCATAGGCTGTACGTGTGTAGCTATACAAAACATTACCATGGTAGATACATTGTAAAAGACTGACTATATTTCCCTCCTTCCTATCCCACCTCCCACTTGGTCTATTCCCTACTTTGATCCTGTCCCTTTTCAGAAGTGGGTGCTTCCAACTTCCCTTACCCCCTTCCCTCCCACCCTCCCTTGCATCATCCCCCATCTCATTCCCTAACCTAACTCTCTTGTAGGGTGAGATATCCCATTTAGTATGTATGTCATTCTCTCCCTGATCCAAATTCAATGAGAATAAGGTTTTGCCTTTTTGCCTTCCTATTCTTCCCCTCCCCTGTAACCATTTTCCCTTGCTTCTTCTATATGAAACAGTTTACCCCATCTGTCTCTCCCCATCTCCTCTCATTATGGTCCTCTCTCACCTCTTAATTTCACCTTTTAAGTATCATCCCTTCCTATTACATTCGACCTGTGTCCTCTATCTATGTATACCTGTAAACACATATACACACATTCACATAAGTATTCATATGCCCATATACCCTTCTTCAACTATTTTCATACTAAGAAAAGTCTCATCAGTTACAGTTATTGTTTTTCCATGTAGGAATGTAAACAAACAGTTCAACTTTGATAAGTTCATGATTTCTTTTCCCTGTTTACCTTCTTAAGCATCTCTTGCTTCTTATATCTGAATGTCAAATTTTCTATTCAGTTCTGGTTTTTTCATCAAGAATGCTTGAAAGTGCAGGGCAGCTAAGTGGCGCAGTGAGTAGAGCACCAGCCCTGGAGTCAGAAGGAACTGAGTTCGGATCCGGCCTCAGACACTTAATGCACACACAAACAAAAAAACCTAGCCGTGTGACCTTGGGCAAGTTACTTAATCCCAATTGCCCTCCAAAAAAGCAAAAAAAAAAAAAAAATAATAATCATTTGACTATCTAAGGGATAGGGACTGGACTGGTGATTTCACGGAGGAACTCTAAGGAAACTCCCTCTGCCAATGAAAGTCAGCCCTTTCTCCATAACTTACAGTCTTGGAGCCTAGGAGATTGAGTGATTAGGTGACTTATTTGGTGGTCACATAGCCAGTTGATATCAGAAGTAGGATTTGAACCCAGGTCTTTGTGGCTTTGAGATTAGTTCACTTTTTACTTTATCATGTTGCCTCTGATGGTTACTATTTGCATGACTTTGGGCAAGTTTCTTCTAAAATCTATGATCTTACAAAATCTAAATCTATGAATTTACAAAATATCTAAAAAGGTCAAAAATAACTTTTCTTCATCTTAAAAACAGGGATCATCCAAGGCAATTGGGGTTAAATGACTTGCCCAAGGTCACACATCTAGTTAAGTGTCAAATGTCTAAGATCAGATTTGAATTCAGGTCCTCCTGACTCCAGGGCCAGTTCTCTATTCACTGCACCACCTAGCTGCCCCAGTGGAGTAGATTCTGTAACTGTTATTTCTGGAGCTGCACTAGCCTAAAAAAAGCAAGGGATCAGGGGTATAAAAGTTCCACCCTCCCAGCCTCCATATACCTTCATAAATGCATTAGCTCCCTAAGAAAGCTATATAATCTGCCCAAGCCCTGAGAAAGAAGTTGAGCTCTGCATTTGCCTTATAGCAAGTGACAGGTGTCCAGCTGTTCCATTTGTGTTTAGCTGACAGGTACCAGTGCATGTAAAAGATATAGACCATGTTTATAGAGGCTCAGGGCTCTTGTGAGTATTGGTTTTAGCAGCAGGACAGATCTCCTAGCACATGCTGAGTTTGGGCTTAGTTGCTGGTTTCTTTTGCCAGATCAGATGATGATTAATCAGGAGTCAGATGTCAGCTGTTTGATGTTACTTATGCTCTCACTAACAGCTGCCTGTTTCAAACTGTGCCTCCTACATCGTGAATGCAAACCTGGAGCTGGCAATTTCCAGAAGGAAATTTTCAAAGTGTTCAGAGAGTCCAGAAATAGCCAATGTAGTTTCTGATTAGAGTTAACTTTGGGCTTTATATAATTTCTCTAAAACCAAAAATGTACAAAGGATTTACAAAATATTTAAGTTATCCAGGGTCCAAAATGTGAATTATCTGCACATCACTTCTATGTCTGTTTATATGCTTGTATACATATATAGAAATATTTCATCATAAAGCATATAAAGTGCTACTTGAGCATTGATTCCCCCCTATTATTTGTGTTCTACCTTAAAATCCTACAAGGATGAGTAAATCCCAAGTCTGAAAGTTTGATTCAAATCGGCTTAAAGCTCTTTTTGAAGAAGGCTATTTGTGAGCGCTTTCTTTTCTCACGAGGTTTTCAATACCTCCTTGTTCTGCTCTTAATCAGAAATGCCATACAAACAGCATTTGCAGGTTTCTTTTTCCATTAAGTGGGAGGGGGAAAAGCAAGAATGTAAGAACACTTAAAAAAAAACATTAGACAAGCTTTTCAGGACTTTAAGAAAAGTTCGAGGCTAAGGTATTTTTTTCCAAGGGACAAAGAGAATTCCAGTTGATTTTTGCCTAACCTAGATATCAGATGTCCATGTGGCTTGCCATTCTAAAATAAAACTTTTTAAGGGGGTTCCTTTTTATAGCAAGAGAGGAGGAAGTGAGAAACTGACTTCCCCAAGATTCTCCCTATGCACTGTAGCCAAGTGGTCCTAAAATTTTGGCTAATTCCCTAAGAATCACTTGTATGACTGGGCCCCAGCAGGAACCACCAAAAAAAAAAAAAAACCATCAATGCCACAGTATATATTATGTCGAGATGGTCAATAATGATTTTTTAAATACCCCAAAACTCCAAAATATAAAATCCTACAAATTTAACCAAACCCTCGCAAGAATTTCAGGAAAGTGACCAAGTTCTTCTTTTTCTGTTCCACCCCCCATATCTATATTCTGAATGTTAATAACTTGCTCTTGTATACAGTGCTACATGAGATATAAGGTGAGAGTGGAAAGATCAGAACCATGGCATATTAGTCATGGACTTGGAGATCATTAGAATTGAAAGGAACTTTAGAGAATTTAGCTCTGATACTTCTTTCCTGTGTGACTAGAGGCACTTACCCAGTCAGAGGCTTTGTTTCCTTGTATACAAAATGAAGATATTAATAATAATGGTAACTAATATCTATACACTATTTTAAAGTTTGCAATTCTAGGAGCTCTCAGCCCAGAGACAATAAGGGAGTCAGACAACTGGTTAGAAAGAGATCACACGTGATCCTTTGCTGGCATTGGGTATAGCTTGTGCTGATTGGTAACTCTACTGCCAATATTGTTGTTCTAGGTCACAGTTCGAGGATAGAAAGAAGTGCTATGACTTGCAGCTAAAAAGAGCAGGAGAACCAGTCACAATTCAAAGGCAGAGAATAGTACTAGCATTTGTGGTTACAGGGGAGCAGAGGCTCTTCCTGGGCAAAGAGCAGAGCACTGACCAGGAAAACAGTGACCCCACCTATCCCCATCACACCTCCTTGGAAACACTGAAAACTTGTAGGTCCCTAAAACCTAGCTCTGAAAACAGCAGCACAAAAAAACCTGAAGTTTGGGATAGTTCCTCCCTAACCCCAGGTGAGCAGAGCACAACTTTATAGTTCAAAGTCACAGTAACAGCCATTTTTTTATAATGATCAACTTAGCTATTCTCAGTAATGAAAAAAAATTCAAGACAATTATGAAGGACTGATGAGGAAAAATGCTATCCACCTCCAGAGAAAGAACTGATGGAGCCTGAATGCAGATCAAATCACACTATTTTATACCTGTTCCCCACTTTTTGTCTGTTTTCTTTCACAACATGACTAATATGGAAATATGTTTTGCATGACTGCATATGTATAACCTATATCCAATCACCTGCCTTAATAGGGAGGTGGTAGAAAGAGAGAGAGAGAGAGAGAGAGAGAGAGAGAGAGAGAGAGAGAGAGAATTTGGAATACCAAATTTAAAAAATTGTTTAAAATTGTTTTTAGTTGTTTTTGGGGGAAATTAACAGCTCAGTAAAAGAGGTACCAAAAAAAAAATACTGAAGAAAATAACACCATAAAAAATAGAATTGGCCTAATGGTTAAAGAGGCACAAAATTTCACTAAAAAAAGAACTCCAGCAGGGTGGCTAGGTGGTGCAGTAAATAGAGAACCAGCCCTGGAGTCAGGAGGACCTGAGTTCAAATCTAGCCTCAGACACTTAACACAAAATCTAGCCATGTGACCTTGGGCAAGTCACTTAACCCCAATTGCCCTCCAAAAAGAAAAACAAAAGAATTCCTTAAAAACAGGACAAATAGAAAAGGGGGTACAAAAATTCACTGAAGAAAAGAAATCCTTAAAAAAAAGAAGTATTTACCAAATGTAAAAAAAGAGGTACAAAAGTTCACTGAAGAAAACAATTCCTTAAAAATTAGAATTAGTTAACTAGAAACTGATAACTCCATGAGACATTAAGAAACAATAAAACAAAATCAAAGAAATGAAAAATAGAAGAAAATGTGAAATCTCATCAGAAAAACAACTGGCCTAAAAAATAGATTGAGCAGAGATAATTTAAGAATTATGATGATGATGATGATGATGATGATGATGCCATCAAAATGAGCCTCAACATCATATTTCAAGAAATCATCAAGGGAAAATGTCCCAATATATTAGATCTAGAGGGTAAAATCAAAATTGAAAGAATCAAGTGATTACATACTGAAAGAGATCCCCAAATGAAAACTCCCAGGAACATAACTGCCAAATTTAAGAGCTCCCATATCAAGGAGAAAATATTGCAAGTTACCAGAAAGAAACAATTCATATATCATATAGCCACAGTCAGAATCACACAAGATTTAGCAGCTTCCATGTTAAAGAAGCAGAGGACTCAGAATATGAGATCTTGGAAAGCAAAGGAACTAGGATTACAACCAAGAATAATCTACCGAGCAAAACTGAATATAATCCTTCAGAGGAGAAAAATTAAATTTAATGAAAAAGACAACTTTTAGGCACTCCTAATGAAAAGACCAGAGGTGAATAGAAAAATTTTACATTCAAGTATAAGTCTAAGAAGAAGCATAAAAATATAAACATGTAATAAAAATCATAAGAGATATTTATTTAAACTGTTTATATTCCTATATGGAAAAATTACACTTGTAATTCCTAAGAACTTTAATAGCATTAGGGCAAAATAGAAGGAGAGCATAAGTGTGAGTAAACTTTGTTGGGATAATCACACACAAAAAAATGAAAGAGTGAGGAAGAGACATGCACTAAGAAAAGGGGGAAGGGAGATATAGAATGGGGAAATTTTTCTTACATAAAAAGGCATGCAAGAGGGGCGGCTAGGTGGCGCAGTGAATAGAGCGCCGGCCCTGGAATCAGAAGGACCTGAGTTCGGAGCCGGCCTCAGACACTTAATCCATACAAACAAAAACCTAGCCGTGTAACCTTGGGCAAGTTACTTAACCCCAATTGCCCTAAAGGGGCGGCTAGGTGGCGCAGTGAGTAAGAGCGCCGGCCTCGGAGTTGGGATGACCCGAGATCAGATCCAGCCTCAGAAAATGAGCACCCACGCATAAATAATGACTAGCCGTGTAACCTTGAGCAAGTTAGTTAACCCCAATTGCTTTAAAAAAAAAAAAAAAGGCATGCAAGAGCTTTGACAGTGGAAGAAAGGGGAAGTTGGGAGGGCAAGCAGCACTTGAACCTCACTCTCACTGGAATTGGTTCAAAGAGGAAAGAATACACATGCAGAGTTGGTTATATAAATCTATCTGATGCAATAGGGAAATAGGGAAGGGGATGAGATGTACAAGGCATGGGAGGAGATAGTAAAGGGTAGGGTGGATTAAGGGAGTCAATGGTCAGAAATAAATTAAATATTTGAAGAGGGTCAGGATAAAAAGAGAAAGAGAGGGTAAGTGGAAGAAAATAGGATGGAGGAAAATACAATGATAGTAGTGATAACTGTGAATGTTAATGGGATGAGCTCACCCATAAAATGGATGTGGATAGCAGAACAGATTAGAAACCAGAATCTACCCATATGTTGTTTACAAGAGACATACTTGAAATAGATATACAAAGGGTAAAATAAGGGTTTAGAGGGGAATCCACTGTGCTTCAGCTGAAGTGAAAAGGGCAAGGGTAGTAATCATGATCTAAGACAAAGCAAAAATAGATGTCATTTTACTAAAAGGTACCATAGACAGTGAAGTAATACCAAAATTTTCTAAAGTAGATCTTCTGATAAAGCCCCATTTCTCAAATATATAGGGAGCTGAGTCAAATTTATAAGAATAAGAGTCATTTTCTAACTGATAAATTGTCAAAGGATATGAACTTGAGTTTTCATAAGAAGGAATAAAAGTTATCTATGGTCATATAAAATGTTCCAAATCACTATTTATTAAAGAAGTGCAAATTAAAATTATTCTTAGGTACTACCTCATACCCATCAAAAATGACAAATGCTGAAGGCAGTTGAGGGAAAATAGGAACTCTAATAAACTGTTGATGGAATTGTGAATTAGTCCAACTGGAGAACAATGTGGAACTATACCCTAAAGGACCATAAAACTCTGTATACCCTTTGACCCAGCAATACCACTACTAGGTTTATACACCAAAGAGATCAAAGAAAAAGTAAAAGGACCCATGTGTAAAAGAATATTTATAGCAGCCTTTCATTGTGGCAAAGAATTGGAAATTGAAGGAATAATCATCAATTGGAAAATGATCCAACAACTTGTAGTATATGATCATGATGGAGTATTATTGTGCTATAGGAAATTATGAAGGGGGCTGGTTTTAGGGGAGAACAAAAACTTGGGAAGACCTATATGAATTGATGTGTTGTGAAGTGAGAAGAACTAGGAGATCGTTGTGCACAATAACAACAATGTTCCTTCTCTGATCAGTACAATAATCCAAGACAATCCTAAAGGACTCATGATGAAAAAATAAATGTTATCCATCTCCAGAGAGAGAGCTGATGAACTCTGAGTGAAAATTGAAGCATAACTGTCTTGTTTTATTTTTTGTTGTTGCTTTTTTGGCTATGTGACTAATATAGAAATATGTTTTGCATAATTTCATATATATGATTGATATCATTTTGCTTGCTTCTCAGTGGGGGGTAGGGAGGAAAAGAATTTGGAACTCAAAATTTAAAGAGAAAATGATTTAAAAATTATTTTTAAAAAACGAAGCAGAGCAAGTCAAGGTTTCTGGGCCAACAGCTGGTAGGATTGGGTCCATGAGATAGTCAGGTTCGCCCTCAAAAAAACCCATTAATGAATTCTTTAATAATTTTCTAACAAAATAAAATAAATAAAATGAGCAGACTAGACTAGATGATCTGTAATGTTCCCCCCACATCAAAATTTATTAAAGCATTCAATGTATGAGATACTGTTGTCTTCATTATTATTCTTACTTTTATTGTCATTATTATTTCATATAAAACAGGTGGCAAATCTCCTAAGGCTCTTCCAGATCCCCCAGATAAGCTACGCATCCACCAGTGCCAAACTAAGCGACAAGTCACGCTATGATTATTTTGCCAGGACTGTGCCCCCAGACTTTTACCAGGCTAAGGCCATGGCCGAGATCTTGCGCTTCTTCAACTGGACCTATGTGTCAACCGTGGCCTCTGAAGGTGACTATGGTGAGACAGGAATTGAGGCCTTTGAGCAGGAGGCACGTCTTCGCAACATCTGCATTGCCACCTCTGAAAAGGTAGGCAGATCCAATATCCGAAAGTCCTATGACAGTGTCATCCGGGAACTGCTCCAAAAGCCCAATGCTCGAGTGGTTGTCCTCTTTATGAGAAGTGATGATTCCCGGGAACTAATTGCTGCTGCAAGCCGCTTCAATGCTTCCTTCACATGGATCGCCAGTGATGGGTGGGGTGCCCAAGAGAGCATTGTCAAAGGCAATGAGCATGTGGCCTATGGAGCCATCACCTTAGAACTGGCTTCCCATCCCATCCGTGAGTTTGACCGCTACTTCCAGAGCCTCAATCCTTACAACAACCACCGAAACCCCTGGTTTAGGGACTTCTGGGAACAGAAGTTCCAATGCAGCCTACAGGGTAAAAGGTCACACCGGAGGGCCTGTGACAAGCATCTAGCAATTGACAGCACCAATTATGAGCAGGAGTCCAAGATCATGTTTGTGGTGAATGCTGTGTATGCCATGGCCCACGCCCTCCACAAGATGCAGAGAACCCTCTGCCCAAACACCACCAAGCTCTGTGAAGCCATGAAGATACTAGATGGAAAAAAGCTGTACACAGATTACTTGCTAAAAATCAATTTCACAGGTAAATATAGAACTTTAATTCCTCCTTTTTGATGCAACTTCTAGAATGTTTTAGGCCTGAGGTTTTTAATCTAAGGTCCATGAACTATTTTTTTTAAATAACTATTTCTATATAATTGGTTTCCTTTGTAAGCCTCTGTATTTTATTTGGTTCTTTAAAAAAAAACTTATTCTTAGAAGTGGCCAGTAGGTTTCATCAGACTGCTAAAGTGGTCCATAGCACAAAAATTAAGAGCCCCTATTTTGTGTTAATGAAGCACGATTAATAGCCCTGCATGTCAGCCCCTCATGTAGTTCTTAGTACAGTGTCCCATTATAAATTCAAGCTTTTTAGCAAATGGTCCAAAGAGAACTATTGTTTGACTCTTTATGATCTTTATTCATTGCTAAAGGGATATATTGATGGGTACAGTGGGTGATAACCAAAGATCCCCTTGTGTCTTTCCCATAGCTCCATGGTAGGAGAATTTGTAGCTTCCTAAATGTGGAGTATGTTATGTTTGATCCCCTCTTGGATGCTGACCTCAGGATATTACATGGGGCATCTAATCCTATTGACTCCTTCAGATGCATCTCTGAGTAATGTGGATGTAGAAAACACAGAGATCCCTTAGGGAAAATAAGAAAATCCCATAACTTCCAGAGTGGGTGAAGAGGCAGGGTGGGGGGTGAATCACATTCTTCTCTGGACTAATTAGAAAAGGAGAGAAAGAAAGAGACCCAGATTGTTACTTTACAGACACTCATAGTTTGTTTTTTCTTTTATATATTTACACACACACACATTGTGTGTGTGTGTGTGAGTGAGTGAGTTTCTAGATATTATTCAAAGAATATATTTGAGATGAGATGGTGTTTCTGTTTGTAGCAATCCCAAATAAATGAAACAAGAAGGCAGATCAAAGCCATTTCAAATGTTGTTCTTACCTGCAGAGTATCAGAATGGCATTTGTGTATATAGAAGCTATTTCTAAATATGGTAATGCAATCTTTTATCATATTCCCAAAGAGATTTAAAAAAAACTTGAGACTCCTCATCCTATTCCAGTATCCATGTCAAAGGTGCTTCCTTTGAAGACTGAAACTCAAATCTAAGTCATTTAAAAGATAGATATGATTACTGTTCACAAAAGGCCAAAAATATTGCAATCATCAAATAATGTCATTATCCTGAAATGCAAATCATTTTCTGTACCATTGGAGAGCTGTGCTAACCTGTATAGTTTGCATAAAATGCCTCCCACTAAAAGTTATAGAAGTCATGCTCTCAAGTCACTGAAAAAGAGAAAGAAGTAACAAACAGGGTCATCTTACATCCAGCATAAGTTTGGACATCCCATTACCAGCTCAGTGTTGTACTAAAAACCCAGGGTGAGACAGAGCTACCAGGCCAGTGCTGCAACACTAAGTCAGACTTACTTATAGGCTCCTAAATATAGACCTGAAAGGGGAGTTCAAAGAACATCTAGTTCAACCACCTCATTTTGCAGAAGAGGACATTGGGTCCCGAGAAAGTTAAATGACTCTCCCAAATTCACACAAGGAGAGAAAGCATCATTTGTGGGATTTGGACTCAGGTTTTCTAAATCCAGATTAACTTCTTAATCTATTACACCATGACAGCAGCTCACACCCCCTAATTACACACACTCACACACACATACACACACACACACACACACATACACACCATTGAAAATGGGTTAACGCCAATAATCCTAAAAGAATACATTTTTTGCTGTGCTGTTGTCTCACTGTGTGTACCATAGAAATACAATACAACTTTTAAAATGAGGGGACACACTATAATTTAATCATTACAGGTGTCTAGGTAGTACAGAGTGCTAGATCTAACGTGAGGAAGACCTGAGTTCTAGTCTGGTCTCAGATTTTTACTAACTTTATAGCCCTAAACATGTCAGTTTCCTGTGGCCTGAGTTTCTTCATCTGTAAAATGGGGATAATGATAGCACCTACCTAGTGTTGTTGTGAGGATCAAATGAGAAGATATTTATAAATGTCTTTGCAAATCTTAAGGCACTACATAAAAGCTACTTATTACTATTGCTATTATTATTAAATAGCTTCAGATTAATTCCCACTGACATAAGAAATTAGAACAGACTGTAATTTAGAAGAGGAAATAGAGCATCCTGAATGTTCTTAGATTGTTCTACTGTAAACAAACATTTTTATGTGCACACTGTATCTTATTCACGTACTATCCATTTGTATTTCTAAAAATACATGTGACCTTTTCTTTATATTTTTTTATTCATTTTGAGGTCATTTACCCATTCCTTTTAACTCATTCTTCCTTCTTTCTTTCATTCCTTGCATTTCTTTCCTTCCTTTTCCCATCCCTCCCTCTCCATCCCTCTCTGTGTCTTGTGCTCTTGAAACAGAATGAATGTTTTGCACATAAACACAGTACTTCCCTGTTCACCACTAACTGGGTCTCCACTGGCAAAGTCAAGTCAAGAAGTAATACCATGATCTAGACAATAAAGCCAAATGTAGTTCTGTTAGCCTCTATGATGCTGATATGGGTTTCAGTTCTACAATATGGGCTAGCTGCAGAGATTTTAACCCAGTGATCTACCTTTGCTACACCCTTTTCCATTTATGAAACCCTACTAGCTACTCCTCGTTTCTGCAAAGATAGCATGGCAGGAAATGGGCTTAAACCACAGAAAGGGAATGAAGAGGCTTTACAATTGCTAGTTGTAATATAGTCTCAGTGAGAAACGGTAAAAAATGGAATAAATTTCTAAGGGATGATATTGAAATAGCTAAATACATAAATATCTTTAAAAAGCAGGATTGAAAAATGGCCAAGCACACAATGAAAGAAAAGAAAAGGCATAGGAGAAGAGAAAATAATAAAAATCTGGGCTAATTGTGTTTGTTAAAAAAAAAAGAATATGTCATAGATTTTTTTGTGAAAATTGTGTTTTGTTGTAAGAATGAATTATAATTAAATTACACAAATGCATTTCATCATTTTAAGAACAAAAAATCTCCCCAATATTGTAAGAATCTCAGATGTCCAGAATGTGCTACTCAAACTAAATCCAGGAAAGGTGGGCTCTGTATGGTACTAGCCACAAGACCCATGGTAGTAGACATGCATAAAGTGCTTGCTAAAATGAGTTGGAAAAAAATCCATTCCAGTCACAAATTCCACATATTAACCCTGAGACTTTTTTGACCTGAGAAAGAGCTCCTCTCCACAGTGTTATAAGTGATCCATTTGATAAGGCAAGGTGTCGTTGTTGTTTTGTTGTTTGATTTTTGTGGATTGACCAATCAACAAACATTCATTAAGTACTTATGTACCAAGCACTGAGCTACAGAAGACTTATTTCATTTATTACGTTTTAATTTTTCTGTTGCTCACTCCATTAACCACCTCCCCCATTTGGAAAGCCAGAAAAACAAACTTCCTTTTACAAACATGTAGTCAAGAAAAACAAATTCCCACACTGACCATGTCTTTCCCCAAATTATAGCTCTATCTGCACTGAGACACCATCATCTTTCTACCCAGTGATGGGTAGCATTTCATCATGAATCCTCTGGAATCATCATCAGTGCATGATCAGAGTTCCTAAGTCTTTGATAGATGTTTATCTTTACAGTATTGCTGTTATTATAGAAATTGTGTGTGAAAACACAGATTTATAAAAAACAAACAACTTCCATAAAAAGAGTCCTTTGACTTATAAAGCAATTTCCTTAAATAGCAAACTCCCTAGTTACACTTAAAATGTGTTTAGTATGTAAGAATTCAATTTATGTATGCATTTGCAGGAACACAGTTGCATAAAGCAAAGTTCAAGAACGTAGCAATTAGGTAAAACAAAATACACTTCCATTTCATGATTTCTCTCAAACTCCTATTTACCTCAGAGAACCTTCTCTCTCTATCATGCACCATCATTGCATATGAGATCAACTCCTTTTTATCATCACATCAGTATTCTGAGCAGTTGATGCCTTTGGAAGGCCTACACTTCTAGGATTTCCGTGTCAAGTAATTAGATGGATAAGATCCAGCCATGGGTCAGAAATCTCACAACCCAAATACTTTCAGTGGTTTCGCTTTATAGCTCTAGCCAGGGAACCATCCAACCTCTCCCAATTTCAACTACTAGATGTTTTCAACTACTAGAATTTGGAAACAGAGTGGAAACAGTCTTCTATTCATGACTTCAGTACCAAACACAGATTCTGAAATTAAAGAGAAAGAAAAAAATTTTTTTGTTAATTACCAACCTTGGCCCTAAAGGTGAGGTAAGCAAATGTATTTCTTTCTCTTCTAAGGAGAGGTGGAAAGAAATTGCATATACCATCAGACTCACAAACTAAATGTGTCTTTTGTTTTATAGGTCTTTTTAAAAAAAACTCTTAAAAATCCCATAGAATTCATCATCTGGTGGCAAAGCTTCTAGCTTTAAAGCAATTAAGCACTAGGGTAAATATATATGATTATTAGATGTTTAACCAATTATGTAGTGTTAGTGCCATTCTATAGTTTCATCAAAATATGCATTCATCCCTATGTACTATGTTGTACTGCATTCCCAGGAAATAGATTAGCATTAGGCTTTTATATCTCTGATTATCTAATCATGCAGTGCTGGGTATTGAAGTTATTTATGTCTTATCTACCTAAATAGCAAGGTCAATGAAGGCAGGGACTACAGCTTATCTCAAATTTATATCCTCCCTTCTACCCAATTCCTCAATGCCTACCATAAATGTTCACGCATAGTAGGTGCTCAATAAATATTGAATAAATTAATGAGCCAAATAAATAGCATAGTGAGGTAGATTGGTATATAATCTATAAAAGCTGGGATATGGAAGCCCTTCAAAATCTCATGTCTCTTACTTAATCTCAAATCCTTAGTTCCCTTATCTTTAAAATGAAGATAATAATATATGTAGTAACTATTTCCCTAGACTCTTAAGAGGCTTTAATGAGATAATATACTTCAAAGTAATATATAAATGTCTATTATTATTGTTATTGCTAGTTTTTCTATAGCACTTTATGGTTTCCAAAGTCCTTCATAAACATGATCTCATTTTGTCTTCATAATCAACTGGAGGTCCCTGCTGTGAATAGCCCCATTTTGTAGGAAAGGAACCTGAGGCAGACAGAAGCTATGTAACTTGCCCAGTGATATCCTCATTTTATAGAGGAGGAAACTCAGATAAACAATGAGTAAGTGACTTGTCCAGGATCACATAGCTAATAAGCATCTGAGGCTAAATTTGAACTCAGGCCTTCCTGACTTCAGTTCTAGCACTCTCTATACTATGGAAGGGACCTTAAAGTTCACCTAGCCCAAACCATGTATTTTTCAGATAAGAATTAGAGTATGTTAACTTTAACATCCCCATTTTACACATAGAGAACTCAGTTACTATGTCAACTGCTCAAGATGTCACAATCAGAAAATATATGATCTTTCAAAGGGAGGAAGCAAGAATCCCCACGTAATGAGCAATACACAAGAATACTGTGCAGTGTCCCTCATTCTGAGAATCTCAAAGTGCTTAAAAGGCACACAGGGATAGATGCTTCTTGTATGGGGAACACCAAGCTATGAAAATGAGAGAGAGAGCTGCTAAAAATCCCACAATCAATCAGTGACAGAGCAAAAATCCCTACACTCAGCACTGACTGCTCAATATATGGGAGTAGGGCGAACCTGGCCATCCTGCATGGTGAGGCAGGGGGTGGGAGGGTGTAGCGGCAAGCACCCCAATATCCCTAGGGTGACTGCCAACACAGGTTCTTAGATCTGCTTTTCAAAAGGAAAGCAACTCAAAATGGGTTAACAAGCTTACTTTAATCAAACAAACACACATTACCTAGTTCAGGAGAAAAAGGTCAGCACCCCAAACTTCAGAGTTACAGAACTTCAGAGTTACAGACAGGCTTCCAAACTGTCCCAACATTACATACATCAATACCAAATCACAGTTACCAGAGAGGGAAGCATCAACATCTGGGTTTTCAAAGCCGGGGGGCTCTCAACAACGGCTTCCCAGAGTCTCATCTGGTCAAATCACACAACACTTCTCAAAGTGAGCCCCAAAGCAAAGCCTCTCCTCAGGGCTTATACAGCCTTCTCTTGGCTCAGAGAATGTAACAACCTTCTGGACCCACTGCCCAATCACAAAGTATCAAGGTGTGGGCTTTCCTGAAAAACAAGCCTCCCACCACAGGCTCCAGGTGCGCTTAAGCTAGGGGCAGGGAAGATCTTTAAATTTGCATTTTCATTACAGAGGGAGTGAGCCAAAGTTTTCCAAGTTGGCAGAAATCTCTGTCTTCACTGGGTAGGAGAGTCAGCAGCCTACCTCAAAAGCCCCTCTACTGCTCCATTATTCCTTCTGCAGAACACAAAGGGGAAGTTTCTGCTTTTGTTGTTCAGTCATTTCTGTGGAGTTCTACTCTTCATTTGGAGTTTTCTTCACAAGGATACTGGAGTGGTTTGCCATTTCCTTCTTTAGCTCATTTAATAGATGAGGAAGCTGAGGATTAAGTGACTTGCCCAGACTTGCACAGATATTGTCTGAAGCCAGATATGAACTCAGGAAGATGAGTCTTCCTGACTTTAAGCCTTGCACTCTTATCCACTGTGCCACCTACTACAGTACAAATGGGCTTGGGTGCATCTGCTGTGAGGCAGAGACAAAAATAGCTTTGAATCTTCTTTATACACACATACCACTTTCAGATACAAAGTATAGAAACCATTAGAATGGAAGACTGTGGCACCTTATATATTTATTTTCATGACTCTCTGTTCCCAACAACCAGGAACAGTGGCAAAATGTCTTTGAATGACAGAATCACAGATCATTGGGTCTGAAATAGATTTTTAGGGATACCCAACCTAACTCCCTCATTGTACAGATAAATCATTCGACAAGCATTTACAAAGAATCTACATTGCCTCGGGCATTGCACTAGGAGCTTGGGATACAAATAGAAAAGATAAGGCGTTCTCTACAGCAAGGAAGGAAACAGAGGCCCAGAGAGGGGCAGTGATTAGCCCAAGGTCACATGGCAACATCCCTCCAACTCAGATGCTCCAAGAGGTCCTTTCCTGGTTCAATCTGTAACCACAAAGGGCAAGCAAACCAACAAGAGCGTTCTTTTTTCTTTTTTTTCCCCCTGGGCTATGGCACTCCTCCACAGAACACACTTCAGTTGGCCCTATCCAGCATGCCTGCACTCTTGAAAAGCACGAAGCTACCCAAGGCACAGCAAGGAAGCCAAGATGGGAAGAGCATATTTAGATGAATGAACTTTGAAGTTGCTGAAAGAGCAAATAGCCCTTGATCTTGTTTCCTCCTCTTGAACTTTTTGTAGTTCCCACAAATGCCCAGAAAAGCTTTCCAGTTCTGCTAATCAAGAACTCCCCAAATGTAGAGAAAATGCTCTCTTCTTTTTCTTTTCCTCTCTCTTTGGACAGCTCCCTCGGGCTTATAATGAGAAGCTTCATCCCTTATATGAGCACCCTAAATGATGCAACCTGTTTGTTTACACTCTGCTCCACATCTGTTTTGTGGGGGCTTAGCACCAAGAGAAAAGACTCCAGCTGTGAGGTCACACAGTGGATGGAACACCAGCTGCCTGCTACTAACCTCATTTTCCCACACTTGGGGGCCATTCTGCTGCTGTTGGTTATTATTACTGTTTTGTTGCTGAACTCCCAGTTCCTCTTTTGTTTCATTTGGAAACAACAAGTTCCATGTTGAAATGCAAAGCAAGACAAAGGAAACATTTCCAGTGAGGTAGGAGAGGCATCTGACTCAATGCAGTGTTGACACAGAAGTAGAAACCCAAAGGCAAGCAACCAATCTGCACATTTGTTTTCCCAAGTGCTTGCACTTTCAGGCCACCACACATTCCTCCAGACTTGAACTAGAAAAATAAGGTCTAAAAAAAGGACGAGTTTTTAGATGAGCTGTTGGAAAGAATTTCCTGAATGGGAAAATTTGGTAGTAATAGGAGATCTCCATCCCTATAGATCAGAGGTTCTTAACTTTTTATGTGTTGTGAGTCTTTTGGCAGTCTGATGAAGCCTGTGGACCCCTTCTCAGAATACTGTTTTAAATGCATAAAATAGAATACATATGATTACAAAGTAAGGCAATATAGACCTTAAAGAAGACAGACTGTTATCTTTCTTGCTATCCTGAGAGACAGACCAGACAAAACATTTCCTATAGCAGCTCTCTATGACACCATCTAGGAAGTTCTGCAGATTTCTATGAGACAGGACATAGAAAAGAACTTTTAGAGACTGGAGATGTTAGGCTTAGGAATGAGGATAAAATCATAGGATTAAAGATTCAGAGCTAGAAGGACCACCTAATATACTCTTTCATTTTACAGAGGAGGAAATTGAGGCCATGAGAGGTTAAATGACAGTACTCCATGTCAGAAAAATAGCAGGGGGCAGGATTGAGATTCAAACCAAGACTGAGATTTGAATGAATCCTCTGACTCCAAATCTAGAGTCCCTTCCATGACTCTAAGGAAGCAGAAATTGGTAGCCAGTAACCATTACTCTTTCTTCATTTTGCCGCCACAAAAGCATGAGCAAATACCATTTGAAATTAATCTAGCCTATCCTGAAGGAAGGCAAAATCTTTTAGATTAACCCCATTTAAATTCCTTTTAAATATATGGTAGTCATTTAGAGTTTCTTATCACCTGTATCAATTAGAATCCTTTGTAAAGTCAGGGATTTGGTGTAACACAAGTGAAAAGGCATTGATTATTTCAAGGTTCAGGGTTCAAATACCTCCATGAGCCTTACTGCTTATGTGATCTTGGTCCATGTGGGCCTTTGTTTTCTCATTAGTAAAATGAGGAGGTTGGATGTGATGAATTCTGAGGGCTCTTCCAATTCTTGTTCTATGATCCTATGATTAAAATCAATCAGCACAGATTGCTTATGGGCTTAGTATGTTCCGGATCCTCCCCTAAGCATTAGTAATACAAAGATAAAGCACAACAACAACAATAAATCCCTGCCTTCAAAAAGCTTGCATTCTAATGAGTTATAAATTCAGTACCATATTCTTGAAGTGCCAGTTGGGAGAGCTGGTCCAGATGTGAAAGAATTCACTTAGGCCTCTTTAGCCAATGAGAGCTTTATTGACATAAAAGCACATGGACCTGAGATTTAGCAAGGAACTAAGCAAAGGTCCTGTTATAGGAAAAAAAAAAACCCAGACTTATATAGACAAAAAGCTATGCAGCCTGTAGGATGATGATATAATTTTAGGGTTTCTTATGGCGATTGAAATTTTAGGGACAGGATAAGTACAAACAAGATGAGGAAGGTGGTTGCTTGCAAGATAAGGAGAAATTTTCATGACACATGGAAGATGAATGACAGGTTAGGGAACCCAGGATAAAGGGGACAAAAGCAATTCTTTTGGTACAAGTTGAATTGTATTTCAAGATAAACAGGAAAGGGCATTAGGATATCCTCAAGTTACAGGCTGGGCTACAGAATGAGCCTCAAACCCCTCAGGGGGCCTGGGAAAGAGACTCTTCCTATTCCTTCTAACCCTTCAGGCACCATTTGTATCTACATCAATATCAAAATGTTCCATTACCTCCATTCTTTGCCTTGTACTACTCCAATAACCTCAAACAATTTTCTCACAAATGTACAGAATTTGTTCCACAAGAAGAACCAATTGTTTAAGTGTGGATTATTCCTAGGAAAACTGACACTTGGCTTTAATTTGTAGAGCTATTAAACTGGAGGACATTCCTTGCAGAATGCCTAGAAATTTGTCTCATAAGTGCAACTTTTTTTATTCATGAAAAGAGAAGAGACACCAAAAGTTCTATGTATTTTCCTGTGTATATGATAATTTTTAAAAGGATTAAGGAAAAGGGTTTTAACCCCTTAGGTCTGGAATTGGAAGGGACCAGTCCAACCCCCTCATTTTACAGATGAGGAAACTGAGATAGAGTAAGGAACTTTCCCAAAGTCAAACAACTTGTAGCTGTTGAGGTAAGACAATAGCTTTCTTCCATTCTTCAGTTTGATTTCTTCTAAGCTTAAGTCTAGAGAACTAAACTACTGAGTAAGGAACTGAATTAATAAATATGGTTCCCTGAAGGCCAGATTGTAGCTTTATTTTCATTTTCTCATCATAAGTGAAAGGATGTGAATTCATCTGAGCCCCTGAACTACTCCCTCCTTATTTTCCTTCACCGCCTGGCCTTCCCTGAGCCCCCAGTTAGAGTTTGCTCCCTCCTTAAAAAAAAACCTTCTATCTATGTTTTTAGGCCAGATGTGTGATTTCATCCCTGTAGGAGTTCTATGTATTTTCCTGTGTACGTGCTAAATATTCTTCTCCACCACCCCCTCATTTCCCCATACAGGCAGTGTAAACTCCTTAGGAGTTGGGGATTTGGGTCTCTATCCTCAGCAATTAGCTAAACAAATGTTTGTTGAATTGAATGTAACACAGTTATTTCCTTGTCATTTTGAGCACACTCATCAGAAAAAGCACACCCAAGTTAGCAATTTGTAAACATTAAAACCCTATGTGAGCATTTGCCAAGAGCCTATATTGATTAATAATAACACTTTTTATTTGCACAGGGCTATATACTTTGTGTGTTCATTGTCACATCTGATCTGCACAATAGTCCTGCAAGGTAGGGAGAGTAGATGTTATCATTCACATTTTATAGATGAGAAAACCAAGTGAGTGAATTTTCAAGACAATGCAACAAAGATTATTAAACCAGTATTAGGTGCCAGATAGTATGCTAGGACCTGGGGACATAAAGTCAAAATTAAAACAGTCCCTGTGTCCTCAAGGTACCTGAATTCTCCCTAGCAGAGGTGGGGAACCTGCCAAGGCCACCTGTGGCCTTGAGGCTGCAGGTTCTGATTCCATATCATATAAGAATTAACTTGCTAAGCCTAGACTAGAACTGAGGTCTTCTAACTCCAAGGCCGGTGCTTTTCCTCTCTCATCTTCATTAAGAGAGAAGGGCAATAAAATAATCTCTACATACAAAATAGCAAGGGGGAAGGCACAATGAAGGCTGACCATTGAAGGCATGGCAATGGTTGCTCTGTGAATATTTGGAAATGTATTCTTTAAAGGTAATGGCACAATGGGCAGCCGGGAGACACAGTGGATAGAGTGCTGAGCTTAAATTCAGAAAGATTCCTCTTTCTGAATTCAAATCAGGCCTCAAGACACATACTAGCTGTGTGACTGTAGGCAAGTCCCTTCACCCTATTTTTCTCAGTTCCCTTATCTGTAAGATGAGCCAGAGAAGGAAATGGCAACTCGCTCTGGTACTTTTGCCAAGAAAACCCTAAAGGTATCACAAAGAATCAGACATACTGAAAAATGACTAAATAGCAATGGCACAAAACTTAAATTGAAAATCTACATTTTAATTCTCAATTTTTCTACTGCATACTGTTATGACGTATAGAAAATTATCTTATAGCCTCTCTGGACCTTAATTACTCTCTATAGAAGTAAATAAATATAAGCTTCTTAAGGTCAGGAGGTTTTGTTTTATTTTGTTTTTGTTTAATTCTGTCTTTGAATCCCTACAACACCATAGTACTAGACCCAATCTATCTTTCCAGACTTATTTACATCATTCCTTTTTAGTCCTTCTAGGATCCAGTCAAATTAGCCTTTTTATCATTCTTCTTACATGACACCCAATTTCCCACTTCCAGATCTTTACAATGACTGCCCTCAATTGCCTGGATAGCAGATCCTCCCCACCTGTACCTCTTAGAATCATTGTCCTTCAAGATTCATCCCCTACCTGAAGCCTAATGATCATCCCAGCTGCTAGCCCCTTCACTCTCATCACATTGTTTCTATTTTGTAAATAATTTGTATGCAACTATACAAACTATTCATGTTGTCCCCAACATACAGTGGAAGCCTACGAGGGCAGAGAAGGCTTCACTATTGTCTTTGTATCTCCAGTACTTGGCACATAGGAGATATTTGGTAGTTACTTATTGATTGTTTGGTTGATTATTTTGTGTCTAGTTAGCATTTAATCAATGCTTGTTGAATTGAGATGAATAGCAGCCAACATTTGAGAAATAATGGTGAATTAAGTCTTGGCCAGAACACCCCAAAAACCTAATTATTTGATCTTCTGTTTTATGTTAAAACATAAAAGAAAACTAGGAATTGTGTTGCCTGTGTTTTGGGTGAAGAATCCACATTCCCCTTACTAAAGCAGGTGAGATTAGAGATGGGCTTTGAAAGCAGATCAGAAAAACTTGAAGGATTTAGAATGGGAAAGGGTTTCAGGTTTGTAGTCAGGACCAACAAGAAGATAAGAGTAAGGAGAGTTTTGCTTACCTTGGGGCTCTCAGGTTGTACCTGTTAAAGCAATGAATCTTCTTAAGCATTTTAATTTCTTATAACAATAAGGAGAGGTGATTGCTGTGTCATTTTCTCTGATATATCTGTCAATTACGCAAACCCAAATAAATGTTCACGTTAAATTACAGAAGATAAGCTCAGAATTTAGCTCCAGATCTTAAACTTAAAAGAGATAATTTGGCATAGTAAATGGAGGACTGTCTTTGGAGGCTGAAATATCTTTTCGCATCCTTCCTCTGGTACCTTTTAAATTGTGAGATTATGCACATGTCACCTACTAATTAATCTTGGGATCTTAGATTTAAATTGAGAAAGAGGCCGAGAGCCCCTCTAGAGCAAATTCTTTCATTTTGCAGATGAGGAAGCTTAAGCTCAGAGAGGACAAGCAATGTGCCCAGAGTGTAACAATCTATTAAAAGTCACTTCTAATGTGATAATCTAGTAAATTTCAGAGGCGGGATCTGAACCCACCTCTTCCCAACTTAAAAGTCAGAACTCTAGTCACTAACTATGAAATTAATCAGCAAGCATTCATTAAGTGCCTACTGGATGTAAGACACTGTGCTAGGCGATAGGGATAAGGAGACAGGTGTGAAACAATTCCTGCCCACAATTGTTTCCTGCCCAAACAATTCCTGGATTCTATTCTGAGGTACAAAATGTAGGCATCTACACAATAAATATCAGGTGAATTGGGGAGGGGGGAGAAGTACAAGCATCTATGGGGATCAGGATGAGGAAAGGCTTTATAGAGAAGGTAGCACTTAAAATGAACCTTTTTTTAAAAAATTGGAAATTTAAGAGACAGCAGTGAAGAGGAAATGCATTCCAGGCATGGGAAAGAGCCAGTATAAAATCAAGTAGATGGGAAATGGTGTGTTATGTATGACTCACAATTATACCAGTATGACTGGAGAGGAGAATGTGTGAAGGAGAGTAAATTATCATAAACCTAGAAAGGTATTTTGGAGACATTGTAAGGCATTTTAAATGCCAAACAGACAAGTTCTTATTGGATCCCAGAGGCAAGAGAGATTACTACAGTTTGTTGAGAAGGGTAATGCCATGGTCAGACTTGTACTCTAGGAAAAAATCACTTTAGCAGCTTTGTGAGAGTTGTATTGGAGTAGGAAGAGAATGGAGACAAGATATCCATTAAAAGGATATCACAATAGTGCAGGTGAGAAATTATGAGATCCCAAACTACGATGGCAATGGTAGCATAGTAGGTAGAGTGCTGGTCCTGAATTCAGGAAGATTCAACTTCCTAAGTTCAAACCTGGCCTCAGACACTTACTAGCTAGTTATAACCCTGGGCAAGTCACTTAATGCTGTTTGCCTCGATTTCCTCATCTATAAAAATGATCTGAAGAAGGAAATGGAAAACTACTCTAGTATCTTTGCCAAGAAAACCCGAAAATGGAGTCACAACATGTCTGATACAACTTTTCAACAACAAAACTAGCATGATGGATAGAAGTATGGGTAGCAAAAATGGGAATGGATCTGAGTGGTGCCCTGTAGGTAGAAACGACAAGATTTAGCAACTGATTAGATATACTGAGTGGGTGATATTTAGGTATAAAAGGTGATGTTAAGATTGCAACCCTGACTGAGTGGAAGGATGGTGTTTCCCAGGAAAGATACAAAGTACTCAGCCTCTCAGTGTCCCTGGGTAATTCTCTTAAGGCTAGAATTATAGCCTATAGCCAGCAAGCCCATTCCCCAATTCCCTACAATTCTCATTTTGCTTCTTCTTCTCTTTAAGAGTATGATTTTTGAAGGGTAAAGACAGAACAAAAATTTCTAAAAAGGAGCTGATGCACAAGATAAACAAGGAGCTAATAAGAGAGTACCTAGTTGAACTTGAATCACCTAGGCCAGATGAACTATGACCTCTAGTACTCAAGAGCTGGTGGGATGTGATTGATGAGCCACTATGAGTGATGCTTGAAAGACTATGGAGAATGGGAAAGGACTGGAAAAATTATTTTGTGTCTAGCAATTCACCTGATATTTATTGTGTAGATGCCTACATTTTGTACCTCAGAATAGAATCCAAGCTCCTTGAGGGCAGAAATTGTTTCACACCTGTCACCTTATCCCTATCGCCCAGAGACAGTAGGACTGGGTGAGGTCAACTGCCCAGATAGAAAGAAAGAAGAAGAAACAGAACCTCCAGATGTTGTTGTCAGTGAACTTGAATTCAATTCCTGGTAAAGTTCTAGAAAGGAATATTTTAAAAGATGATTACTGAGCATCTAGAAAAGGAAGTGCTAATCACTAAATTTCATCAAGAAGAGGCTATGCCAGATTTAACCTTATTTCCTTTTTGTGACAGGGTTACTAGACCATTAGGAGAATATTAAATATGGAGCTTACCTAGATTTAGGAAATTTTTGATCATCTGTCTCAAACCATTTTTATGGACATGACAGATATGAATTAGATGATGAAACAATTAAATGAATTCCAAACTCCTATAGACTCAAGAATCATTCAATGTCAAGTTGACCAGAAGTCACCTGTTAAGTTCCCTAGAAAGCTGGGCTTGGCCCAATGCTATTTATCACTTTTATCAATGATAAATACACAGTTGGCATGTTAATCACACTTTGCAGATGAGACAATTGAGAGATTTCACTAACATACTAGATATGGTAGGGTCCAAAAAGATGATGGCAACCTAGAGCATTAGGTTGTATCTCACAAGACAAATTCAGTGGGGATAAGTGTTTATACCTGGTGCTTATACTTGGATTTGAAAGAATTAAATCCGAAGATATAAGACAGAAGAGGTATGCTTGTCAGACAGCAGGTTGTCTGAAAAAGATCTGAGGACACAGCAAGCTTAATATGAATCAATAATGTGATGTGTCAGCCAAGAAAAGCTAATACATGCTTCAGTTCTTTTTGGAGAAGTGTAATTTGTATGAATAAGGTGATCGTCTCCCTCTTCTTGGCCTTAGTTTTAAAAAATGCCTGGATTTTGTTGTGTACGGTTCTGGGTGCTATAGTTTCAGAACAATTTTAGGAGACTGGTGGCATGCCAGTGAGTATGCTGGACTTGGAGTCACGAAGACCAGAGTTCAAATGTAGCTTCACTTACTAGTTGTGTGATTCTGGGCAAGTCACACAACCTCGATAAGCCTCATTTCCTTCATCTGTAAAATGAGAATAACAATAGCACCTACCTCCCAGGGATGCTAGGATCTAATCAGATAACATGTAAAGTAATTTGCAAACCCTAAAGCAATATAAAAATGTTGTTGTTGTTGCTACAGTAGTAGAAGCAGTAGCAGCATAACTTGGAGAGTACCCAGAAGGAGATATAGAGACTTGGTTGAAGGATATGAGGATATTTACCTGGAAGAAAAAGAATTAGCACTATGTGACTATCTTCATGTATTTGAAGAGCTGATCACATATATATCTGTAAGAGCTAATCACACATATACCTCTAAGAACTAATCTGACATATACCTCTAAGTGTGCTCTCTAAGGCAACTCTCTAATGCTATCTTAAAGGCTCAGTTGCAGAGCAACACATCCATGGATTGATAAAGGGAGTTCCCTGAAGCAATAACATCATGGGTCCAGTCCCCATCCTTATCCTAGTCATGTGGAAGGATTAGCCTTTCCCCCCAAAGGTCAAGCCAGAATTAATATGTAGAAGATAAAAAGAGATGTCAGGGAAAGAGCTGCCTTGGGAGTAATGGGCACCATCTCCATGGGGTTCTTCAGACCTAGAGCATGGATAATCGCTTGCTGAATATGCCATAGTGGGGATTTATTCTGGGGTGTGGGTCAGGCTTGATAGCTACAGAGGTCCTTTCCAACTCTTCAATCCTGTGATTGCAGTTGTAATGTCTACAAAACAAACCTATCCCACCCCACAGTAAAATTCTCCTAATTAAATGATGTGACCTTGAATAAATCTTTAACCTGCTCAGGTCAACTGTGTTTCTCTACACAACAAAGACGCTAAAGTTTTCCTACTTTCACCCTCACAAGAATTTATCATTATAGCTAATGAAGTGACACCTATAAAGGTTATGTGCCTGTTACATAAGACTGTAAACTCAAAATAATTTGTGTACAATGAAAGACATTTTACACAAATTAAATAGCTACTAAATTAAAAAAAAAAACCTTCAGTTTTCTTAAGGATTTTAATTCAACCACTGCTGGAAATGACACTTGAGTTTGAATTTTGACTCTGTCACTGTTACGACCAGTAACTTCTGTTTCAACCAGTATGACCTTGGACAAGTCATTTAAATACTCTTCAATTTCCTCATCTATAAAATAAGGGAATTGGACTAGATAATTTCTATGATCTTTCAAGCTATATATCTCCTTTCCCAGCTACTCTCTCCACTCCTTTCCTTCCCCAACATACATACATACACACACACACACACACACACACACACACACACACACACACACACACACACACACCAATAAAGCCATTTCAGTTCAGTAGTTTCTTATCTTCATCTTTTAACAATGCCACAACAGTGAATCATTTTCTCTCCTTCATAAAATTGTAATGTAGTTGATACTGTTTCTTATCCTCCAGTCCTACTTCAGCGGGCATTGAGCAGAGTGTCACTTTTCCTATTGGCTTGGGGCTCATAATAAGATTGTCCAGAGCTTCCCTATTCTTTTGAAATTCACCTTAAGGGAAACATCCGGAAGGAGGATGAGATGGGGAAGTTCAAATGGATAATAACCCATTTCAACCATAAATTCATCTATATAGCCCACAAAGTACGTGTCATTTATTTTGTGAGCTTTACTCCAAGTAAAGTTTATACTAAAAGGACAAGAGACACTTGCAAAAGAATATGAAAAAGGCATCATATTAGAAAGTTTGGAGGATTTTTACAGTTTACTAACATGAAGGGATCAAACCTGCTGTCTGACGACTATACCTCTGCTGTCTTATATCTAAAAATTTAACTCTTTCAAATACAAATATAAGCACCAAATCTAAACACTTATCCCTACTGGATTTTGTCTTGTGAGATGCAGCCTAATGCTCTAGCTTGCCACCATCTTTTTGGATCCTAACATATATAGTTTGCTAGTGAAACCGCCCAGCTTTGTCTCATTTGCAAGTCTGACTAGCATGCCATCTGTGTTATTCAAGTCATTGATAAAAGTGATAAACAGTACTTGACCAACCCCAGATTTCTAGGGCACTTTACTGGTACTGGTCAGCTTGATATTGAATGACTCTTGAGTCTTGCTATAGGAGTTTGGAATTCATCTAATTGTTTCTTTATCTAATATACATCTCCCTGTCATTTACATAAATATGGTTTGAGACAAATTATCAAATTTATTGCTAAAATCTATTAAGTTCCATATTTAATATTCTCCTAATAGTCTAATAACCCTATCAAGAAAGGAAGTAAGGTTAATCTGGCATAGCCTCTTCTTGATGAAATTTTGTAATTATCACTTCCTTTTCTAGATGTTCAATAATGATCTTTTTTTGGAGGGAGTAAGGCAAGACAATTGGGGTTAAGTAATTTGCCCAAGGTCACACAGCTAGTATTAAGTGTCTGAGACTGGATTTGAACTCAGGTCCTCCTAATTCCAGAGCCAGTGCTCTATTCACTGTACCACCTAACTGCCCTCAATAATCATCTTTTAAAAGAATCCTTTCCAGAACTTTACCAGGAATTGAATTCAAGTTCTCTGACAATAGCATTTAGAGGCTCTAGTCTCTTCCCTTTTTTTAGATCTGGGCAATTGACCTTATTCAGTCCTCCCAGTCTTTCAAGCATCACTCATAGTGGCTCATCAATTACATCCCACCAGCTCTTGAGTACTAGAGGTCATAGTTCATCTGGCCTAGGTGATTCAAGTTCAGCTAGGTACTCTCATATCAGCTCTTTACTTATCTTGGGTTATCAGCTCCTTTTTAAAAATTGTGTTCTGTCTTTGCCCTTCGAAAATCATACTCCTTAAGAAAAAGACAGGAGCAAAATGAGAGTTGTGGAGAATTGGGGAATGGGTTTGCTGGCTGTAATTCTAGCCTGAAAAGTTACCCAGATGCACTGAGAGGCTGAGAGTTTTATGCCTCTCTAGGCCAACACCATCCTTCCATTCATCCATAGGCCCTAGCAAGAGCAGACACTGTGGGAAGCTTCATTTCATCCCTAACTTTCTTCTCAACACTACTCTTTCCCTCCCTCTAGCTAGATACTTCCAGTCCCTCCCCTGTCATGGCCCCATCTCTCTGCAGGAGGGAATTCAGATTCCTTTTTTCACTTCAATCTTCCAGCCCCCTCCCTACTTCCCAACAGTGATAAACCAGATGTTACCACCCTACCTACCCTCCTGCCACTTTGCTGAACAGATGAAGCTGCTCACACTAATAGATCAGCAAGGAATTACCAACAGTAATGATTCCAGGAAGATGGGAAACCACTAGTCTTTATCATTTTGGTCTCATACCACACATAGGCTGTTTCACCAAGCTTTCCCAAGGGCTCTGTCTTTATATGCTGCAGACTCCCAGATCTTGCCATGTGAACAGCCAACCCATCCTAGAGCCCTTGGGCTTTGTTATCTACTCTGTAGTTACACCCTTAGGACCACCAGTATCTTCAATCTGCCCTGAAGCTGGACAGCTACTTGCAAATTGTACAGGGTGTCCCAAATCTATTAAAGTTAAAACTATACTGACTTTTAGAACACCCTGTTTCGTGGGGGTATTGTTGTTGTTGAGTTGTTTCAGTTATGTTCAACTCTCCATGACCCCATTTGGGATTTTCTTGGCAAAAAATACTAGAGTGGCTTCCCTGCTCCTTCTCCAGCTCTTTTTTACAGATAAGGAAACTGAGGCAAACAGGGTTAAGTGACTTGTGCACAGTCACACAGCAGGAAGTCTAAGACCACGTTTGAACTCAGGTCCTCCCAACTCCAGGCCTGGCACTCCAGGCACTGTGCCACCTAGCTACCCCCACTATTATGGGGATAAGCAGGAAAAGTATATTTTCATATATAGCTTGGATTAGACGACTGCTGAAGCCCTTTCCAACTCTTCAAATCCTGTGATTTTGTAACGAATTTTACAAATGCTACTTATGAGACCACGTATGGAAGAACTGCAATCTATATCAATGGAAAAAATACCCACATTGATGAAACTGATTGTTGTTAATCATCTTAATGGTATGGTTTTATTCATTTTTACTTAGTTTCCCAGGAAAGAACGGAGGCAATCAATATTTATTTGGTGCCTAAAACATAGTGCTAAATTCTTTACACATCTTCTCTCATTTGATTGCCATGGCAGCCTACTGAGGTAGATGCTGTTATTATCCTGATTTTACAGTTGAATAAACTGAAGGCTGGTTAAGTGACTTGCTCAGGGTCACACAACTAGTAAGTGTCTGAAGTCAGATTTAAACTCAGGTCTTCCTGATTCCAGACCTAATGTTCTATCTACTGCACAACCTAGTTGCCCCTAAACAAAGAAAGAACATAGGAGATTGATAAGTGGATTCACGATACAAAGTATAATGGTACTCCTTTACTTGAACCCAGGGACCAAGTCTTTCCAGAGTAACTTAATTATTCTCCTAATCCATTTATAAAGGGCATCTTGAGGTTCCTAAAGCTGCCCAAGTTCAAACCAGGAGGAAACACATTACATGAGATGGTGCCTTTTGACTACTATGAATAATAGCAATTGTACTTTAATAACAATGCATTTATGTTGTGCTTTAATTCTTCCAAAGCTTTCTTCAGGACATCCCTTTGTTGTACATATTTATATCCCCGTTTTCTAGATGGGGGAACTAAGGCTCAGAGGTATGAAGTTACTCATCCAGGATCACACAACTGGAAGGTACTAGACAGGGTTCAGACCAAGATCTTCTCTCTCACAGCCTAGCCCCCTTTCCACTACAATGAGGGGGCCCATGATTTGCATACATTGTAGTCTATATGCAAAATCAATCTGTTTGGAAAAAGAATTAAATAATCACAAAATCCACCAAATGGAAAAAAAAAACTTTTAGATTATCCAGTACAACCCCTTTGTTTTACACATGAAAAACCTGAAGCCCAGAAATATTCAATAATTTAAAGATGCCCAGCTGCTTATTGTCTAAAGAAGTCCTAGACCCAAGGACCCCTGAATCCCAGCCCTGAGGTTTTGGTTTTTTTTTCCATTATACCAAACACATCAGTGGATCAATCAACAACAATATTGTAAGTGTTTATTCTATGCCATGCCATGTGGTAGTCTCTGGGGATGTGAAGATAAAAATGAAACAATCCCTGTCCAGAAGGTGCTTACATTCTTTCAGGGGCAATCAACATGTACATGTGTAAGAATATCCGGAGACAGCCAGATGGCACAGTGGATACAGTGCTAGGCCTGGAGTCAAGAAGACTAAAGCTCAAATCTGGCCTCAGACATTTACTAGCTGTGTGACCCTGAGCGAGTCACTTGACCCTGTTTGCCTCAGTTTCCTCACCTATAAAATGAGTGGGAGAAGGAAATGGCAAATCAGCATCTGCTAACAAAACCCCAAATGGGGTCACAAATAGTTGAACATGACTGAAATGACTAAAAAAAAGAATATCCATTATGTATTCAGAATAATTACCAGGTAATTTATAGGAGTCAGCTCTAAAGTGTCATCTTACATATGCAGGTATGAATCCTTAATGAATGACTATATTCCTCTCAGTAAGCCTGAAGTTCATTTCTCTTCATTAAAACTGATCTATTTTGGGGAGAGGGAGGAGTAAGGGTGTCCATGTTGAGATTTTGCTTTCTATTGGAAATATACTGCTTGAAAAATTCATTATTTCTCAAATAGCTCACTAATGTGACCCTCGTTATTATCATTATTTATAGAGAGCTATTTCAGAGTGCCGAGATTTATGTTTACTTTTAAAAAATATTTAACTGCATCATATATAAACAGAGTGTATTATGTTAGGAGCAATAAAATCCACATTCATCTGTCAGAAATACAGAATGCTTCCTATAAAGCTAATTCACTAGATACAAGGTCTATATCAGAGTTCATTCAGTTCTCTTCTCTAAGGGACTTACTACCTAATTAATTATGGTTTTCAGGAGTTATTTCAAACACATCTAGCTTCCTAAGTCTCCAGACACAAAGTGTCCCAGCCATCATCCTAAATATCTTAATCTTCCAATCTATTCCAACTCAAGCCAAGTTCCTACAAGAAATCAGAACCTAAGAATTTAGATAATTGGAGACAGAAAGACAGACAGATAGATAGATGGATGTATAGACAGACAGACGGACAGATGAATGGACAGGCGGATGAATGGACAGACAGATGGATGGATAGATGGACAGATGGATGGATGAAGGAATGGATGGATGGATGGATAGACAGATGGATGGATGGATAGACAGATGGATGGAGAGATGGATAGGTAGACAGATGAATGGATGGACAGACAGACAGATGATAGACAGATAGATGATAGATAGATAGATGGATGGATGGATCAATAGAAAGAATCTTTCTCATCCAAGTCAGTTATTCTCCTTACAGCCCAAATACCATGCCACAAGTTGAATTTCTAGTCATCACAATTTTCTCAAAACAGTTATATAATTTGAATCAAAATTAATTGAAGGCTTTCTGAGTATATTATTCCGGCTGAAGTTAATGGATATTAAAAAAAAATTCTTCTAAGGTTACATTTGAAGATATTGGACTTAGAATCAGGAGATGTGTTAGAATCCAGATACTTACAAATCACATAAGCTCTCTGAACCTCAGTTTCTTTATCTATTAAACTGAAATAAAAATGTGAACTACCTATTTCAGGTTTTTTTTAATGAAAACACTTTGTAAACTTTGAAGTGTATACCTATGTGTATCCATATATATGTGAGTATGTGTATACATAAATATGTTGTATGGTATTGCATACATATAGGTATAAGTTCATACACAGGATGTTCCAAATGTCTGAGTGATTAAAATTGCATGCAGACTTTTGGAATACCCTGTATTTAGGATATTTTTGTTATATGGTACTCAAACTTAAACCATAGACTCTTCACTGGTCTTTAGATTCTCAACTCTAGGAAAATAAATTTTGTACTCAATTATCTAGGAAAGAATTGTTGTTCTAGAGCTTAAAGGAGCTTTAGAATATTTAGTCCAATCCTTTATTTAACTTATGAAGAAAATGGAGCCCAGAAACATTAAATGACTTTCCCAAAGTTATGTGACTTTGAAGGAGTAAATAATTGGAACATCAACTTAAACCTCAGCCCCCTCACTGCAAATTCAGTCTTCTTACAACTGTATTACACTGCCACATCTGTATGATGGTCAGTAACATGGAAGGGGAATCAGCTGAATGGGGGATGTCTGGTTGAAAAGACCTATTTCTGACACTCCCATAACCTCAACATCCATCTCACAGATGTTTGCTCCTGGCATATTGCAATAAAATTGTGTGACTCAAGGTGCAGACAGGGATACAACAACAGAGGAAGGGGAATAAGTCAATTTCATGTTTGCAATTGAATTTTTTTATTATTTTGTCAATTGTCTATTACTATTCCTAGAGTTTTCTTTAAAAATGCCTCACTGTATTTCTATTAAATTAGTAGGCAATAGGCTTGATGTTTTATGTTTTAAAGACTTATCTCAGAGTTCTCAAAGCAGAAAGGACTGAAATCATCCATTTCAAATCACGTATGAACCAAAACCTTATTTGCAACATGGCTCACAAATGATTGTCTAGTCTGGACCACTCATGATAGGGAATTCCCTTGCTCCTAAGGCAGCTCACTCCATTCTGGAACAGCTCAAAATATTAGGGGATGTTTTGTTTGTTTTCCCCTTGTACTGAATTTTAATCTAACTCTCTGCATCTTCTATCCATCCTTCCTAGTTTTGAACCAAAGGGTCAAGCAAAACAAGTCAAAATTTCTTCCCAAATGAAAGGTCTTCATATATTTGAATCTAACTATCTTTCCTTACCCTAATTTTTCCCCAAACCTTCCCTTCTATAGAATAAACATTCCCAGTTCCTTAACTGGCCTGTTTTCCATTCTAATTCCCCCCAAAAAAATCTTTTTTTCCTCCAGAATCAACATTCACAGTTCACTTGGCATGGTTTCCAGTCAACCCCTCCCATCTTGGTCATATTTCCCTGGGCATGTTCTAATTCACCAAAGTTTTTTGTAAAAAACATACATGGTACCCAGAATTTAACACCTTACTTCAGATGAGATCTAATCAGGACAAAGTGCATTTTACTATCTTCCTTGTTTTGGACTCTTTTCTTCTATAAAAGAAGCCCAAGATCCCTTGAGCACTAGTTTATGGTTTTTTTGTCCTCATACTGTTTCACTCCTGCAATGGGTTTGAAGTTCCTAAAGCCCCCTAAGTCTTTTTCCCAAGTACTTTTATTTATCTATGCTTCTCCCATCCTGTACTTAAACAGATTATTTTTTAATCCAAATGTAGTTAGGCTTTTATTTTTTTCCCCAATTAATTTCATTCTCTTCAATTCCGTCCATTTTATTGACTATGAGATCTTTCAACCTATTAGTTTCCCCAATTCATGCTATTGGCAAATTGTGCAAGCTTCTGTCTAAGTCATTACTAAAAAATATTAAATGGGACATGGACTATGAGAAGGGAAAGTTCTACATGGTACAACTCCAGAAGCTCCTAGGCAGGGACCTCTGGATCAAAAACATCAAACGTACCACTCACTATAGCTTAAGTCCATTGAATCCTCCAGATTTTCCAGTATTTAAGACTAACCAATATTAAAAATGCCAAAACTCATAAGAAATTTTCAACTTTGTCAGCTAACCCCTTATTAATACTAACTAATCCAATAAGTATTTATTAAGAATCTGTACAAGGCAATGTGTTAAGCCCCAAGTATACAAAAGTAAAATGGGAAAAAAAAAGAAAAGTTGTGCTCCTATCACATTAATTCTCTATGCCATGGGTTTCAACAAGGAAAAGCCCTGTAGAAGATTTATATCCCAAGATGTCCAATTTTTGCTGTTGTCTGTGATTCTGTGATGGAAGGGTAACTATATTCAGCCTCCAAAGCAAAAATGGGAGCCTTGATACCAATCAGGTTGTCAAAGTGAAAGTCAAGAAAAATTAATCCAATTAAACAGGCACTTATTAGACTCCTACTATGAGCTATGCCCAGTGATAGGTACTGGGGATATCAATATAAAAACTAAACAGTCATATCCCTTAAAGACTTTGCATTGATTGAATGTTTGCATGAATAAATATTACACAAGGAAACAGATCAGAAGAGAATAACAACTTGGGGCAGAGGGGTAAATCTAGAAAGCCTTCAAGAAGGAGGTGAAACCTGTATTAAGCAGGAAGAGATAAAGAGGAGTGTCCGTTACAGGCGTGCATGCCCTAGTTTGGCACTCAGCACTGGAACACTAATTATCAAGATGTTGTTCTGCCCTCTCAAAATTACTTAAAGTAAAAATTTTCTCCCTTCTTGGAATTGTACACTGTCACCCTAACAAGGCTATAAAGTGTAAAGGGTCATAATTCTTAATTACTGGATTGGGTTCCCCAGCTATGTTTACAGAAAAGCTAGTAGCCCTGAGGGTGGAGTTAGGCTGTTTAAAGTCATGTTTTAATTTTTTTTGTAATTGCAATTTGATTGCTAGTATAAATTACTGAGGGTACTTATTGCCTTTTGTGCCCAACATTTCCCAAAGTGAATAATTTTGAATTAAAGGCTGATACCCATCCAAAAGGTTCCCAGAATGTTCATAGACTCAGTGAATTATGTATTAAACAGAATTCTTTAGGCTGAAGATAAGAGATGCTTTTGATGTTGGCTATGGCTTTTAATTATATTAACCACTGTTAATTTTTAGTCTTCTATAGAGGTACTTTCTTGTGTTCTCTATTCACTTATTTAGTTATTCCTTAGTCCAATTTTTCATCTTTCACATTAAGAGTTTCATGTGTCAATTCAAATCTCCCATATTGTGGCAGATATCAGATGGTTAATTTCTGAGGGGCTAAAAGGAACAATTTGCTACAAATACACCACCTGCTGGACAGTCACCATATATGCCCACAGGACTCTAAACAATATTTTAAGCCAACCTCTTTAGCTGAAGGAAGAATGTGGTCATCTGAGACTAGCCAAAGGGAGAGTAAAAAAAGTACCTAGTGAGCTAATCTGTACATCTCATGTCCTTTGGCCATGGTTTCCTTGCTCAAAGAACTTAGCTCAATGCCTGGGATGGATTTTTTTGGGTTTTTTCTTGCTTTCTGTTCTGTTTTAGACTCCAGAAGCTACAATTAAAGTTGTTCATGAACACTAATCCTAAGAAAATGAAAACAAGTCCCTTAGGCAAAACAGAATAAAACCACTGAAATCTTCATCATCTTCAAAGTCAGTGAAGATTGGTACATGTAATAATTCCTTCATCTCAGAGTTCTTTTCTTTTCAGCTAAATAAAGCTCTTGTACATTTTAACTTGATGCAGCTAGGTAGTGGATGAGAGTTCTGAACATGAAGCGAGGAAGAGCTAAATTCAAATCCTACATCAGACCCATCTTAGCTGTGACAGCCAGGACAAGTCACTTAACCTCTCTCAAACTCATTTTCTCCATCTATAAAATGGGGACAATAGTACTCTTTCCTTCATAAGGCTATGAAGGTAAAAAAAGTTAGATGTGCATGCATTTTGTAAAGCTTGGTGTACTACATACATGCTAGCTGTTATCATTTTAAATTATTTTGATTACATACAGCCTAAAGAGCACATTAATAGAGTAAATAATTTTACAAACAAATCTGTCCTCGTTTATGCCCATTTTAGGGCAAGTAAAGCTATAAAACAGATAAGAAAAAGGAGAGCAGGGATCAAGACAGTGGCAAAGTGGAAAGAATTTAGAGTCAAAAGCCAACAAGCATTTCTTAAGGGCCTACTGTATCTCAGGCACATAGTGCTGTCTCACGTCCTAACTATGACCTTGTGCAAGTTACTAAAACTCTTTAGACCGTCTAGGATCACAGATTTAGAGCTGGAAGGGAAGAAGCCCAACACCTTCATTTTACAGGTCAGGAAACTGAGGCTGAATTTGGGTCCCTTGTCAAAGATCAAACAGGTATATGTGTGAGAGCCAGAATTTAAACCCAGGTCCTCTGACTTCAAGTCTAACCCCAGTTCCCACTGTATGACACTTTCTTAATTTCATTTTCTGTAAAATAAGCAAAGCCAACAAGGAAGCATAGTGAATAGAGTATTGGTAAGGAATAGAGTAGAGCTTAATTCAGGAAAACCTTAATTCAAATAGCGTCTCATGAATTCATTAGCTCTGTGACCCTGAGCAAGTCACTGTGCCGCTGTCAGCCTCAGTTTCCTCATTTGTGAAATGGAGATGCCTACCTCCCAGGGTTGTTGGGGGAGGGTGAGAGGGTGAGATAATATATGTAAAACTCCTGGCAAACTTTAAAGCACAATATGAATGTCATCTATTATATTGTTCTCATTATTCTTATTAATTACTTATTGGACTCAGTGGTCTCTAAAGTACCTCCTAACCCTAAATCCTGTCATCAGATATAGCAAGAAAAAATCATAGATTGGGAGTTACAAGAAATGAGTACTAAACCCAGTTCTGGCATAAACTGTGTGACTCTGGGCAAGTCACTTAACCACTATGAGCTTCCCCATTTGCATCTTTGGTAGATGATCATGAAATTGTCTTTCAGCTCTTGGATTCTATGGCTTTATGATGTGTTCAGGGAGTAGAATGAGTAAAAATGCTAAGAAGAGAAGAATGTTTTCCAGCACACTGCTTTAATATCTCAATCTTATCCTGTCGTCTTCATCATCTTCAATAGCTTCTATTTGGCCTCTCTATGGTTCTGGAACATAAGAAAACATATGCAGTATTTAGAGGAAAGCACATTTTCCTAGTGAAATATTTGGTGTAACCTTGAGCTGTGACATACAACTTCTTTATCTGTCTTATAATTATTGTAGTAATTCTTGGAATTAATGTCTTCCTCCATGCATCACTGAATACTTGCATCTTGATAGGCACTTTATTAAGTTATGAAATAGAACATCATATGAAGTTAGTCAAATATATCGTTGCTGTTCTTCATTTATTGTTTTAAATGTCCTATGAATTACTACTTTGACCCAAATATAAGATACCTCCTTAAATGAGATGTCTTTGAAAGGAGTACAATGTGAATTGGGTTTTATAGAAGTAAGATATGGGAAGAAATTATGGACCACATTTGAACCGATGATAGTGGTTTCTCTAATTTCTGCCTTTGTGATTTCAATCAATAAGCATTTAAGCACTTAATATGTGCCAGGAGCTCTGCTGAGCACTAGGGATACAAAAAGAAGCAAAATATAGTCTTTGCCTTCAAGAGAATGCAACCTAATGGGGGAAACAACATGAGTATGTACACACATATATGTGTATGTGTACATACACATATATAAGCTATATTCAAGATAAACAGGAAACTATTAACAGAGAGGAGGCACTATAATTAAGGGTATAGGAAAGGCTTCCTCTGAAAAATGAGATTTGAGCTGGTACTCAAAGAAAAGCAGGGAAGTCAGTAGGCAGAGAAGAGGGAGAGCATTACATCACAAGTGTGGGAGCAGCCAGAGAAAATACTTGGAGGCCAGAGATGGAGACTCTTATTAGAGGAACAGCCAGGAGGCCAGTGTCACTGGATCTCAGAGTACATAACAGGGAATAAAGTGTAAGAAAAGGCTGGAGAAGTTGAAGAGGACAAGGTTATAAAGGGCTTTGAATGCTAAACAGAGTATTTTGTATTTGATTCTGGAAGTGATAGCCACCAGAGCTTAATGATTGGTGGAATGACATGGTCAGACTTGTACTTTAGGAAAATCACTTTGGTGGCAGAATGGAAGATGGATTGGAGGGGAGAGAGACTTGAGGCAGGCAAACCCGCTAAGATGCTATTGTCATGGTCCCATAGAAAGTGATGAGGGCCAAGAGTGATAACTGTGTCTGAAGAGAGAAGGGGGCATACTCAAGAGATGATGCAAAGGTAAAATCTATAGACTATGGCAGCATATTGGATTTGGGCAGTAAGGGAGAATTAGGAGTCTAGGATGACTCCTAGGTTGCAAACCTTGGGGGTTGGGGGGATGGGGTTTCCCTCTACAATAACAGGGATGGTAGGAGAGGCTAGGGTTTGGGGGAAGAGATAAGTTCTTTTTTGTACATATTTAATTTGTCTACTGGATATCCAACCCAAGATGTCTGAAAAGCAATTGGAGATGTGAGACTATAGATTAGAGAATCATCAGCAAAGAAAGCCATGAGAGTTCATGAGATCACTGAGTAAAGTTGTATAGAGGAAGAAGAGCAAATGACCCAGGATAGAACCCTGAGGGACACTTAATGGTTAGAAGGAGTGATTTCAATGATGATCCAGAAAAGGAGACTGAGAAGGAGCAGTCAGATACGTAGGAGAGAATGGTGTCCTGAAAACCTAGAGGGAAGAGAGTTTCAAGGAGCAGAAAGATGTCAACAGTGTCGAAGGTCAAGGGAGGTCAAGAGGAATGAGGATTGACAGAAGGTCATTGAATTTGGCAACTAACACATCATTGATAACTATGAAGAAAGCAGTTTCAGTGGAATGATAAGGTTAGAAACCAGATTATAAGGGGATAAGAGAGCAAATAGAGAGAAGGGGAGGCCCTTCTTTTAGACACTTTCTTTTTAGACACTCTTTTTGATGAATTTAGCTACAAAGGGCAGAAAAGACACAGGGCAATGGTTATCAGAGATAGAAGGATCAAGTGAGGGTCTTTTCAGGATATGGGAGTGTCAGGGTGACATGGGAGACATGGCCTTGTTTGTACACAGTAGACAATAAGCCTGTAGACAGGGAAAGATTTAAAACACGTTATTAGTGGGGATAAAAGGGGGCAATCTATTGGAGAAGACAAGATGGAACAGGATTTCTTGAGCAGGTAGAGGGGCCGGCTTAGTAAGGAGGAAGGCCTTCCAATCTTGTGAATGAGGGGAAAGAGACAGAAGGCATCTGAGTGATAGATACAAAAGATGGAAGAAGAAGATTTCATGGTGAATGGCCACAGTTTTTTTCTGTAGAATATGAGCTAAGGGTCTCAGTTGAGATGATGACAGAAGAGGGAGCCATGGGGGGTTTAAACAAGGATGAAAAGGTTTGGAAGAGCCTTTGTGGAGAGTGAGAGAGCAAGTTGATAAGGCAGGTATAGAAGGACTGCCTAACATCAGTCTGAAGTCTGATTAGTCTTGCAAACACAGTATCATATAGAGACTAGAGCTGCCTTGGAAGAAGAAAGACTTGGGTTCAGGTTCCACCTTGTCACAATCTAACAGCAGAACCATGAGCAAGTTAGTTAACCTCTCAGGGCAAGCTACTTTCCTTCTTCCCATACTCAACTCTATACTTTTTTTAAAATTTTCCACTTAATAGTATTTTATTTTTTCTGATTACTTGCAAAGTAATCAGTTTTCAGCATTCACTTTTCCAAGCTTTTGAGCTCCAAATTTGTTTCTCCCTTCCCCCCTTCCTCTTCCCCAAGACGTCAAACAATCTGATATAGGCTTTACATGTACAATCATATTAAACACATTTCCACATTAGTCATGTTGTGAAAGAATAATCATAACCAAAGGGGAAAATCATGAGAAAGAAAAAAAGAGAGAAAATAGTATGTTTTGATCTGCATTCAGACTCCATAGTTCTTTCTCTGGATGGCACTTTCCGTCATGAGTCTTTTGGAATTGTCTTAGATCATTGTATTGCTGAGAAGAGCTAAACCTGTCATAGTTGATCATCACACAATGTTGCTGTTACTGCCACACTCAACTCTCTAAATTGCCTAGGATTACTGATGGGCATTAATAGAGGGGATTTCTATATCAGTGAAATCATAGCTTCAGGCCCAGAAAACCTTTCATTTACTCATTCCAGAGCTCAGAGTAATTATATTAGGTTTATAGATTTTTATACTCAATGCCCAGGTTCATTAACATGAATTTAGGGGGAAATATCCATAGTTACTGATTAGGATCTATAATTTCATTCATGTAAGCAAGCATTTATTAAGCACCTACTATGAGTAAGGCACTGAATAAACTGGGGATACACAAAAAAAAAAAATAGACAAAAAAAAAATCCCTGCCCTCAAGGTGCTGACAATATAATGATGGAGACGATATGCAAATAACTATTGTACAAACAAAATGTATGCAGGACAAACTGGAGAAAATCTCAGATGGAAGACACTAACTTTAAAGAAGAATGAGAATGACTTCTTGAAGAAAGTGAGATTTTATCTGAAAGAAGCCAGAGAGGCCAGGAAGAAAGGGAGAACACTCCAGGCATAGAGGACTGTGGGTGAAAATTAATAGAGTCATGAGAGGAATTGCAAAGAGGCCAGTGCCGCTGGGCAGTTGTGTACACAGAAGAGAGTAAGGTATAAGAAGATTGGAAAGGGAGCTCCCTTGTTATATCAATAACTGTATTTCTAAATACACTGATATTTCACATATTTGGCAATCTGATCGATATAAAGCCAAGAACCAGAAAGAAGGCCAAAAAATGGTGTCTGAGCAGCCACAATAGAGGTAGCAAAGTCATTGCACCAAAACTCATTAGCTTCACTCATCAGATATCACCATAAGTTCATTCTCAGCCTATTAATCTTATTTTATAAACAATGCTAACAAGTTCAATTGTCTAATTCACTTGCAGCAGATTAGAATTAGAAGCTGAGGGTTATGGAAGGATAAGAAGAGAGGGAGACCAGTCCCATTTACTAATACCATTGTTGCTGTTATAAACATCGAATGTTTCTACCGCTAAGTATATGAGAGAAAACCAACTCAAAGCAGTCGCATTTGAATGCTCCCAGTTGAACACAAGTTTCCATTTGCCTTTTGAGTCTTACTAATCACTGACTCCATTGTGGGAGCGGTGGTAGATACTGTCTTTCGATCTTTCCTAGGCCTCACACAATGACCCTTGAGCATCTGCTCAGGCTTCCTTGTTGTAAGACTAATCCCCAGAACCCTGCGGAGGCTGATGGAGCTGTTCTAACCACTCCACTCCAAAGAGTACTTCACTTTATACTGCAATTATCACAGCCAGATATGCTAGAAGTCATTTGCTGAAATCATAGAATGGAAAAAAGAAACAGCTGGCATTATTTGCATGTCATAGTTTTTAAAGCAGTAAATTAAAGGGGAAAAAAACATGAATTTTTATCCCCCCCACACACACACCCTTTATTCTGACAACAAAGTTTTTGCAAAGAGCACTTTCAAATCATATGTTATCATAAAGAGCCTTGAAAGGAAAAAATTCACTTCCATCCTACTTTTTACCTCCCATCTGTTATTGTCTGTGCTCCAAAGTAGTTCCTATATAGAGAATTGAAGGAGAATAATGGGACCACACACTAAAGCAGACAAAAGGAGTATTTCAAGGATCATTTGGAAGCACTATCTGAGGAAAGACAGCATATGGAAATGACAGCAGACAATTGACCACAGTGGTGGGCAGCAATCAGGGTTGGGGTGGCTGAGTTTAAACAGAAATACCATGCTGTCTGGGAGGCATGGAAGTGGAGACCCACAAGCAATTCTGTGCAATTATTAGCTAGTGAATAGCCTTGCCCTGCAAATAGAATTTCTATGTTGCAATTCTAAAGGCTATTTGGCTGACAACTTAAAATGTCTCAACCCGTGCTGGCTGGCATGGCCCTCACTACCCCTACCGCTCACTCTCCTAGACATCTCTACCTCCTTTCAAATGTTCCTAGCAGAGAGATGACAAAGAAGTCTAAAGTAAAGGCCTTGCTGTCTGTCACTCTGTCCTAGGCTTTCATTATGACATGCTTTATAAAAACCAAATTTGAAAGGTGAAGAAAGAAGTCTATTTTCTCATCAAGACAGATGCTTGGGGTTTTCTGTAAGCCCTGAGATGAGGAAGGGTCCTCTGTCCCTCAAAATATCCCTACAGCCCAACCCCTACAACTCACCTGATTTTTCAAATTCTGTTAATAGTTATTTAGTTTGCAAGTAGGGACCTGAGATAAGGGGGACCTGTCCCTTCTGGGGAGGAACCACCAGCTTTTGCCCCAAAGAATGATAGATAAGAGGTATTATGAGATAAAGGACAGAGGAAACAAGATTAAGTACTAGTGACAGGTAATTTTGTCATGAGGGCAAAATCTGACATGGCTGGTTGTTGTGGTACTCACTTCTTATCCCTCCTAACCAAGAGGGTAACACTGGCTGATCTCTTGAGCTTGGGAATTCTGAGCTGCAATGGCCTATGACAAGAGAGCATCCACATTAAATCTGCCATCAATAGGGTAAGTCCCTGGGTGAGGCAAGGAGTCACTAGGTTGCCTAAAGAAGATCGAACCAGGCCTGGTAATAAACAAATTAGCAGTGGTATTAGACCTGTGAATCACTCCTGACCTCCCAACCTAGGAAAGATGAAAAGACCCAATTTTTTAAAAATAAAATAAAATTGGCATAAACAATAAAAAACTCTATTGTTTTTCCAGAGCATGTGTCCAAGACTTGTCCAAAGGTTATGGAGATTTGTCAAATTTAAATACCTCACGATTCAACATGGTGCTTGACACACAGTAATTGCTTCCTAAAAGTTTTTCTTTCATTCATTCATTCATTCATTCATTCTTCATTCATTCACATAGGGATAAATGATTCTGCCAAGGGAAACATTAAATATTAGGAGAGTTATTAAATCTTGACCAAGAAACAAAATTTTTAGGGGTACAGGTGGTAGTTTTGTTTACTGCTCCCAACCAAAATCAAGAGTTTTGAGAGAGAAGGATAGATTGGGAAAGTAAACAACTGATTAAGAAAATGGTACCTGAGAACCAGACCTAGATTTCTAAGTCATTGCTTTCAGACATAGAAATGACAGCTACTTAGCCACAAATGGGATACACTGAACAAGGGCTGAGAAAATGTATTGGCCTAGAAACTTGCAAAAAAATTAATATTTTAAATTGAAAATGGAGGAAAATTGCCTACATATATACTATATATAATAGCTAGCTACTATAGAGTGGCATCATATTTTTTCTTTTTTTAATTTCTATAGTTTTTAGTTTTCAACATTCATTTCCACAAGATTTTGAGTTACAAATTTTCTCCTCCTCTCCCCTACCCCCCACCCCAAGATGGCAAGCATACTGAATACCCCTTCTCCCAATCTGCCTTCTCTTATATCCCCTTTCCATCCCTTCCCCTTACTTTCTTGTAGGGCAAGATGGATTTCTATACCCCATTGCCTGAATATCTTATTTCCCAGTTGCATATCATAATAATTTTTAAGCAATTGATATGCCCAGTCATTTGCAGGAAAAAAGGGAGATGCAGCAATAAAAATTATATTAGACCTATTTACACAAATGTTAACATATAGTTAACATGCATATAGTCTCTAAGTTTTGCAAAGTTCTTCACATTATCTGATTAGGAATAGCAAGGTTAACAAGAGGGGTTATTGTTACTGTATTGGGGGAAGGGTGAGGATCAAAGTGGTAAATAACCTACGATGCAGAGAAGGCTGTTCAACTCCTTCTCTTTTTTCTGGCAACAAAAGGATTGCCTGTCAGGAAGTCAACATGGTAAATTATGATCATAAAAGAGGTATTAGTAGCATCATTAAGATTATCTTTGTACTAGAACAAGAGGTAGAAATACCTGAAATCAAGTCTTTGAAATCAATTCATCAGCATTTGTTAATATCTAATGGAAATCCCCATTTGGAAAACAGTCTATAGTCTCATTTTAGCTTTCAGACCCAAGGACTTTTCTTTATGAGTAAAATATATCATGCACCATTATTTTACTGTGATACTTAATAATTTGTTCACTTGGTTACATTGAAGCAAAATAGACTAGTGGAAAGTATGCATAGCTTAGAGTCAGGAGAGACTTCTGTCCAAATACCTTCTGCTACTTAATAGGCAAGTTGTGTAACCTCCTCTAAGCCTTGTTTCCTTTTCTAAAAATGGATATAATAGTAGTACTTCATAAGATTGTATAATGTGGACCAAATGGGATAAGGTGTATAAAATCTCTTGAATACCTAAAAATGATTTGCAAATCTTAACAGTATTTTAATTTTTTATCATCATCAACATCTTTAATTATAAGGAACTTCCACAACCTACCACTATTTATAGAATAACAGAATCTGAAATTTGGAAGGAATTTCAGTGGCCATCTAGCTGAACCCACACCCAAAGGGTATCCCTACTCTAAAATACCCAACAAGAGGTCACCTAGCCTCTTCTAAAGGCCTACATGGAGGGAAATTCCACCAAAGCTTGAGGTGTAGTTCCAATTGTTAGTAAGGTTTTTTTTTTCCTAAAAACGTACTAAATATTTGTTTCTTTGTCATTTCCACCCATTCTACTATCCATTGCCAAACAAAATAAATATAATCTCTCTTCCACATGATATTTCACAAGTACTTGAAGAAATTTATTGTGTCAACCTGTCTTCACTTGTCCAAACTAAATATCATCCCCATCTCTTCAGTCTTTCTTCATGTGATATGACTCATTCCCTTCAGCATCTTGGTTGCCCTAACATGGACACTAGCCCATTTATCAGTGTCCTTCTTAAAATGGGGTCCCTAGAACTGAACACAATATTCCAGATGAAGTCGATTAGGACATAGTAGAGCAGGACCATAAGTATTCCCAATAGCCATGCCTCTCTTAATGTAGGCCAAGATCACATTAATTATTTTTGGCTATCACATCATATTGTTGACTCATTGAGCTTGCTACCCACTTAACCACCCAAACCTTTTTCAAGTAAATTTGTCTATCTCTTTCCCATCTTGTACTTGTTAGGTCAATTTTTTGAACCTGACTTTAAGACTTATATTGATTACTCCTGAATTTCATCTTATTAGACTCAACCCAATATTCTAGGTAGGCAATATATTGTTCAATCCTATCATCCAATGTTTTACCTCTACCTTCTCAGTTTTATATCATCTGCATATGTGGCAAATGTGATAGAAATGACAAAGAGCCCAGATATCTAGGACTACTCCTCTGGAGTCCTCCTGTCATGTTGACATTGAAACATTATTACTGAGTCCAGTCATCCAACAAGTTCTGAATTCATCTAACTCTATATCATCTAGTCTAGTAATATCCCTCCATTCTCTCCACAACAATAGCATGATATACTCTATCAAATCCTTAACAAAAATTGAAGTTAACTACTTCTATGGCATACTATAAGCTAACAGTTTAGTGTTCTTGTCAAAATGAGAAATGAGGTTGGTCTGGCCTGACCTGTTTTTGATAGAGTCACAATGGCTTTTTGCAGTCACTGATTCTCTTTCTAGATGCTCATCAACCATCCCACTAATAATCCATTTTAGAGTTTCCTGAGAACCAAAGTCAAACTCATTGAACTATCATTTGGCAGACTCTATTTTCTTTCTTTTCTTTTCTTTTTTTTTCTTTTTTGGAAAATCAGGTCATTTGCTGTTCTTTCATATTGTGTGTGGAACCTCTTCCATTTCCCAAGATGTTTCCAATATCACTGACAATGACTCAGAAATTAATCTGCCAATTTTTTCAGTCCTTAAGTATGTATTTCGTCTGAGCCAGGAGACTTGAATTTATGAAAGACAACTAGTTGCTCTCTCCATGTCTCCTTATTTCTAGTATCAACTGCCAGTTAGCCATTTTTGTTCAGTCATTTCCAACACAAAGACAATTCTTTTGGCAGAGAAAATAGGATCAAATTAAGAACTAAGCAGCTCTGCCTCCTCTAGAGTACACACACACACACACACACACACACACACACACACACACACACACATATATGGAAATCTAGGGAGAAAAAAATATATGCACATGCACAGGCACACACATGCACAGTACCACACTGCTTCCTAATTCCAGGATTAGAGAGGTTGTCACATTTACCCATGGAGAATACCCCCTCACATTGATCTCCTTTGTCTTCTTTTACCCTCAAAAGATTTCTGCAGTATCACAACTCCATTCCCACACCACCTTAAAAGGACCAAAAGGATAGCAGTCACACTAGGTCTAGGATCTGTTGACTACCTCCTCTTTCTGACCTATGGTTTCCATGAACCAGAGCCAACCTAGAAGGGAGGCAAGTGTTTGTTTATAATTATCCTATTTGTAAGCCTTATGAGTAATTTGCACATGTGTACATGTCAGAAATGGAAAAAGGACAAAATCCAATAAGCCAGTCATCCTTACAATGAGATTAATTCATATTCACTGGGATAGATTATCCAACTGAATAGTAATACATGTAGATTTTGCACTGTAAATAAATCCCTTCAGTCACAAATGTATAGGCAACATTGTTCTATAATAAATAGTCAACAAACTAAGGAATTTTTAAAATTTATTATTGTTAGCTTTTATTATATTGGCTCTAAAACTATAAAACTATATCTGTACAGATATAGGTACAGATACTGATACCAGATATAGTTGTCAATCTGTATCAGTGGAGGTAGTTTCCATACTGGGAGTTCTATATACCAATGAAATCAGAAGCCTAGACTTGACACACCCAATGTGGGTAAGAATAATTATATGGTAATTTAAGGTTCAAATGAAATATTAAGTTATTTTCAAACATTCAACTTGTATATAATTCTTAACAATTATTATTGCTAGCACTCAGCACCCTGACCCAGTTTCTTTCTTATGCCTTCATACTAACCTTTTCCCCACCTCCCTTGAACTATCCTAAGGCTCATTCAGGAAACAAGACTCCTCCTGTTATGCTTGTACTGCTACAGTGAACTGAAATTGAAGATGCTACATGGTCCATCTCTCTAGATTAGAGAAGGATCATAGATTTAAATGGTGAAGGGAATTTGGAGGCCAACTAGTCTAACCCCTAGTCCAACTCCCATCTCAAAGATCATGAAACTAAGGCTCACAGAGCTTGTATCTTGCACAAAGCTCCCACAGGCGAGCAGCAGAACTAGGATCTGAACCCAGGTTCTCTGAATCCACCCAACCCCTAACCCTAACCCTAACCCACTGCACCAAGTTGCTTCTAATACTCCTATCACAAACCACAAATTAGCAAGAGTAAAGGCTAACATTTATATAATGCCTACTATGTGTCAGGCATTGTGCAAAGTGTTTTTTACAAATATTATCTTAATTGAGATTCACAACAATCCCCATTTTATAATTGAGGAAAATGGGGTGGCTAGGTGGCGCAGTGAGTAGAGCACCGGCCCTGGAGTTGGAAGGACCTGAGTTCGGATCCAGCCTCAGACACTTAATGCATGCACAAACAAAAAACCTAGCCGTGTGACCTTGGGCAAGTTACTTAATCCCAATTGCCCTCCAAAAAAAAAAAAAAGTTAAAAAAAATAATTGAGGAAAATGAGGCAAACAGAGGTTAAGTGATTTGCCCAAGGTCACACAGCAAGGAAGTAGCTAAAGAGACTGAATTAGAACTTCTTAGTTCCCGGGTCAGTGCTCCATCCACTATATAACCTAGCTGCCAAAGAAATGAAAACCCTAAATCTTGTAAATCTCCAGTTCATTTTATAGATGTGGAAACTGAGAAAAATAGGGTTAAGTGACTTGCCTAGGGTCACACAGCTAGTTTCTGAGGTCATATTTGAACTCAGGTCCTCCCAATCCAGGCCTGGCTTCCTATCCACTATGCCACCAAAGTATTTACCTTTGAGCTATTAGTTCAATGGAAATGTATTCAATGAAATCATGTGATAAATAGTATTTTTTTAAAACAGTACTGAGACATTTCTTTCATAAACCTGAGACAGTTTTTCAGTCATTTCCAGTAATGTCTAGGTCTCCATGACACCAAATTTGTGGTTTTCTTGGTAGAGATATTAGAGTGCTTTGCCATTTCCTTCTCCAGCTCATTTTACAGGTGCGGAAAATGAGGCAAACAGGGTTAAGTGATTTACCCAGGGTCACACAGCTAGAAAGTGTCTGAGACCAGATTTGAACACAAATGCGAACTAGCACTGCACTCCATGCACTGCAGAGACTCCCACAAACACATATACCCTTATTGGGTAGAATAGACTGCATAGGGAGTCATTCAGAGAGAGACATTCACACAGGGAACATATTGACAAATGGTCACATGTGTGGAGGGACATCTCCATAGAGGCTTGAGAGCCAAGGGGAAGCTCACGCCTCTCACATTAAGGACCACTGATGTCTTTTTGTGCTGTGTTGTTACTCCCACCACCAGGCCTTCTCTAGGCTGGTCTCTGACGTATGCCATTCCATTAAACATGTAGGAAGACTCTACCAGATGCTTCGCTGGACTAGGCTACATGCAGTCTCTGCTAGACTCAAGGCCACAAGGCAGTGCTCTACCCTCACCTTCTGGCCTCAACTGAAGACTTAGGATAGCTACATCACTCTCTTTTCATTTAAAGCCAGAGGCTTCTCATAGCTACTTTACAAAGGAACTCCAGCAATAGCTCAGAAAACAAACAAAGTATTACCTAGGAAAAGACATTCTTAGTGTTTTCCCTTATGAAATGAACTGTCTTGGCTATTGGACTTTTCATCTCCCCAGCAAAAGATTTTCAGTCCCCAGGGCCAAGAGACACTTATAACTAAGTAGCTAATGTCTTCAAGATCAAATTTTCTTTAATTTGAACTAAACTTACTGGTTGGAGGCAATTTCTGGCTTGGTGGATGGAGTACTAAGGCTGGAATCAGGACAACCTAAGTTCAGATTTGGCATCAGACACTTACTGGTTGTGTGACCCTAGACAAGTCACTTAACCTCGGTTTGTCTTAATCCATTGGAAAAGAAAATAGCAAACCACTCCAACTGTCTTTGTCAAGGAAAGCCGATGGACAGTAGTGGTATGCTATGGTCCACAGGGTCATTGAGTTGGACACAAGCCAATGACAACAATAACAAAGAGTGGTTAATTGTGCTTGAGAGGTAGGAGAGTTCTGTGAGAGACGTAATTATAACATATGCTGAGCATTTACAAAGCTTTCTAATTTAATGTGGTGTCAAAGTCAATAGACCTGGGTGCGACTAAATCGTACACAGGAATTCCCGTGGGCCACATAATAACTTAGAAAACCACAAAGCAACATTACATGTGTTTTACTCTACTTTTCTTCATTTTATTAAATATTTCCCAATTATATTTTAACCTGGCACCTGCCCAGTGGCCACAGTTTGGCCAGCCAGAGAGCAAGGTGCTCATCAACTCCTCTGCCTACCCAGCCATATTCTTCCATTTTCACATGCAGATATATCTAGGCAATGGCCTCATCATTGATCGTGTCTTTCATAATTGGGGTCCTTTCCCAATGTCCTTTTTTAAAATACAGATTTCTGGAAAAAGCAATTGAGGGGAAGAAATCCTGTGAGAAGTTGGAAAAAGCCACTCCTCTGGCTTCTGAGGACCTGGATTCATATCTTGCTTCTGTTTCATATTATGTGTGTGTATGACCTTAGGCAAGTCTCAATTTCCCTGTGCCTCAGTTTTCTCCTTGGTAAAATGAGAAAATTGGAGGCGTCTCAGGTTTCTTCTAACTCTAAATCTATAATCCTTTGACTGTGTGGCTAATGAATTTAGAAGAGAACACGGTTACTGAGTGCCTTGATGGAGGGGAGAGGAAGCTATAAAACATTTTAATAAAACTAATAACACAATGACCTTATCTGAAAATGCACTCAACAGTTCACATCTAGATCCTCCCCTACCACCACCACCACCCCTATTAAGAAAAATTTGAGTAGAAATTTATTTATTTTCTCTTCTACTCCCATCTCATTGGGAGGGGGGTAAAATATTTTAAGAAATGCATGTGGTCAAGCCAAATAAATTCTCTGAAAAGTTGTACACAAAAAGAGATATGTATTATTCTGCACCCTAAACCCAACACCTCTGTAACAGAGAACATCTGTCATAGTTGGTCCTTGAATTATCATTGTATTGATCGTATTTCTTAGACCTTTCAAAAGGATTTGGTTTTTTTCAATGTTGTTGTTATATGAATTGCTTTCCTCATCTTGACCTTTTGGTTTTCCTGCTAAAATCTCATCTTCTACAAGAAGACTTTGTTGACGCCTCACTTTCCCCCTATTATCTCCATTTTTCCCTCTATCTCTCTGTCTCTCTCTTTTTCTCTCTCCCTCCCTCAGCCTCTTTACACACACACACACACACACACACACACACACACACACACACACACACACACACACACACAGGTTTGGAGATAGTTTTCTTTGTGTTGCTTCTCCCATCAAACTGTGGGATATGTGAGAGCAGTGACTGCCTTTTGCCTCTCTTTATTTCCCTGGTGCTTAGCACAGCAGAGCACCTGGCACACAGTAGGCCTTTATAAATTTTTTATTAACTGTCTGCTTAAAGGAAGGAACAAAAAGAGTAGGCTGAGAGTGTTGAAGATAAACTTTGGCAATTTAATACTTTGGCATAGAACTAATTCTGATGATGACATCCATGCAGATTGACACATTTATGGTCAGTTTCCCAAAGTCTTTTTAATATTCTAAGGCTGGAGTAGTTAGGTATCAACACTGAGATGTCTTCACAATTCTCCCTCTCTCATGATTTTTAGGGTGAAAAAAATTTTTGGTTTGGTCTTGAAATTTTATCCGTGTAGAAATCTTCTAGCATAAAATCTTCCTTCATCATGACATGTCAGCAACTTCGGGGTTCTTAATCTGGGGTCCATGGAAGGGTTCAACAATAGATTTCAAGATATTAGTGAACTTGGATAGGAAAAATATATACTTTTGCTTACACTAACCTCTCACTGAAATTTAATTGACACCTCACTTTCCCCCTATTATCTCCATTTTCCCTTAGATCTCACTGTCTCTGTCTATTTCTCTGTCTCTGTCTCTCTTGCGCACACACTCTTGCACACACATAAACACATTCACACTCTCTCTCTCTCATACACACACACAATACCTGTTTTGAAGAGTTGACTGTTACTCTGAAAGGTTAAGAGACTTGCCCATGGACATAGAATTCATTCTGTGTCAAAGGCCAAACTTTCACCCAGGAATCCTCATTCCAAGGTCAGCCTTGGAATAATCCACTTTATCATGATGTCTCTCAGGGAAAAAAATATAAGGGGGAAGTAAATGGAACAGAGGATTCATGCACATGTAGGTAGCTAGTAAATTTTGCAAGGAAGCAGTTTTGCCTAAAAGACTACCTGTGGTATAAGATTGTGAACACATTGAAGTCTTTCTCATATGTGTTCTTGATTCAAATATAGTATCAGGACTCACCAGAATCAACTGATTTTCAGAAATATTTTCTACAAAAAAAGCATTTGATCTGTGATGTCCATAACATTTATATCAAAGGGGATGCAAAATATCAGTGTTGGCAAACGTAAGAGAAGAAAATAAAGCCACTATATTCCACTCAGGTTAACTCTGTTTTTCATTGTGACAGGAATTTGGGCAGGGTTATAGCCTTTTATGGATCAATCAGAAAGCATTTATTTCATTCCTATTATGCGTTGAGCACTGTGCTAGATGGCAGGGATATACATTAAAAAATTGGAACAATCCCCGCCCTCAAGGAGTTTAACCTCTTATCAGAGGGGCCAACACACATATATCTACATCTATACATATACATGTGTATAAACACAAAGAATAAATAAAAGGAAGGGGAATGGATGGCGTGACCTCTCAAGGTCACTTCCAATTAAAAAATTCTGTAAATTAGCCCTTGCCTGTAAGGACAAAGAATCCTGATATAGCACATCACTTTAGAAAGTAGGTGACATGTGAACAATAGAATGGTATGGTTTGGGAGGTGTAATTTATATTCCCTTGTATTCCCTTGACATGATACTTCAGAAAAAGCTAAAAGAAAACTACCCTTTCCATACGTCTCCACAGCAAGGAAATACAGAATGGAAATTAATTTGGCCTCACCTATTGAAATGGCGGTTTATTCAATTCTCAGCCAGGCTGCTTATCTCCAGAAAGTTCAACCTCAGAAACTGAATGAAATTGCCATTCTGCTCCTCTTTTTATTTTTTTATAAGAGGAGGTGGAACATTGTTTGCTGAAAGTGGAAAAATCCTATTTTAAAAATTCTTCCTCTCTTCCTGTGATTAAGCTCCTACAGTGATTAATCTTGCTACTGCCTTTTTTTCTCCCCTTCTTCTTCCAAATATGCTTTTCATAGTTTGAGCTGTTGACTTATTATTTCTCCACTGAATGGGATTTTTTTTTCAGCCAGCTTCATTTTCTGGTCAAATGGAGTTTCACTTTCCAGGCTTCACTCAAGGTAGCACATTTCTGTAATATTTAGAGTTTTAACACAGCAGATAGAGCAGACAATGGGGCATGGAAGTTTGGGGATTCTCTGAGAAAACCATGAACATGGGTTTCTATTCGGCTTTTCTTTGGTGATACAATTTAACAAAATTCCATTTAAAATCCACATGCACATAAACAAAGGTCATCTAGTCTGTCCTCTTCATTTTATAAAAGGAGAAACTGAGGTCCAAGGAAGTGTAATGTCTGGACCAATGTCCCATAGATAATAAGCATGGGAGGGGGATCCGAATTTATTATCCTGCACAGCATTTTGCTATGGTATGCCAGCTTTCCCTCTGACTGCAACACCCACAATTTCCCTCCCTGCAAGGAACTGGCTCCTTTTGATGAGAGTTATCAAGCCAGACAGCCTCTCTGGCTGCTAATATTCATCCTGGAGATAATCCAAGAGTAGCTATGCATATTTGTGAAAATTCCCATAGTCAGTCACGGTTAAAACTCTCTCCACTGAGTCATTATTCTCTCCATGGGTTCCAATCTAGAAAGAATGCTATATGTCACTTATGGTATCTAAAGACAGGAATTTTCTTCTTCAATGGGGAGTGATTGACAGTAAGGAGACACCCAACTGGGCTGACTGCTATTTCCAAAGAGAGGAAAAGACCAACAATAAGCATGAGTGACAATGGGGACAAGCAAGAAGTGCATTTGGAAAAACTGGGTCGGGGCATTTGAAAGGGATGGGCAATAAAGAGGGAAGATTAGTGAGTGTGGACACTTGGGAACACTTGCAAAGCCTTGAGCCTGGCTTTGGAAGCAAGCCAACACTATAAACAATCAATGGCAAATACATTTCTTAATGTTGATGTTATCAGTTGGCCCTCAAGGTAAAGTTCATAAAGTGACTGCAGGTTGTCAAAAGGTGTCCCACAAATCCTAAAAATTATCTTGAAGGAAAGATCTCATAAAGCATAACATGGAACTTTCACCAATGCAACTTAGAAAGGGGAAGTTAAGACACAAAGAACAACTTCTGTGATCCGTTTGCAATTCAATCCCCATTTAATCTCCTTTGTACCCACGTGGATTCTGGGAACCAAGAATCTATAATCGATCCTCCTTTAGTTAAGTGTCTACTATCAAAGTAGGGACAAAATGAGCAAGAAAGGGACTTGATATTTTTAAATTCTGTGTTCTTGTAATGAAACAATTTCCCACAAAGGCCTTTTCACAGACATCCCTGTACTTAAGATTTTATTTTTCCTTTATTTTGATCCTTCAAAGGAACTCTTGGTATTGAAAACTTGACCTCATGAGAGGCACCCAAACATTTTAATAAAGGGCTTACTCTAAGCCACCTGGATGTTGTTACTGAAGAATATCCCAAGGTACTCCTGATCATTCTCCCCAAAGTTCCCTTTCTCCACAATATGCTGCTGCCTGAAATGTGCACCTTTGAGGGGAAAACAAAGTGATTCTTTTTAAAAAAAAACAGAAACTCTCTAGAGATGTTATTGTAATAAATTACCTTTCTGAAGAAGATTCAAGTTTATCATAAGATGTAGATACAATAAAATTTAAATAAACTGGTTTAAGGTCACACAGCTATATAATATCTTGTTTACCTAAATTTTTGAAAAGTGTTTTGACATCTCTTGTTGTTTGTGGGTAAAAATGGAGAAATATGGACTAGACAGCTAGGTGGATTCAGAATGGTGGTATAGTCACACTCAAAGAGTAGCCATTAATGGTTCAATATCATCTTGGCAGGAAAGATCCCTTGGCTTGCTCTGGGCATCTGTGCTTGGCCCTGGGCCATTTACCACTTTTGTCAATGACTTGGATAAAGGTTTAGATTGCATGCCTATCAAATTTGCAGAGACACAGAGCTCATACATTGGATGGCAGAAAAGATTCAAAAATATTTTTGACAAATGAGATGAAATATAATGAAATGTAAAATCTTAACATTTCAGTTCAAAAATCAAGTTCACAAGTTGAAGATGGGGCGGAATAACTAAAAAGCTGTTAATATGAAAAAGCTAGGGATTTCACTGAAGGACAAGCACATTAAAATGAGTTAATGGTGTGATACAGGAGCTCAGAAAGCTAAAATAATCTTAGGCAGCATTAGAAGAGGCAAGAGTTTTCAATACTCAAAGTCTGAGGCATCACTGTACTCTGCTATAGTCAGATGCATCTGGAGTATTGTGTTCACGGTTCTGGATACTGTATTTTAGGAAGGACATTGATAAAATTGAATTTCCAGAAAAGGATGGTTAAGGGCCTCAAGTTCATAGCATAGTTGTTGAAAGACATGGGGATGTTACAGCTTAAAGAAGAGAAGACTTAGGGGGAATGTGATAACTGCCTTGAAACATTTTAAGGATTATCATATGGAAAAAAAAGTTGTCCTGCTTGACCCTAGAGTCAAGTCAACATGCATTTGTTAAGGGTTTGACATGTGCTAGACACTGCAATAAATGATAAGGGTAAAAATTTAAGTAAAAAGATATCTCCTGTCCTCAAGGAGCTTGCATGCTAAAAGGGGAAGACAACACAAAAGTGGGAGCTGAAAAGCAATGGAGTGAGGCTTGGCAGTGAAATCCAAAAAATGGAGGATAGCTAGCCTGGGGCCTTCCTCAAAAATGGCAATTCCAGGAGAAACTTACCCGTGAAAGAAAAAGGTGGGAAGTGAGGCATGAAGGTAATGAGTAGAAACTGAAGAGAAACAACTTTAGGTTTAGTTTAAGGAAAATCTTCCTAAAAATTAAAGTTTCCCAGAGTAGAATGGATTACCTCAAGAAGAGACTGGGTTCTTCTGTACCTGAGGTTTGATAATCAACTTCTCAAGCGGGCTGCAAAGGGAATCCTTTTTTCAGGTATGGGTTGGAACAGATGGTGTCTGAGCCCCCTTGCAACTCTGAGATTCTGTTAATCGGTGGGATATTAGAGATTATATAATCATAGGAAGAACAAGAGGTTCAAAGAGGTTGGAACTTCCTCAGGGTCACATAGGTAGAAAGGAGCAGGCCTCTAGTACCAAACTTTCTTCTTTATAATAGCTTTGTAAGGTATATGCATATGTGTATATATGCAGATATGATTATTCCCATTTTATGAATGAGCAAGCTAAGATACCAAAAAAAAAAAAAAGAAAAAACACTAAGTGGGAACTAAGAAGGGTAATAAACAGGGCCATTTAAAAAGAACTTGCCTTATTATTTCATTAGTATAGAAATCTCCAAGTGAGAAAACTCCCTCTACCAATACATATTTGTACCTGCTATTTAGCTTATAGTTGATATATCTTATATCTATAATTTAACTTATAGTCTTAGAGAGTTGCCCAGAGCACTAGGTTAAATGTCTTGCTCAGGGCCATGCAAACAGTGTGGGAGAGAGAGGAGATGAATCTAGGTCTTCTTGACACAAAGTCTGGAAAAAATTAAGTATCCTGTGAGTAGTCCTGACATTTCTGGGCATATAGAGTACTCTCTATAATAAGAGCAGCTCGGTGGTATGATGAATAGAGTGACCAGCCTGGTGTCAGGCCAATTCATCTTCCTAGTTCAAATTTGGCCTCAGACACAGTGCCTCAGTTTCCTTACCTGTAAAATGAGCTGGAGAAAGAAATGGCAAACCTCTCCAGTATCTTTGCCAAGAAAACCCCAAATGAGGTCACCAAGAGTCAGACACAACTGAGCAACAAAAAAAATGTGAGTGCCTTTAATTTATCATATATAATTTCCTTGGGGAATAAGATAGATAGCAACATTTTTATGATGGGAAGAGGAAGAAAAGATTAAATCAGCCAACAAGCATTTATGAAAGTTCCAATGTTCCAGGTCCTTTCCTAAGCTCAGGAGATACAAAGAAAGGCAAAAAGCAATTCTAATGGGGAGGGGGGGGATTTTATGTAAACTGTACACCAGCAACAGTACATGGGAGGTAATCTCCAAGGGAAAGTCTTTGAGGAAGGGGAGAATGGGAGTAGGAAGAGGCCAAGAAAGGCTGCCTACAGAAGTAAGATTTGAACTGAGTTTTGAAGTAAGACAGGGAAGCTAGCACAGAGAGATAGGGAGAGAGACTTTTCCAAACATAGGGGACAGCCCATGCAAAGGCATGAAGACAAGAAATAGAATGTCATGTGTGAGGAATGGCAAGGAAAGCTGTGTCACTGGACTACTCTGAGGCCAGTAGAGTGTAACCAGACTGGAAAGGCAGGAGGCTGCGAATATTGTTAGAACATAGGTTGTATTCAGGTGGAGCAAGTCTGGTGACCCAATAGGGGACTTGAGAGTATCCTGAAGTCAACATGAGAGCACCAGATACTGGGAGAAAGACAAATTTTACCTACTTCACTATGTTGCTTTGGGTTAATCATAGGTTTATAATAAATGACATTTATTCAAGGCTATAAGTTTTGTAAAACACTTTTCATACATTCTCTGACATAATCCTCAGGATAATCCCATGAAATAAGTGCTACAATTATTATACCCATTCTTATTGTTATTATTCAGTAATTTCAGTCATGTCCAACTCTCTGTGACCCCATTTGGGGTTTTCTTGGCTGAGATACTGGGGTGGTTTGCCATTTCCTTCTCCAGCTCATTTTACTCATGAGGAAACTGAGGCAAACAGGGTTGAGTGATTTTCCCCAGGTCACACAACTAGTAAGTGTCTCAGGTCAGATTTGAACTCATGAAGATAAGTCTTCTTGACTTCAGGTCAGTGCTCTATCTACACTATGCCTGAGGAAACTGAGATTCAAGGGTAAAGTGACTTGCCTGGGATCACACAAGTCTGAAAAGGAATTCAGACTAAGGTCTTCTTGAGTCCCAGTGCAATACTCTATCCACTTAAGCTTATTAGAAGTGTGTTGTGAATGTGAGAAATAGATTTATCCATCAGTGAAAAAAGGTCCCCAATATAGAGTTTAAATTGAATTCAAAACAGTTCATCTCACTTAGAGTGAGAGGAATTTAGTTTGTGACATTGAAGAGAAAATATAAGTCCTTAAAGCTCTGCCCCATGAGAATCTGTCTCTTAATGCATATAGATACTACACCTGAGATGTTTTCTCAAGTTTTCCCACATGTTATGCTACACTACTTAGGGAAAAACATGAAAACTCTGTGGCCTTTTTCTTTTATCAGAAGAGGTTGGAAGCTTTTGTAGCACCATCTAGTGAAGCTTAAGGAGTTTTGCATAATCTATCTTCTGAAGAATAAGAGCCAAGCTTTGCAAGTGTTAGGAAGAAAACCTCCCTTTCTCACTCTCAAGGATTTTTCTTTCCTTTTCTCAAGAAACTGAAGCTAGTATGGGGTGGTGTAAGAAATTAGTATACTTAACGTGCCAGCCAGTACTCTTCTGGAAATCAAATTAGACTGAAGATAAAATTGGTAGAATAACATGTGAAAAATATTCAAAGTGCATCTGAACTGTGTACTTGGACCAGAAAGATCCTCTTCCATACCTTACCTTGCTAATTTCAATGCCATGCCCTGTTCCTAGGGCAGCATGCCATCTCACATAAAAGTGTCAACTGTTGGAAAATAGAGACATTAGAATTTGTTACCCAGATGGCTTGGAGTACATTCTTTTTATGTAAAGATGGATACCTTTGGTGTGGTAAGCAGACAAATGAAGTATTGCTTTGGGGACTCTGCAAGAAAGAGGAGAAGGAGGAAATAGCCTGATTGACTTCTTGAATCTTTCCTTCCCTTCTCTCTTTATATTCTAGCATTTTGCTTCTAGTAGCACCACTATAACAAGCAATGGATTTGGAGTCAAAGGACCTGAGTTAAAATCTTAGCTCTACTGCTTAGTTCACTTAAGTGCTCTGGGCCTCAATTTCCTCAGCTGCAAAATTAGGAAGTTTGACTGGATTATCTCTGAGGCCCCTTCCAACACCATATGTATTTTTTCACAGTTCTGTAATATAGTACAACTGCATCTAAGATCTTTTTAATATACAGACAACAGCCTTACTTATTGTGAATAATGTCCTATAAATACATAAAATTAATCACAAGAAGCAAGGTGGCCTTCTGAAAATGCTGTCATATATTCATGACTATTTATAACCACATCTAATAATTACTCATGTATGTGATAGTTAATTTCTGAGAAACATGGACAGAAGATTTGGGTTAAGTGGCTTCCTAAAAATATTAATAAAATTAAAAGACTTTCCCATAGCAGAGCTATATTTAGGGAGATAGAACTTGATATAGGAGAGCAACCAAGCATTTTGAGCATCCACCATTGACTTCAAATTGTACTAGGCAGTGGGGATTCAAAGAAAAATGTACAAGAGTGCCTGCCCTCAAGGAGTTTATGTTCTGTTACTAGAAATATCATATACATTTATATGGATAGAATAAATACAAGGTAATAGAGGGAAGAATTAGCAGATACATGGATCAGAAAAAAAAACTCCTGAAGGAGGCAACCTGGTAGATTAGTGGCTAGAGTACTTGGCCCAGAGTCAGAAAACCTGAGTTCAAATCCAGACCTGAGTTCAAATCCAGCATCAGACACTAGCTGTGTGATTCTGGAAAAATCACTTAACCTCTGTTTGCCTTAATCCACTGGTGAAGGAAATGACAAACCACTCCTGTATCTTTGTCAAGAAAACCCCATGGACAATATGGTTTATGGTGGCCTGAAGAGTCAGACACAACTGAACAACAAAGTTTCCTGAGTCGAGATATAACATGAGAGACACAGCAAATTAGAGGAGGTAGAGAAGGAGGAATGAGGGAGGATGAATTTAGGGATGCAATACAATTATAGGAAAGACATTAGATCCCTTTAACTACAGCCCCTCCCAAATCTTCAGGGTACTCTCTTGGGGTTTCCAACTAATAAGCATCTAATAGAAGACCATGGCAGTTTCCTATTAAGTCCCAGCAGAAAATGAATTCCAGAGGAAATAAAGCCTGAGGAAGGTTAGCCTGAACCCACTATGCCAAGAAGAATATGCACCTTTAAATTGAGAGTGAAAGAAACTCCTTTCATTTTTTTTCTCCTTCTAATTCCCAAGCTAATAGAAGCAGATTTGAGTACAGGAGTATCTCAACAATGGAATGAACTAGAGAAAAGCAATAAGGGGAGTTATGTATGGACCATTAACAGTATTGATTTCTCAGGGAAGCAAAAGAAGGTCTGATAGTCCCTTTCTAAAACCATAAACACTCTGAGAAGTGATGTTCTTTAAATATCCTTCCACCCAAACACTGGCGTTATGTTTTTCCACAGCTTTTGTACGTATGGAACATTTTTCATATGTGAGACTGAGCACCTGGGGACGTCTAAGTGTCACCCAGCCCCAGCTGTTAAGCCCAGGTGATAAATAGCTAGTAAGAAAGGCTTCCGTGATTCTGTTCCTAATCAGCAGGTAAATTAATTGTGTCCAGCCAAGGGTTCATTTTTTAGAATTGGTTCCATCCTCAAATCAGCTTGTTCTCTGATGCTTGGGAAAGACTTTATTCCCTGTAGCTACAGTGTTAAAGCCCCCTTTAACCTATAACCTTCCACAGGGTCTTTTAAAGGAAACACTTTCATCTTATCTCCTCTACTGACCCAGCTGTATCAAAAGCTACTCATTTTCTTCCAAGGATTCCTTATAAAATAGATCTAATGTAATTTGGGAAATAACTGGGTGATATAAAAGGGAACCCAAATGGCTGTTAGTAGCTTCTAAAACATCCATTAGTGCTTATGAATAATGAAATGTGATCATGGAAGTAACTGACCCAATAGCGAGTAGTTACAGAGAACTTTACATGTCTTATCTCATTTGACTCCTTAAAAATCTGTGATAGGTATTGCACGTAGTACAAATGCCCCAAGTCCTCTTGTTCAGTCATTTTTTCAGTCGTGTCAGACTGTTTGTGATGCTATTTGGGGTTTTCTTGGCAAAGATACTAGGGTGATTTGCCATTTGTTTCTCCAGCTCATTTTACAGATGAAGAAACTGAGGCAAACAGGGCTAAGTAACTTGCCCAAGGTCACACAGCTAGTAAATGTCTGAGGCCAGATTTGAATTTAAGAAGATGTCTTCTTGACTCCAGGACCAGTACTCTATCCACTGCACCACCTAGCCCCAAAAGTCTTATAAAATATAAATTTAATAAATATATAATAAAATAAAATATATAATACTTTAATTTCATAATTTAATATAATATATTTATATATATTAATATATAAAAATAAAGTAAAATATAAATATAATAAAATTATATTGGCTTAAAACTTTGCCACCAATTTTGGGACACACTACATTTTTATCCCCATTCTTCAAAGAGGGAGGTAGCATGTTATCAGTGTGGCACAATGGATAGCAAACTGGCCTTGGAGTTAAGAAGATTGGCTTTCAAGCTCTTCCTCTGACATAAATTAGCTGTATAACCCTGCAAAAATCACTGGACTTCTCAATGCTCCCAGGTATCTCTCTAAGTAAATAGAAGAAGACATATACACCATGGCTTGCCATGATCAAGTCTTTTTTGGGAGAGAAAGATCCTTGGCTAGATCTCACTTCACTGATAACATTCAAAACATACTAAAAATAAATTATAGATAAGGAAACTGAGTCTCTAAAAGGTTATGTGCCTTGTCCATAGTTACCACCTTCTGACTTGTAGGTGTCAGAGGCAGGATTAGAACTAGGTTCTTTCCTGACTTTCAGTTTAGTATTCTTTCCAATGTACATTATACTGAAGAATTGTTAAATGCCACCTTGTAGTTAGACTCTGAAAAGGGACTTCTTTTGCTGAAGAGGAGAAAAAATAAAGTTCATTTTAATGCCTCCTTGTCATTAACCTATAGTATTTATTTTTTTGCATCCCCATTCTTTTCAGCCTTACAACAACCCTCTAAGCTAGATATCCCAAATACTATTATTCTTTTTTACAGATGGAAAAACTGAGGAGATGGAGTAAGTTAACCCTAGATTACAAAGATTATAACTCTCAGAAGTAGAATTCAAAGTCAGGCCTAGTGGGCTCTAATTCCTGCACTCTGTCCAATGGGTCAAGCTGCCACCCCAGCAATAAGGCTCATGTAGGGTCACCTAAGCAGTACAGGGCCTCAAATCAAGAATATTTAAGCTGAAGTCCAGCCTCAGATATTTACTAGCTGTGGGATGCTGGGCCCACCACAACCTCTGTTTGACTCAGCTTACTCAACTGTAAAAAATGGGGCTAATAATAGCATCTACCTCACAGGACTGTCATAAGGATTGAATGAGACATTTATAAAACCCTTAGCATAGTTCCTGGCACATAGTAGGCTCTCTATAAACGCTTATCCCACCCTATTCCTCAAACTATACTACAAATGTCCCAAATGTCTTAGTATATTTTTAAACTTTAGTAACTTCAGAGGTATAACTACTACATATTTACCCCCAAAAAGCATCATTTGAAAGTTTATTTGCTTAAATTTACCCACATTTACTTTTGGGAACTTTGAGTAATAGTTGAATAATAAAATTTTAATTTTAACAAGATGAGGCACCCTCCAATCCTGCATTGCGATGCAAGTTTCTGGATAACACTTTCTCAGAACAGAGGATTGGCCACCTCAGGCACCTCATCTATGCCTATGAGCCTTTTTCTTTTGGGGTCATATCAAGAAGGTCATATGTGCACCAAGACTTCACACTTTGAGTGACTTTACAGCAAAGATTGTGAGTGTGATCTCAGCCACTGAGCAGCAGCTAAGGGAAGGTTTTTTTCTACAAAGTTTGAAAAGCAACCAGCAGGACGGCTAGATGGCGCACCAGCCCTGGAGTCAGAGGACCTGAATTCAAATCCACCCCTCAGACATTTAACACAAAAACTAGCCATGTGACCTTGGACAAGTCACTTAACCCCAATTGCCCTCCAAAAAGCAAAAAAAAAAAAAATGCAACCAGAGCTATGTATGGCACAAGACAATGGTTGTGTTGAATTTTAAAAAGAAACATGTCATTAACTTAGATTTTTTATAATTAACCTTTTAAATAATGTTTTTTGCAAGTTTGTAGCACTTATATTTCTGAAGTTATCCAAGCTTAGGCACTGAAATCTTTGGCACACCATATATTGAAGACATAGATAACTCCTTTCTATCCATATCCCTGGGAGGCTTTGTCGCTTCTGTCCATATTGCTCTGATTCAAAAACTTTTCAAATGAATATATTTTCAAAACAGGGCAATGAGTCAAACTGAGAAGTCCTGATCTTCACCAGAGTTCAAAGGAAGCTGCTTTTGAAAATGAGTCCTTGAGATCTGTTTGACCCCAGGGGGATGGGAGAAGGATTTCCATTTCTGAAGTGACAGAGATGCTTTAGGCAAAATAATAATACACATCACTGAGTAGTAAGCCCTGCTTTCCTCTTCCTGGCAGTTAGAGCTATCCTGCACCTCCCCCCTAAACAGCAACACCCCCAATTACACACACACTCACATACACTCATACTCACACACACACACATACACACACACACTGCAAATGAAGTTACAATAGCTAGGGTTGCCTTTTCCATTTGGAATGCTTGAGTGCTCCCTTGATGAACTTCAGCTTAAGGAAAAGGAAGACATTCTCCCGAGCTTTGGCAGTCTAAAGTGCTACACAACTGATCACCAGGGAATCACAGTTCTTGTTCTCAGGTTTTAACTATTTCAAAGTAAGATATGAGACCTCAGGATAACTCTTAAAGTATGAGGAAAGCCGACAGAATAAGTTCATCTGAAGAAACCATGAGAGATTTCCAATTCTTCAGAAGAAAACCCAGGGAGCAAGCTTACCCCTAACTTAAATTTGCTTTATAATTGCCTCCTGGGAATTGAAGAGATTAACCTGGCTGCTGGCCTCCCACCACTCACAAGCCAGGACAGGTCCTTAAAATGTACGAACAGTAGCAAATATTTGCATTCTCAGCTATGACATTTTTGACAAACCACATATGAACTTTCAACTCCATCTTTATGTTTTAGTCCACAAACTGAGAGATATACACCATGGTTTACCATGGGTAACAAAGATGATTTGGCTAAGATGGGTAAGATGGCTAAGATGATTTTGGCTAAGTCACCATAAAGGGAAGAAATTAAAGAATTATTGGGAATTATTAAGTTGGAGTACACACTGGGGTCTTCCTCTCACAGGGTGACTACATGCTGGTCTCTGGATCATTGCTATTCTATAGAAACTCTGGGTAATGGGTGTGTCCCTAGTAAGCACTAGTAAGTAACCTGCTTCCTTGTAGGAAGTGTGATAAATGCCTTCCTCTGCAAAAAAAAGAAAGAAAGAAAGAAAGAAAGAAAGAAAGAAAGAAAGAAACTCTGGGTAGCTAAGAGATACTAAGTGGAGTATGATCAAGAGGGGCTGAGAACTTAATCTAGAAAATGAGAAAGCTATCAATTATTAAGTGTAAAAACAATGGATCCAGATGGTAGGAGAACCAGATTCTAATAGAAGACAAAACATGAATGAGAAATGACAGTGTGAGGAGAGGGTATCCACACAGGGGTGAGGCAAGGATGCTGGTGAGGATCTGGAACAGTCCAGGGGGTGAGTTGACTGGGGGTGAAGTAAGTATGACCAGCAATCCTCAGGAAGTACTGATCCTGGCCAGGGGTTCACTAATCAGACAAAGAGTAGATAGGGATATAAAGGAAGGTAGATGATAGACAGATAGATACAGAGTTGGGACAAAGGAAAGGAGAAAGAGAGAGAAAAAGAAGGGAAGGAAGGAAGGAAGGAAGGAAGGAAGGAAGGAGAGAAGGAATGAAAGTATAGGACATATCTGTACTGGTACATGGATGGAGGGCATTCCCTCTACCTGCAGGTCAGCTCTGCAATTTATAATATTAGAGAACTGTATGGAGACATGAAGAGGTTAAGAGACTTGCCCATAGCCAGTCCAAACAGTGTCAGAGGCAAGTCTTTATCCTGGGTCTTTCTAGCCTGCTCTCTATTCACTATGCCAAGCTGCCTCTGCAGAAATGTAAATAATTACAATTAATAATTATTTAAGAATAGTAATAATAACCACCAAAATACAAACTCTTATTGATGTGCCTCTTTAAAGTTTTGAAGTCCCTTCTTCAAGAAAACCATAGGAGGTAGGTGATGTAACTATACTTTCCCTTTTCTAGAAGCAAAAGGCTCAGTAAGGTTACATCAACTTTCCCAACCCCCCATAGCTATTAAATGGCATGGACAGGATTTGCACCAAAGTCTTCTCCCCCCAAATCCAGGGCCAAAATCAGAATAACTTTTCAGAGCAAGAAATGAATGGTAGAGATGAGAGAATTCTTCTCAGTACTAAGCAGCAACTTCAGTCAGAAATCTTTCAAAACTATTTGTTCATGCATGCATCCATTCATTCCACAAGAACTTATTAAGCAAATACTATAAAAGTCAGGCACTATGTTCATCCTGCAGATAAGAATACAAAATAAAATAGCCCCTTCCCTCAAGGAGCTTACATTATACTAGGAAGAAAAATTTATATATACAAGTGAATTGATGAAAAATATATACTGACTAAACAGAATAAATTTGGTAATTTGGTTGGAATGGCCCTATCTCTTAAACTAACACTTGCCCCATACAATTGACTAAAAGCTTGTTTTAGTCTTAGAATCTGTAAGCTAATTCTTATGAAAGATTAATAATGAGTAGTTGAGTTAAAAAAAATAATCTGGATACATCTAAACATTTTTTCTCTTTCAATTTGCATTTCACAGCTCCATTCAATCCAAACAAAGGAATAGATAGCATTGTCAAGTTTGACACTTACGGAGATGGAATGGGTAGATACAACGTATTCAATTTCCAAGATACTGGTGGCAAATATTCCTACCTGAAGGTTGGTCACTGGGCTGAAACTTTATCATTGGATGTCAATTCAATCCACTGGTCCCGAAATGCCATCCCCACCTCCCAGTGCAGTGACCCTTGTGCTCCTAATGAAATGAAGAATATGCAACCTGGGGATGTCTGCTGCTGGATCTGTATTCCCTGTGAACCCTATGAGTACTTGGCCGATGAGTTCACCTGTGTGGACTGTGGGCCTGGGCAGTGGCCCACCCCAGACCTGTCTAGCTGTTTTGACCTTCCAGAAGACTACATCAAGTGGGAAGATGCTTGGGCCATAGGTCCCGTCACTATCGCGTGCTTGGGCTTTATGTGTACGTGCATGGTTGTGACAGTCTTTATCAAACACAACAACACACCTTTGGTCAAAGCATCAGGCCGGGAGCTCTGCTACATCTTACTCTTTGGAGTAGGTCTTTCTTATTGCATGACTTTCTTTTTTATCGCGAAGCCGTCACCCGTCATCTGTACTCTGCGACGGCTGGGTTTGGGCAGCTCTTTCGCAGTATGTTATGCAGCCCTACTGACAAAGACAAACTGCATCGCCCGGATATTTAATGGGGTCAAGAATGGTGCTCAGAGGCCGAAATTCATCAGCCCTAGCTCTCAGGTCTTCATCTGCCTGAGTCTGATCCTGGTACAGATTGTAGTGGTGTCTGTGTGGCTCATCCTGGAGGCCCCGGGCACACGAAGGTATACCCTTCCTGAGAAGCGGGAAACGGTGATCTTAAAATGCAACGTCAAAGATTCCAGTATGCTGATTTCACTTTCCTACGATGTGGTCCTGGTGATCTTATGTACTGTCTACGCCTTCAAAACGCGAAAGTGCCCCGAGAACTTCAATGAAGCCAAGTTCATCGGTTTCACCATGTACACCACCTGTATCATCTGGCTGGCCTTTCTCCCGATCTTCTATGTGACATCCAGCGACTACAGAGTAAGTCTTTTCATGCCTTTTCCACCTCTTTTCATGTTTCCTTTACCTACCAAGCTTAATTAAACCAACACCTTATAGATAACATCTCTCATTCATATCCCCCAGCAAATAGCCCTTCTATTGTGAATGTCACAATGGACCCTGTACTGGCAAGAGTTAGAATCTCTTTTAATAAAACACGACCTGGTCCCTAGAGCAGCAGTGTTGCTCTAACAGAGCAGGTAATGGTCCACCATGGGTCTGTTGGGATGCCTTGGGTTGTGGCTTCAAACTGAAAGATGCTTATAATGACATTTTAGAAATAGCAAACATCCTGAATGCCACCACTTGGTATTCAGATAATTTTCAATTGCTCTCTAAAATAGAATCAAAGTCAATGTTTTTCTCTTCTATCCTCTTTAAAGGTGCATATCATATTTGGATTTATGAATTTACTCCTATAAAACACTTCTCTACTGCTCACCTCAATGCAATCCATTTCAGTTCAAGATATATTTCTTTGAAAATGCCTCCTCTGTGCTAGGCAAGCTCAGCCCCACAGAAAGAAGAGGTGTTTTAAAGTCCCAGTGGATTGGTTCTAATGAGTTTGTCTGACCCACTGAGAAGACTCCCAGCCTTTAGCCATCCCATTACCCAACTGTAGGAAGACAAAAACATATTAAAATATTTCTACTACATCCTCTAAGGAGAATGGATTTGAAGAATTTCCCTTAATTCATTGTAATATAGTGGAAAGAGCATTGACTCTGGAATCCCAAGATCTGGTTTCAAGTTCCATTTCTGAAACTTAACTACCTGTGTGACCTTAGTCAAGTCACTTAACTTCCCGAACCTCAGGTTCCCTCAGTAAAATGAAAGTGAATAAGTGAGTGATATATGACTGAATGAAATGAGATGAATGAATGAATGCAAAAGCTTTATGTGCTCATAAACATCAAAGTAAGACAGTCCCTATTTTCAAGGTGGCACAGTGTATAGAGAGGGCTAGACCTGGAGTAAGGAGGAATTGAGTTTGACTCTTACCTTAGACCAGGGGTGGGGAATCTGTGGCCTCAAGGCCACATATGGCCCTCTAGATCCTCAAGTGCAGTCCTCTCACTGAATCCAAACTTCATAGAACAAATCCCCTTAATAAAAAGATTTGTTCTGTAAAACTTGGCCTCAAAAGGCCATTGGTCCAAAGGCCATACCTGAGGTCCTAGAAAGCTACATGTGGCCTCAAGGCCACAGGTTCCCCACCCCTGCCTTAGACATTTCACAGGTGTGAGACCATTTATCTTCTGAAATCACTTAGCTTCTTTTTACCTCAGTTTCCTTATCTGTTAAATAGAGATAATAGTAGCACCTACTTCCCAGGGTTCTTGTGAAGATCAAATGAGATACCATTTGTAAAGCACTTTGTAAACCTTAAAGGTGATATATAAATGCTATTAATATTATAATTGTTACTTTTGTTGTTGTTGTTCAACTATCCGGCTCTTTGTGATCCTGTGGAGCATTCTGTACATGGAGCTTTCCTGGCAAGGATATTGGAATGATTTGCTATTTCCTCTCGGGTAGATTAAGACAAACAAAGGTTAAGTGACTTTTCCAGGGTCTCACAACTAGTAAGTATCTAAGGCTTAATTTGAATTCAAGTCTTACTGACTCCAGGCCAAGAATTCAATCCACTGAGTCACCTAGCTATCTCCACTATTATTACTATTACTATTATTGCAATTAATAGGGAGAGACAACACATAGTAAGTTTCATCTATAGAGCTGAAATGGCCTCTGAGGTCCCTTCCTGATTTAATCTTTGATCCAATGACCTTAGAATGTGTTTCTTAAATTTAACACAAGAGACTGTGTTGGACAGTGGTTAGATGGCAAGTCTTGGTGTTAGGAAGAACTGAAAGAAGTCCTTTAAGTTATGCATATGGTATCTGTGTATCTGTGTGTGTGTGTGTGTGTGTGAGACTTAACTTCCCATTGTCCCAGACAACTCTCTGAGCCTGTAAGTTACTGGTAAGCTGCATGGTTATATCAGTGAAAGAAGTTTATACAAGCAGAGTTCCCTCATATTGATTAAATGTTCCCACTAAAATAAGAATAATAATTACTCTAACCCACACACAACAGAAGGAAACCAAGCACAGCTGATGATGCCGTTGTTTTTATCACATTTACAAGATGCATTTACAATGTGGAGACTTCAGCCCAATATCCCCTCTTTTATCACACAGCATATCCACCCATTCCAGCTTTTCAAGGTGTTGAAATCATCCCTCAGTTCTAGAGAAGTTTCCAAAATTGCCCTGAACATCCTGATCCAAGATTGTCCCCAAAGAATGAGCTCAAGGATTGTTGTTTTCATAAGCTACTACTGATCACATGTTTGTGGAGTCTTCAGCCAAAGTGATTCCAGCTTAACCTTAACCAAAGATGTAATAAACTTGGTGAATAGCAGCTACCTCTCCATCACAATTATATACAACATGTTCAGTCATTCCCCAATTGATGGGCATCCCCTCAATTTCCAGTTCTTTGCTGCCACTAAAAGAGTTGCTATAAATATTTTTGTACAAATAGGTCCTTTTCCTTTTTGTTTTTTGTCTCTTTGGGATACAGACCTAGTAATGGTATTACTTAGTCAAATGGTATGTATGGTTTTATAGCCCTTTGGGCATAGTCCCAAACTGTTCTCCAGAATGGTTGAATCAGTACACTACTTCAAGAAGAGTACATTAGTGTTGAAATTTTCCACATCCCCTCCAACATTTGTCATTTTCATTTTCTGTCATATTAGTCAATCTGACAGGTAAAGATAGTAGCTCAGAGTTGTGTTAATTTGCATTTTTCTCATCAATAGTGATTTAGAGCATTTTTATGTGACTATAGATAGCTTTGATCATTTTGTCTAAAAACTGCCTATTCTGGTCATTTATCAATTGAGAGATGACTCTTATTACTATAAATTTGAGTCCATTTTTATATGTTTGAGAAATGAAGTCGTATCAGAGAAACACACTGTTAAATTTTTTTCACAGTAATAATTACCAACTATGTATTTTCCTGCATCCTATTTTTCCTGTTTATCCTACTCTTTCTCTCCTTTTGCCCTGTTCATTCTCAAGTGTTTTGCTTCTGACTTTTACCTCCCCCAAACTGCCCTCCCTTCTATCAGCTCCCCTCTTCTCTCGTCCTCTTCCCTTCCTACTTTCCTGTATGGTAAGATAAATTTCTACATGTTGGGTCCTTTAGAACTTGAACAAGAAAACCTAGGAAAGCGGAACAGGAATTAGAAAAATGACCTCACTCTCTAAAAATATGACAATCTCTGTAACTCTTTGAAAATCCTTAAGACAAGACATTGAGGAAGCTTGATAGAGCCTTAGAGTCAGGAAGTCCTGAGTTCCTGTACATTCATCTACAGTATACTAGCTATGTGACCTTGGGCAAGTCATTAACCTCTCAGTACACCCAGACAACTCTCAAACACTATAAATTGCAGAGCAAGTGCTGAGATGCCTTAGAAAAGGGAATTTGCAGCTAAAATCCCAAAGGACAAGCTATGGGAACCAGTTCAGAAAAGTACAATGGCTCAGATTATAGGAATCACTAAGCAATTTTTAGATTTATTTTCCCTGGATTAAAGCAGAAAACTATAGAATTTAGTGCAACCCAAATCCCAAATCCCATTCATATGGGACTCTCTCTTCTTTGGAGATCAATTAGGGTTACATCAGTTACTTGGTTACATTGGTTCATTAGTCAACTGCTCGATAGGATCTCCACCCCACCTACTAACTCAGTCTCTCTAAGTATACTTCATTCCTCCTTTTAAAAGAATATAGAGCCATCCTTAGCAGAGGTGATTTGGGAAGTTAGAACTACAAATAATTACCAGGGTAACTCGTCTGAACTCTGGACACAGTGGTTTAAACTAATCATCCCCTAAAAGATTCACTACCCAACAGAAAATGCTTCAGGGAGTAAACATAAATAATGCCATAAGCAATTTCCTTAGCATTTCTGTTTTAAAACTACAAAATATGGATTTACTTTTCATTGTTTGTTTTAGAGTGGCACTAATCCAACAGAGTGGTCAAGTGGTTTTCTTTTCTGGTAGAAGGATCTGAGTCCTGGAAAAATGCCAGGAGAATTCTGAGGCAGATGTATAGGTGACTGGGAAGTATAATTTATTTATTAAAGTAAACCAGTCAAGGTACCTGATAGTATGAATTATTCTGGTCTAGTGGTGTGCTGGTAAATATTTGACAACCAGCTCTCTGAGGGAGGGAAAGTACTTAAAAAACTTTGAAGATTAATTTGCTTTATTATCATTTTCTCCATCACTTTCTTAAGCCTAGATATCACAAAAATAATACATCAAGCCCTGATTGATTTGTATGTAGGGCTTGCTGATTTCTGCAATATAAATACACTGAAAATTTTACAGCTGACTCTGGTAAGCCAGTTCCATTTGTCTCAAGTAGACCCATTTTGAGTCTTCACTGCTCCCCCACAAACAGTGGCAGTCTCAGAAGGATGGCAGCCTTCTTTGGAATGAACAGTTTCAATCAAGTGGTGGAACGAGATTGCAAGGAGTTAAAAGAGAGAGGCACAACTAAGAATTCTTGTGCCCAGGGCAAATTTAGTTTGGGGGGAAGAGGTATTGCAGAGGACAGTCCACCATGGATTCAGGTCATCCCCATAAAAGCTTCCAGAATGTGGCTGATAGTACTTAATATCCCAACCCCTTGGGAAGAGGCACAAGAGGAAAGAGAAAAGGCAAGGTAGATGGTGACCTCAGGAGAAGGATTCTGTGGTGACAGGACCCTGAGGGTATTGGCCTGGTGCATACAGAAGAAGGAGCTGGTTATTTATATAAAATAGCAAAGTGTAACTACTTGGAGAATCAAACAGGGAGAAAATATGTCTCACTGGAAATTGATGTCCTGGGACAAAGCTCTGGTCACTGCTGCCACTGTGACTCTGTTAAGTAAGCAATAAATATAGATGATTTTTTCTAGGCCTTAAGATATTAAAGGAAGTACATATTTAGGATGCTAGATTTAGGATCAATTATCGGCATCAAGTAAAGATTTTAGAAGGATGAGGGGGGAGCTTGTCATGTTTATAAGAAGCAGGGAAAGGAGTCAGGAGGACAGGTATAGGAACTGGACCTGTTATTATTGGTATTGAGAATCCCCAGATGAAGACATGCTTCTGTCAGTGAAGGCTGACCAAGTCTTCTCTATAACTTTAAGCAACTTGCCCAGAATCATACATCTAATAAATGTGAGGCAGGATTTAAACTCAACTTTTCCTGTCTCCAAGGCTGGTGCTCTATCCACAATGCCATAGGTGATAAAAACCTTCCTTCCTCCCAAGTGAGGAGTGACCTTTCCTCAGAACCTTATGTAGAGTTTTGCTTTGTGCCTCTCTAACATATTGAGCAGGTTGGAGACTCACTAGGAGCACTAGGCCTGGAGTCAGGAAGACCTGATTTCAAATCTAACTATAGACACCAGCTGTGTGACCCTGGGCAAGTCACTTAACCCTGTTTGCCTCGGTTTCTTCATCCATAAAATGAGCTGGAGAAGGAAATGGCAAACCACTCCAGTATCTTTGCCAAAACAGGTCACAAAGAGTTGGACGTGACTGAAAAACTGCTCAACAGCAGTAAAACATACTTATTATGTAATATTCTGTATGATAGTTGCCTTTGTTTGTCTCATCTTCCTCCTGGAAGAGTACAGTAGAAAGAACCTGGACACATAGTCAGAAGACTAGAGTTTGAAACGTGGTGTGTTAGATTATTAGCTATGTGGTCCTGAAAGGGAGAAGGGAGGGAGGGGAACAAGCATTTATTAAGCCACTCGTTGTGTCTAAATGCTTTACAAATATTATTGCATTTATCCTCACAGCAGCCTTGTAAGGTAGATGCTATTATTATCTCCATTTGGTAGTTGAAGAAATAGAGTTCAAGAAACTTGTCTAGGGTCACACAGTGTCACATCTGTAAATGTCTGAGGCTAGATTTGAACAATGCCTGGTCCACTGTGCCACCAGCTCTCTCACTTCCCCTCCCTGGCCAACTGCAGTTCCCTCATCTGTAAAATAAGGGGAATTGAGGTGGGATGAGGCTTAAGGTCTCTACCAGTTCTAACAGCCTATGAATACACTAGGTCATAAACCTCATTAGTGCAGGGAAAATGTTATATCTGCTCAAAGTCCATAACAATACTGTGTATACAGTTTTGTAATTGTTTAGTTATTGTTCAGTCATGTCTGACTCTTCATGACCCCATTTGGGATTTTTCTTACAAAAATGGTGTGATTTGCCTCTTCTTTTGGTTCATTTTACAGATGAAGAAACTGAGGCACGAGGTTAAATGACTTGCCCAGAGTCACACAGTAAGTTGGGACCAGATTTGAAGATGAGTCTTCTTGACTCCAGGCCTGGCACTCTGCACTATGGTACCACCTAACTGCCCCAACATTTAATAAACACAGTGTGGCATAGAAAGCTGGCTTTGAACCAGAAAAACTTGGATTTAAGTCCTGCCTCTGATACATACTTGCTGTGTGACTCTAGGCAAAACACAGCTTCTCATTTCTCTAGGGAACTCTAAAATTTTAAGTTTCAGAGAATGTAGCCAGAGTGTCTTCATCTGAGAGTTCTCAATATCAATGAAATCACAGGTCCAGTTCTTTCCTTATGCTATGAATGAATGAATGAACAAACAAATGAATGAATGAATGAATGAATGAAATCAGTAACTGGAAGGACTAATACTTGGTGTTTACTTATGTACCCTGTGTCCCAGAAACTCACCTTTCCTGGCTAGAAAACATGTCCCAGGGAAATCAAATTCCCTACTCTATTACATTGAAGGTTAAAATTCAGGAACAGTATCCTTCCAGGACCCATTTTGGAGATGTATGTTAGTCCTAATTTGAGTGTTGCTAGCATACCTAGGGGAACCAAATAGAACCAAAAAGTATGGGCCATATCCAGAAAATAGTATAGAAGGAGGGGGGAAAAAAGCAAGTTGAACAAAGAGTCTTGAGGGATGCCTTAAGAGATAAAAGGGGGGAAGAACTAGGAACCACTGTCAGAGATGTTAAATGAAGTGACATGAGAGGTCAAACCACTGTGAAAGCAAAAATCTAACTGAAACTCTGGGAAGAGAAAGGGCAAAGAATGAACGATCGGTATTATCAAAGTTTCTAGAGATTCAACAAAGAAAAGATAAACATAAAAGATTTTCTAGACCAATGGTGTCAAATAAAAATGGATCCCTGCTGTCACATATTGACTTAGAAAACTATAAATTAGCATTATCTGTGTTGAAATACGTTTATTATTTTGTTAACTATTTCCCAATTACATTTTTGTGTAGTTTTGTGGGTGGCTTACAGGCCACTGGCCTCACATTTTACACTTCTGTCCTAGATAGAAGTTATTGATGCTTTCAAGGTGGAAAAGGCTATAAGTAATCCATAGTGGGGAGAGAGGGGAATTCCTAGCAAGAAGAAAAAGATTGTTTTTAAAAAGGATCCATTTTGTTTAATACTGCTGTGAATCAAAGATACCAAATTTACTGGTTGGGATCATCTTCATGGTAGGCACCCTTTCATTCAATGTTAGCATTTTCTTTTCTGTGGCTTTGGCTGATAGTTCACAAAGGAGCAAAATGAACAAAATAAGGAAAAGTATGGGACAATTAAAACATCCACCCGGTAAAGCAAAGCAATTGCCTTAATTTATAAGCACTGTACTCTGGGAATCTGAATTGCCATAATTATCATCATCACAACTAACATTTATATAGGGCTTGCTATGTGCCAGGCATGGTGTTAATTGCTTTACAATTATTATCTCATTTGATCATTGAGGAATAAAAGAGGAGATATCATCAAACCTACTGTATTTTTTTAACTACGCCAAACTGGATTGTAGATAATTCAGGTTGGAGTGTACTTTTCGGTGTCTTCTTTGGTAGCTGTCTTCATGGCTCTAAACAGCCAGAGACTAACCAAGTAAACCCTCTCTTCCTAGGTGCAGACCACAACCATGTGCATCTCTGTCAGCCTGAGCGGCTTTGTGGTCCTCGGATGTCTGTTTGCACCCAAAGTGCACATCATTCTGTTCCAGCCCCAGAAGAATGTGGTCACACATAGACTCCACTTAAACAGATTCAGTGTTAGTGGAACTGGAACCACTTACTCACAATGTAAGTACAGAAATCCATTATTTGTTTTTAACCTGTCAGCCAAAACACTGAGCTACAGAACGGGTAGTAGAATGGGTAGGGGGAAACACATCTGGTCTGTCCTGAAAGACATATGGTTTCCCAGCCATTGTTCACTGTCACCTGAAGGAGTACCAAAGAGTTTCTTCTATTTGTCTGAAATCCAGCCACTAGAGACTCATTCATTGGTGGTATTAAGGACTTTTGGGGGAGGCAGAGCTGAAAGACTTGCAGTGAGAGCAATTGGTACCAACCATAGCGCTGTCACCTGATACCTATGGGACTTTGGGTATATCTCTTATCTTCTCTGGGCCTCAGTTTCCTCAGCTGTTAATATAATGAGACTAGACTAGATGATCCCAAAATCTATGTGCTTATGATCGTTCAATCAAGAGTTTATCAATTATCATCATCCCAGATACTTTGGTAGGTGCCAGCAATACAAAAAAATGAAAAAAGAAACAGTTGGGTGGCACAAGGATTTGAGTTCTGAGTCTGGAGTCAAAAAGACCTGAATTAAAATCTGGTTTCAGACCCTTACTTGTCATGTAACCTTGGGCAAGTTATTTAACTGCCTCAGTTTCCACAACTATAAAAAGGAACAATAATAACACCTACCCCCCAGGATTGTTGTGAGGATCAAATGAAATGTATTTGCACAGCTAGATATGAGTGCAAATGAAATATGTTTGCATATAGTAGGCAATTGGTAAATATTTTTAAAAAATAAAGGTCTCTCCTCTCAAAGAGTTTATATTTCCTAAGAGAAGATAATAGGTAAACAGAGAAGTGTACACACAATAAATTCAAGACTGTTCCAGTGGGAAAGACTAGTACTGGGAAGATCAGGAAAGGATGAGCTTTGAAGAAAATTGAGGATTTTAAGAGGCAGAGATAATGGGGTATGAGTCAGGTGTAAGGGACAGCCTTGGGCCCTAGGCAAAGGCACAGAGGAGAGATAGGATGTTGTTTGGAAGGAAGAGCAAGGCCATTTTGACTAGAATGTAGAGAGTTTGAAAGGGACACTATATGATAAACCTAGGCAAATAAGTCCACTCTTGAAATGAACTAAGGATGGTTAGTTCATTTAACTGGTTAAAAGGGGGAATTAATAGTTTACTGGTAGCCAGATGAAGAAGGGGTTAGTACCATAGGTGAACCAGGACTGGGGAGAGGGCCTAAAAGGAAAAGTCAACAAGAAAGCATTTATTTCTCATTCAACAAACATTTATTAAGTATTTATGATGTTCCAGAAAATGTGTTAAGCACTGGGGATACAAAAAAAGGCAAAACCATTCCCTTTCCTCAAGGAGGGAAGTTGTTGTTCAATCATTTCAGTCCTGTCCAATTCTCGATGTCCCCATTTGGGGGTTTCTTGGCAAAGATACTGGAGTTATCTGCCATTCCCTTCTCCAGCTCATTTTACAGTAGCAAAGACAAATGCATACTTTATAATTTTGCATGGGTTCAATACTTCAAAATGCTCAGGATCCCTGAGAGTAAACTCATTAATGCCCCAATTTCTACAACTAATATCTAATTGATACTCTTCCCGGTGGCAACAGAAAAATACTAATGAAGTAGGTTCGCAGGAAAGCCTGGACCACTAACCTTCATCAGAGAGCTGTTAGAAGCTCCCGAATCTTTGGAGCCTCCTCATATTCAAAACCATTGTCAAAATGACTGTAGTCACAGAGCACTTGAAGGACTGTGAAATTAGTTTCTTTGCTTCTCTCAGAAACATGCATGCTTATAAACCTCACCTACAAAACAGCCCAGTCATTGAAGATGATTAATCTAAACAAGGAAAAGCTGAGTTCTTTGGGTTACAGCCAGCTAACATCATGGAGTCTGGGATTGGACAATCTCCACAAAGCAGGCTGGGAAAACTGCCATGATTTGAGGTACTGGACAGTATCTCCCACAGGAGTAGGCAGGTAATTGCTGTCCCTTGCTGATTATTTGAAGAATGAACACAAACTATGCAGAAAGTCCATTGGTAGACCTAGCCACTGGGATAGGGAAGAAGTAGTGAATGAGACTATTTTTAAATCCATTGTAATTAATTCAGACTTCAACAATTCTGAAATATTATACTGGGGAGAGATTGGAAAGAAATGTATATATGTCTTTTCTCTCTGGAGAAAAAAGCAATAATGTAAATAAAATTATTAATGGACTTTTTTTGCCTAGCGAATGACAAAGTTCTTTCTAGTACTTCAGAAGCACCAGTTCACATAAAAATAATGTAACTATAATATGACCAAAACCATACTTTCTAGACTAATATATTTTAATTACTTATCTATCTGTTGTGTTTATAAAAACTAGGCCTACACTAAGCCATATTTGGTTGGCATACTTAGAGTTATATCCTTGTCAAGAAAACCCCAAATGGGGTCATGAAGAGTCAGACAAGACTGAAATGTCTCAACACCACCACCAACAAAACTTTGAGTTATTATTGCAAGGTAATGGAAGATGATAAAACTGCATTTTTTTTTCAGAAATGTTTTATAACCCAGACTTCTCATTGATCCATACTGATCTCTTCCAATTAGTCCAAATAGGAGTAACTACTAAAAGAAAGAGTCCAGAATTATACCTTCTACCAACCTAGAACCTACATACCACTAGTCATTCTCGAAATACTTCTTCATAAATATTAACATCCTTGCCAATTGGATAATATTGATTACCTTTATCCCACTGTGATTTCATTCTTGTAATCTTCATTGACCCTCACAACATCTCTGTGAGCTAATAAATTACAGATATCATTACTCCCAATTTTCAGAAAGGAAAACTGAAGCAAAGAGCCCAAGAATACAAGATATCAGGCAAAATCCCTACTAAAACCTAGATTTCTTGATTCCCAGTCCTTGGTTCTTCAAAGTCACTTTGCAAAGTACTTTGCTGGAGGCAAGGACAGAATAAATGGATGGATGAAACTGGAAATCTGGAGATCTTTGGCTCTATTCCTGAAAATGACTCTGACCCACTACAAAAGTCTGAGCAAAATCCTTGCCTATCTGCCATGGAAAAATGAACAGAATTAGAACATCTCCCCTCTCACCTTCAGGGATATATATTTTCTCACCAGTAAATGTCTTTAAATTTCTTTGAGTTCATCAGACAAAGTGTCTACATAAAGAAAGGAAAGAAACAAGCATTTGTGAATGCCTACTATGTGCCAAGAACTGTTCTAAGCATGTCATGAATATCTCATTTGATCTTCACAACCCTAGGACAGGAGGCAGGAGTTTTCAATGCTCTTGTACAGTGGGCCTACTTCTCTATGCCTACCTTTCTGTCTTTCTCCCACACCCACACACATCTTTTCTATTGAGATAAAAAGAAAAGGTTGATTTTTCTTCTGATTTGCTCACTATTAGAAGTTAGAACCGTAAGCAACTGTTTCCCAGGATTGATGAATAAGGATCCTACCCTGGGAAAAGAAATGCCTTTGAAAGTGATGGTTCTTAATTCCAAAACACTGCCAGACAGCCATGCTCAACCTAAAATGAGAGTACATAACATATATATTTGTATAATACTCAGTGGACTGGTTTACAGAGTGGGGATCTACCCAGTCTTGAACAAAATAGATTATCTTTTTGCTTACCCTTTATAGCAATCATGCAGATTGAGGGTCATGGGATCTAAGAAGGGAATAAGCATTTATTAAGCACCTACTATATGGTAGGCACTGAAAACACTTTACAAATATTATCCTATTTTATTCTACAAAGTAACAATTTGCAGTTGAAGAAACTATGGCAGATAGAAGTTGAATGGCTTGCTCAATGTCACACAGCTAGTAGGTATCTGAGGACAGATATGTCTCTGGTCTTGATTCTGGGCCCAGAGATCTTTACACTATCTAACCTATCTGTATTGTTTCTTTGAGTCTAAAGGGGCCTGAGAGATGAATTTTGAGGCTGGAAAGGATTTTACAGACCATCTAGTCCAACTCCTTCTAAGTACAGATGAGACCCAAAGAGGTGAAAGAACTTGGCCAAGGTCATTACTACCGAAGAATGGTAGAGCTAGTCTATGAACCTGAACCTTCTGCCCCCAGAACCAAATTTCACTTTGCAATCTCAAAAACTATTGATCAGACTATAATAATGAAAGTAACAGTAGCATGGAAAGAACACAACTGAGTAATGGGCAACTCAGTAGCACCATAGTACGCAGAGTGTGGGGCCTAGAGTGAGAAAGACTATGCCTGAGTTCAAATCTGGCCTCAGACACTTACTAGCTATAAGAGTTTTACCAACTCATTTTACAGATGAGGAAACTGAGCAGAGCAGGTTAAGTGACTTGTCCATGGTCACATAGCCAGTTGCTATCAGTGTTAGTACTTGAAACCAGATGATTATGACTCTGAGGTCAGCTCCCTCATTTTTAATGATAGTTCTTACAAACTATTAACATGAAGACAAGCTCTATTCTGCTTCTTCCTCTTCCCGGGGCATGGATTTCAGAAAAGGCTAAGATTTCTCAGGCTCTTTGTTAAGTCCACTGATAGCTCAGAGCAGGAACATGCCAACTTCACAAAGCAGAGCAGACAAAATTTCAGGATATCTCACCATTAAGTGTACTTACTCTGGTTCCTTCCACTCCTCTTGACAAAAGCAAAATAAGAACTACTATAGAACTTTGAACTGGTTGGAAACTTCAAAATCATCTAATCCAATCCCCTTATGCAAAGATAGACTGAAAAATGTTTAACAACAGTGAGGGGCAGATAGGTTAGGGTTGTGGAATAATGCCCACAGCACACTTTTGAGTTTTATCTACATTATTAACATTTTCTCCACTTTCTTCATTGTAGACAAGCAAAAACAATAAATCAAACCATTATTTATAGCACTTGCCAATTTCCAAGGTGTAAATGCTGATACATTAATAATCAGTTCTTGTGAACTGGTCTGAACCAGTTCATGATGGTGCTAGCACACCCATCTTACAGATGAGGAAACTAAATCCCAGAGAAATGAAATAATTTGCCCAGGGTCACACAGGCCACAAAATTACCCCAAAGAGCATCAAATGTTTAATTTCTTTAGGAGATAATTCAACCCTGGTTCAGTGACCAAATGCTGATGCAAACACAGAAATGAAATTCAGGATCTGTGTCCTCAAATTGGAGAAAGCCTGAACTTGGAGTCAAGAGACCTGCCACATAAAAAAGAAAAAATATATATTTTGTAAAACCTTATTCTTCTAAGCCCATTTAACATCATATGCCTAATTCCTAAAAGCATCCTATTTAGATGAATAAATTCATAAAGGCATTTGGTACTTAAAGTCAGGTAAAATCCACAGAAGCTTTGATCTAAATTGATCCTAGCCAATAGTGTGGCCTTTCCTGGCCTTCTGAATTTTATGCCTCAACTAAGTTATAATATTCATCACAAAGAATATTCTGTCAATGGTAAGCACTCATGTTTGAGAACACTGAGAGAAATTCAGAGAACACACAGTTGCCAGGAGGAACGCTTAAAAAAAGAAACCAACAAGCCCTTCCCTTTGAGCCCTGTGTTGAATGGCCTCTTGTTCCATCAACATGGGGATAGCTTTCCATCCATCACAAACAGCTCATGCCAAGATGTTCACCAGCAAAGATCATTTCTGTCTGGAGAGCTTAGCCAGCCGCATGATCAAGATGCTCTCAGAGCAGTCTTGATCCCCTGGCATGGATGCTACACAAGGAAACTCAATCAATCAGATCTGATGATGATGAATGCAGCAATATTTTAGGCACTACCTGCCTAAAATTTTAAATCAAAGGAACTGGAGCCCTTTCCAAATGCACCTTTGTGTCCTTCTTAAAGAAATGCACCATTTTCTTGAATTGACAAAATTTTAGGTTGCATTACCACCCCTTTCCTTCTTGCCCCTAACAAATCTTGAATTCAAATTCATTAGTACTGAAATATGCCTAAACCAGGGTGCTTAATGTTGTGTGTGAGAGGCCTAGCCTAGATGCATACTCATATCATCTAATGACATTTATTAAATCCCTTTATGAATATAGGAAATATAGTGTAATATTAGGGGGGGAAATGTGTGTTTGCAGAAAAATGGGTAGGTAGCAAATTATAGCTGAAGTAATACTAAATTCAGAATCACAGGAGTTAAATTTTAATCATATCCCTACTCCTTGGCCTTGGACAAATCCTTTAATCTTTCAAAATAATTTTCACCTCAGTTTTCCCATCTGTATAATAAGAGGAATAGGCTATATGTTGCTTCTACCAGCAAATCATATGATCTAAACAGATTGTGTTACCTCATAGAACAATACACATTTAGATCACATAGAGCACCTCTAATCTAAGCCCTAGATGATCTGCTTAGCACCCAGGGAAAAACAGATAACAATAAAAAATAAAATTAACATATTCAGTTTCACTTCTTCCCCCCCCTCCTTTTCTGTTTTTATTTAGAGTTGATTTTCATGGAATTCTATGAGGAAACTAAGTCAATTTCCTGTAGACAGATATATATAGGGGGAACCAAGCAGTCGATGGATGTTAGAGCCACTATGAACAAGTTAAACTAAGCCTTAACTGTAGGCAGATTAGGTAACCCCCAATACACAGAGGCCTAGGGGAGATCCCATCAGCCCAGAAAAATACAACCCATACCAAGTAAGTGATGCCTGACTTTTCAAGTTTAGAACCCAATTCACTTAGCTCAAGGTTTTAACCCCTCTTTAAATATCACTGCCCCTAGGAATGGCAACATTTCAAGCTTTCCATCATTTATAGGGGATAGGAACTGGATCTGTTATTCCATTAGTAGAAGGAACTCCCAAGGGAGGTAACTCCCTCTGCTAATTCAAATCTGTACCCTCTTGATGTTTAGGATGGTTCTGAGAAGGCAGGTGACTTCACCAAAGCTGCACAGCCAGTTATATGTCAGAGGAAAGACTTAAACCAGGTCTTTCTAATTCTGAGGCTGGCTCACTATCTAACATTACGTTTTATCCATCATTTATACCTTACTATAAATGACTTTCATCACTTTTTCTGGAACCACATTTTGACAGAAGAAAAGAAGGATGTAACAAATGGATTCTGGAACTCCAAATAGCACAGAGGATGATGGGCAGCAGAGTGAAAGGCTGAGGTTAAAGAAAACAAATTTCACCTATTTTATTCATGCAACAAATCTTGAGCACCTACCAGGTGAGAGGCAGTGTGACTTCACAATTTTGCCTAGGGCTGACCTTTTAAATTAATCTAACTGTGAGGCCAGTGTGAGAAAGAGTCAAAGTGGGAAGAAGGGGCAGAAAGATAGAAGGCAGACTTGGTAAATGCAAGTGGGGTCAAGGTCTGTTTTAATACTTACATCAATGATAATTCCTAAAGGTTAAAGTTATGAGCTTAGAATAAAAAAGTCCTAGGTTCAAATTTTACTTCGGGTATTTTCTAGTAGAAAATCACTTAACAGCCTCAGTTTCCTCATCTGTAAAATGACAATAAAAACTCTTAGCACATCCCCCAGGAGGTTGTTTTGAATAACAAATAAGATAATGTCTATAAAGTGCTTTGCTCAATTTAAAATGCTTAATGTGAGGTATTATTACTATTGTTATTATTTACAAAAACATATAAGCATACCAAAAGGAAATTTTATTTATTATTATTTATTATTAAACCAACACATAACCTAGATAGAATATCTATCATGCCACTTTCTTCATTTTCCATAGGTACATGAAATACATATACCTGGTTAAGTTTGGATACCACTGTTTTAGGAGGATCATTTTAAGATCACTTTCATTGAGAGGCAGTATTGCATAGTGGATAGAGAGCTAACACATTCTAGTCATATGACTCTATGAAAGCTACTTAGTCTATCAAAGAAGAATTCTCTAACATTATAAGAGAAGGAACTGGCATGAATTGATTTAAAAATATTTACTTATCTGGGGGTTCCCTACACTAATGAATCTCTATCCCTTTATTAGAATCACAAGGGGTCATTGCCTAATTGAAAGCACTTCAGAATTTGTACACCCATCTCTCCAGCCTCAGTTGTAGCAGTGTGGAACCATTACTTTACTCATAAAGGAAGCATGCACTGGGGAAACGTCAGCCTTCTGTTTCTTATTGCAGAGTGAACCTCCTATAATCCTTCCCTGGGGAAGCTCTGACATCTCCATCAGGAGTCTCCCACTAGAACTGGACTGCCAGGATCATCGTTTATCCAGAATACATCTATTAATCTCTACAGAAATTCCTAGGGCAGGCCTGAGGATCCCCTTCTGCTGGATAATCAAAGGGATAAGTGAGATAACAGGCTGGAAGACTCAGCAGGAGAAAGAGGGAGCCAAGCAGTTGGTGGATGTTAGAGCTACCATGAACAAGGCACTGAAAATAGCTAAACAATCAGATATCCTGGGGGGAAAAATATGAAGGGTCATCAGGAGCAAGGGAATGGAAAAATGTGACAGACAGAGGCAAGCTGGAGTGTCTACTCTGTTAAAATATTTGTGTTTTATTCCAAGTCTGATGTATTACTCAGTTACATAATGCAATGACTCTGGGGATTTGAGCTCAGTGCCATTAAATTGACTGATAGACTTGGCATCTGAAAAATCTATTAAACGAATACATTTAGCATTGATCGAAAGCACAGGTTATCAGAACAAATCGGGTCTTTTACTTCAAAGCCAGTGCAGCCTGGTAAACGGGAGCTGTTCTTATGCTCTGCATTAGGGAGAGAGAAAGAGGCTGATTGCACAGTGTGGGGACAAAGCATCGATCTGGGGCACTGCATTTGTGAGACTAAATATGCTTTTTAATTGGTGTGAATTGCCCTTAGTAATCAATGACGGAGCTTATTAGGTCATTTGCAGTTAGCTGCAGTTTTCTCATTGAATGTAGAAAATGACTGTGTATCTGCTGCCTTTCAACCCAAGCACCAACGCCCCTACCCCTCAGAAAGCCAGCACTGGGCTCCCTACACTTCTTTTTTGCTGGCATATGAATGATTCTAGAAATCTGCACAAGAGCCCTTGAGAAAAGGGACTAAACTTACACTATTGAAGGTCTTGCAGGCTTTTATGAGAATAATAGCAAAAACTCATTACATACAAAAAAAATAAGGGCTCTTAGATCTTTCACACATTTTACAACCTCAGGGAGTAACAGATGTCCTAAATATGGGCTGCATCAGTAACTGATGAAGGGAAAAGAAAGTGAGACAGTAAATTCACAGCTTAATTTTTTTTATTATTTTTTTTTTTTTGTAGACTGGATCTCCCTCTCTTGTCCAGGCTAGAAGTAGTAGGATTCTAATCTCTACCCCACCTCACTCCAGCCTCAATTACAGTAGTACAAAATCATCACTTCACTCATAAAGGTTTACTAACCCTAATCCATAAGTAGTCATGGGCACAGTGCCACTCTGATTGGCATGGGAACTCTGACCTAATCCCTTTTTCTAACCAAGGCCAGTTTGTCCATCCTTGGGTGACCCAATGCCCCCGCCCCCATTCTAAGGGGCTTACTGCAGCAACTCCAAACTTAGTGCAGACACCCTCTTGGCTTTACCCTGAGCAGTTCAGAGCTCTAAAGCTCAAGAGATCTGCCAGTCTCAGTCTTCCTAGTAGCGAGGATTATTGACATGCACCTCACAATTCAATTCCATGAACGTTTATTGAAGACATACAATCCAGGGCATCCCAGAAGTCTCAGTGCAGTTTTAAGCTTTAATAGTTTAATAACAGCTGTAATAAATAGCTTTAAATTGCACTAAGACTTTTGGGACACCCTATATATAAGACATCATTCTAGATGCTAGGGATACAAAGTGACAGAAATGACAGTCACCACCCTTAAGGAGTTTACATCTATTAGGAGGCATATAATGTGTAAACAAACAAAGATAATGCAAGGTAAAGGGTGATTAGAGCAAAGGAGAGGTCCAAACAAAGAGCTACAGGAAAGCTTCATAGAGGATGTAGTAACTAAGTTGGGCCTTGAAAGAAGAGGATTTTAATAGGTAAAGAGTGATCCAGTCACGGGAAACATGAATGTTTGAATGTATGGAAGCCAGATCAGGGACCGGTTAATAGTATAGGTTAGCTGGATATTAGAATGCACAAAGGGAAGTAAATGTGAAATAAGGCTGGAAAGACTCTTAAATTCCAGATAAAGGAATTTTAAATAATAGAGTCACTAAAGGTTTCTGAGGCAGGGAGTAATAGAACCTGGGTGTTAGGAAGATTCACTGGAGAGTGGGTAAAGGATTGATTGTAGAGGGAAGAGAATAGAAGCAGAGAGGCCTATAAGAGAAGTGATCCAAGATTGAACAAATTTGTTTTGCTTGACTCTTCTTGTTTGCAACAAAGGTTTTGTTTTTCTTGTCTTCTCAAGTGAAAGGAGGGGAGAGATAGAAAGAAAAGAATATGCATCTGAAAATAAAATAAAATTTAAGAGATGATCTAAACCTGAAGTACAGTGATAGTTAACAGTAGAGAAAAGTACTTCAATTCAAGAGATATTTTGGAGGCAGTCTTGGTAACTAAATGTATGTGGAGGATGAGGAGCAGGGAGCTTTAGATATGATCCTGAGGTTTCAAGCATGAGTAACTAGGAGGACAGGGGCACCATCAGCAGAAATAGGAATAGGAATGATTACTTTCCATGAAAGTAATAATAGTAGTAATTTTTATTTTTACTTATTTTATTTTATTTTTGTCTTTATTTTTTGGAGGGGGGAAGGCAGAGCAATTGGGGTTGTGACTTGCCTAAGGCCACACAGCTAGTGTGTATCAAGTGTCTGAGGCTGAATTTGAACGCAGGTCTTCCCGACTCCAGGGCCAGTGCTCTATTCACTGCACCACCTAGCTGCGCAGGGTAGTAATTTTTTCTTTACAAAACTTACTTCCTTGATGCAGGAATTTCCTACTGAGGAACTTCCTTTGCCTTAGAGGTTTGCCTGGGGGCACTGAGAGTTTAAGCAATTGTCCCAAGGTCAAACAATGACTATATATGTCCAAGGCAGGACTTTTACCCTTATCTTCAATCAATAAACATTCATTAAGCTTAAGTAGTATGCCAGGTACTGTCCTAAGTTCTGGAGATACAAAGCAAGTTATATGTAGGACAAATTGAAAATAATTAACAGACTGAAGGCATTAGAATTAAGGGGGGTTGGAAAAGACTTCCAATCAAAAATGGGATTTTAGTTGGGATTTAGTTTGAAGGAAGCCATGGAAGGCAGAAGGCAGAATTGATAAGGAAGAGCATTCCAGGCATGAGGAACAGCCAGGGGAAATGCCCAGAATGAGAGAAGTGTCTTTCTTCTGGAATAGCAAGGAGGTGACTAGATTGAAGAGTCCATGGTAAGATATAAGAAAACCAGAAAGAAAAGAGGGGCCTAGGTTACGAAGGGCTTTGTACGCCAAAGAGAACATTTTGTATTTGATCCTGAAGGCAACAGGAAGCCACTGGAGTTTATGGGGTAGCAGTGTGATATGGTTGCACTTGCATTTTAGGAAAATCACTTTGGTAGCTAGAGGATGGCTGGAAGTAGGGAGAGACTTGAGGCAGCAGGCCATTACAATAATCTAGGCATGAGATGATGAAAGCCTGCACCAAAGTAATGGCAGTATCAAAAGAGGGAAAGGGTCTTATATGAGAGAGCTTGCAAAAGTGAAATCAATAGGCCTTGTCTACAGTTTGTATAGTTGGGGTGAAAGATAGGAATCAAGGATATAACTCCAAGGTTGTGATCCTGATGGGCTGGGAAGGTGGTGTTGCCCTCTACAGTAATGGAAAAGGTAGAAGGGGATAGGATTTAGGGGGAGAGATAATGAGTTCTGTTTTGGACCTATTTAGTTGAAATTGTTTACTTAGGCATCCAGTCTGAAATGTCTGAAAAAAATTGGGGAAGAGATTGAGGATTGGATAGAAATGGTAATCAAATCTATGGAAGCTGATGAGATTGCAAGTGAAGTACTGTGGAAGGGAATTAGATAAGGGCCCTGGAAAGAACCCTGAGGGACATCTATAATCAGAGGGTGAGTCCAACAAAAGAGAGTAAGAAGGAATGGTCAGACAGGTAGGCGGAGAACAGGTGAGAGTACAGTCACAAAAACCTGGAGATAAGAGAGTATCAAAGAGAGGTCATGGAGAATGGGGACTGAAAAAAGGTCATAGGATTTGCCCATTAGGAGATCACTGATAATGTTGGAGAGAGCAGTTTCAGTGGAATGGCATATTCAAAAGCCAGATTTTAGGGATTAAAAAGAGAGTGAGAGCAGAGAAACAGGAGGCATCTTTTATAGATGGTCCTTTTGATGAGGTTAGCTACAAAGGGCAAAAGAGATATAGGATAATAGTAGGGATGGAAAGATTAAATGAGGAATTTTTTTTTTTGAGGATTGGGAAGATATGGGCATGTTTGTGGGGAAGTAGGGAATGATCTAGTAGAGAGATCAAGTAATACAGTTGGAATGATAGGGTAATCTGTAAGAGCAGAAAGGATTAAATGGGGTCACTTGAACTGGTAGAAGGTTAGCCCTGGAAAGTAAGAAGGCCACTTCATCATATGAGATGAGAGTGAAGGAGTAAATAGTGACAAACGAGGACAAAGGGAGAAGAAGGAACTCATGGTGAACAACTCAGTTTTTTTCTATAAAATTGCCTAGCAGTAGTGAGCACTCAGTTGAGGTTATATAACATAAATTTGTAGTTGACCTAGGAAGAAAGGTGGTAAATGGTAGGAGTACTTAAAGGCTAAAGTTTGATAGAGAATAATTGGTGATATGGTAAAAGGGATAGGGAGAGGAGAACAGGGTAGAGTTGAATTGGTTCACCAAAGGTCAAGAAAAGAGAAAGTGCTTAAAGTAGGAGAGAAGGCCTGGAAGAAAACTGAAAAATCATGGGATTGGAGAGAATGATGTGGACAAAGGATAGGGTTTTATAAGGGAAGACAGAGGAAAAAGTGAAAACAAAAAAAACTTCCCAGTTGTGAGTAGAAAAGGGATTTTAGGAATTCTTGAACATGGAGGAAATGCATTTATAGTTGATGGCGAGATAAAGAATATGACCATCTTGGGGCAGCTAGGTGGCGCAGTGAATAGAGCGCCGGCCCTGGAGTCAGGAGGACCTAAGTTCAAATCCGGCCTCAGTCACTTGACACACTTACTAGCCATGTGACTTTGGGCAAGTCATTTAACCTCAATTGCCCTCCAAAAAGCAAAAAAAAAAAAAAAAAAGAATATGATTATCTTTGTGGAGATAAGGTGGAGGTATAGCTCATGGCAAGTGAGTAGGTTGAGGAATTGAGTGGTTAGAGAGTTTGGGAGAGAGTCAATACGTATGTTGATCCCTCCTAGCACGAGGGCAGGAATTGGACTGGAGAGAAAAATTGCAAGCCATACACCAAACTCATTGAGGAAGAAAGGAGAGTAACCTGGAAGTCTGTAGACAATAACTACCAGGATTTTCATTACCTGGGGTAGTAATGGTGTTTGTCCTTCATTCTCAAAGAGGACCAATGACATCAGGAGGGTTATGTCTTGACTTGCAAGTGAACTGGATTTAAATGAGGCAGGGTTGTGAAAAGTCGTCAGCCTCACTTTCTCCTCCAGAGTCATGGGAGTTCAGTGGCGAGATGTAGGTCAGCATGATATGATAGAATAGAGATATGAATAGCATGAAGCTCAAAGAAAAAGAGCTTGCTGAGTGATGTAGGTAGGGGGAGACAGGGGGCAACAGGGGGAGCAAGGAGTGTTCCAATTTCCTCCCTTGACCAGTGAGCTGAAGAGAATAAGTGAAAATAATGGGATTGTTGGGATCTATGTTTGTAACATCAGTTTGTAAAATCAATTTGTAAAACCAGTATATAAAATCACATTCCCCACCCGCCAGCCTCAGAGCATTAACTCTGTCCCTTCCCCCTGCCAGCACTCTGCCTAGCCGCAATTCATGAACTGTTTATCTCCCTTTAGTATAATGGCCAGCTGCACCTATGAATCCTTCACTAAACCATCTTTAAACATTTTAGCTTAGGCAAATGTTATCTCCCCCTAGTATAGTGGCCAGCTGCATCTATGAATCCTTCAATGCACTATTTGTAGGTTAACTCCTTAGCCAATTATAGACATACTGAGCCTCTGTTAGCCTTGGTTCACAACATCCATCTTGTCAAACATGACACTGATGGGTGGCAGACTAGGCACTTCTCAGTCAGCCCTGACCACTAGCTGACTTAGTGATGTTTCAAGCCTAAAACCATACCTCCAGGCGGCTAGGTGGCAGAGTGAGTAGAGCGTCAGCCCTGGAGTCAGAAGGACCTGAGTTCGGATCCGGCCTCAGACACTTAACGCACACACAAACAAAAACCTAGCCATGTGACCTTGGGCAAGTTACTTAACCCCAATTGCCCTCCAAAAACATACAAACAAACAAACAAAAAAAAACCATACCTCCATGCAGCCCCCCCTTGGGCTATTTCCCAGTGAATTATGGGCAATACACCTGCACAGTATATATTAAAAGTACATGTTCCTTTAAGCACTGACCACTCCTTAACTCCTCCCTAATCCCACCCTTACTCACCTAGTTAGCACAATTGACATCTGATTTACTATTGTACTTCCTTAAAAACTATACCTATGACTTCTTTAAGTTTGCAGGTTCCCTAAGAACTCTTGCCCACTATAAAGCATAACAATAAACTTTTACAATCCTGACTTAAAAGATTGCTTGGGCCTTGTGAATTCCTTCCAGACTGCATGGTAGGGACTCTGGTCATTGATTGGAGCCCCTATAACACCTAATACCCCCTCATCAAAAGTACTGCTAGTACTGGAAAGGAGGTCTAAGAGGGCTGCTAGGTAAGCTTCTCCTTCTGATTCTGAGGCCAACCTTCTAGCCACTAGTCTATGCTTTCTCTGTAATAATACTAATACCCACCACGTTAAAAGCACTTTAAGGTTTCCATAGAACTTTACATATAATGCCTCATTTGATCTTATGAGAGAGGTACTACTATTATTATTACTGCCTCTCCCCCCTTGCACAGAAGAGGAAATTGAGTCTAAAGAAAAGTAAGTGACCACCAGGGTTAGTAATGCCATGCTATCTTAGTAGGCCATATTTATGAGTTGCAAAGTGGCAAAAAAAAATTGAAAGTTAAGAATTATTAGTTGGTAGACAACCTTCTGATGATGAACTTTTCTGAGCTTAACTAAACTGGTCACTGAATGAAAGACATGCCCCTTCCTCGGGCTCTTGGGAAAAACCTATCTAGCTTGGTAGGAAGTATCAGAGCCTCTCCCCCTGAGAACAGAGTATTACCTTTATACTATAATGAGGCATTGCAGTAAGACTTTAATGGCTCAGGAAATTCATACCATTGATAAAACAATAATTTCCTCTACTGCACACAGCAAAATGTAGAACAGTAGTAATATTTTTTTTCCGATAATAAAAGAAAAGAAATTGTAAAACCATATACCAGAGCAATGCTAAAATGGAAGATTTAATCACATAACAGTTAAGACTCCCCTGACTCCATTATGAGATGCTTGAAAAATATAAGCTGCAACAACAGCATCATGGGGTTGGTGGTTATTGTTATTTCTATTGCTGTACTAATAATACCTTGACTTTGGAGAGTTTCTATTATAGCTTCTAGTCATTTAAAGAGGGTGTCCCTTTTAATGGGTAGTGAAGTAGACAGAGACATACTAATTATTGCACTGCAAATCTGATATAGTGCTGCCCAGGGGATCATTATTATAAGTGTCAAAACTTTGCCAATTTTCTATGTGTTTAGCTTTCAGAGAGCTAGGGGTCATGACTAGGGCTTTGTGATCCAAGTGATTCTTACACCACTCACACCCCCTCCAAATCTACCCTGTCAAATAAAGTTAGAATAAAGGTCATTATGAGGCCAAAGGGAAGATAGCACATGACAAGGCTCATGATATTGTGGATCACATAAAGTAGATTTCTAGTACATTTTTGTTTTAGATATGGGATAATTCAGGCATAGAAAGATTAATGGACTGATCTAAGAACTCATAATGGGTTTTTGTAATTCCTAAATCAATTTCTGTTTTCACACAACATTCTTCAGATTGTAAAGTCATTCAATTCAGTTCAATACCATCTTAAAATATTTCTCAAGTTACCCAAGTATACAAGGAATAGTGCTTAGAGTTGATGTGATGCAAAGGTCAATATAACATGAATCCTTCTTCTCAATGAGCTTACAATCTAGTAAAAGAAATGGGACCTTTACAAATACATACATATGATTTGAAGTAAGGGTGAAAGATTTTAAGAGAGTTAAAATGCCATGAAAATTCATGGAAGAGAATTTCATGAAACAGTTGGCATTTGACCTTAGTCTTGAAGAACAGGTAGGATTTTAACTGGCAAAGATGTTAGGGGTGGGGATTTCAGGCAGGTAGAATATCTGGTAGTTTACTTTAGCTAGAACTAAAAGTAAATAGAGGTAAGGGTGAGGCAGGCAGATGGTGAGATTTGAAACTGAAGCATGATTTAATGTCTGAGTTGAAACTTTTTAGTCATATCCAACTCTTCATTACCCTATTTGGGGTTTTGTTGGCAAAGATACTGGAATGGTTTGTCATTTCCTTCTCTAGCTCATTTATATAGAGGAGGAAATGGAGACAAACAGGAGCAAGTGATTTGCCCAGGGTTACACATCTGGTAAACATCTGAGGTTGAATTTGAACTCACAAAGATAAGTCTTCCTGACTCCAGACCTAGCACTCTATCTACTGTGCCACCTAGCTGTCTTGTTCTAACGTCTAGGGTCACCCACTAGACATACTGAGCTAAGTAGATTAACTTGTATACATTGAGTCAGGTTAGCCTATTTTGGGATTTCCTTGTGAGGGATAATGATCCAGATTGGAAAAAGCAGGTTAATAATGGCAGGGTATATAGTGGAATAGTGCAACGAGATATAAAGCTGAGGCATCCAAGAAATAAGCTAGGAACAAAATTCATGGCCTGACAAGATTACATACACAAATACTTCAAGTATAGGTAAGAACCAAAGGGAATTAGAGATCCTAAAGCAAAGACATAAATCTGAATACAGAAGCATCACAGGGATAACACCCATGATTGATGTATGACTCTAGAAATGTATCATTATTCCATGGGAAAAGGAAAATAAGGATTGAGGGTGAAGGAACAGAATAGTATTCTGTATGTTAAGAAGACACTTATGTGAGGAAATCCAGAATGGGAGGTGGGAAACATGATAGAGATTGTTACTGGGAATAACAATAAAAGCAGAGATAAAAACAGACAAAATAAATTAGTTATGAGAAAATAAACTAGTTTAAGAAATAAAACACAAGTCTAGAGCGGAGGCATGATATGGTATTGATGGGAAACTTCAATTATCTAGATATCTACTGGATCTCCTTCTCTCTGCCAGAAGTAGAGCAACTAATAACATCTTGGGTTACTTTAATGATAAATCCATCTTCCTTCCTTTCATTTGGTAAAAAAGGAGTTCTCTTCTGGGCCTGTTACCCACTAACTAGGAGGAACTAGTGATTGGGATGGAAATGATTGGAATCGTAGGAGGAGGTAATCTCTTCTTCTTAGAATTTGTGCCAGAGGAGAAGAAAGCTGGGCCTAATACGACATGAACCCTAAATTGTGAGAGAGAAGATTTCAAAGGGTATAGAGAAAGTCTAGGTAGGATCCTATGGATGGAAATTCTATAGGAGAGCTAAGTCTGGGGAGGAATGGTAGAGCATTTCACAAATGAAATTTTAAAGACATAAAAAAATTTTAATAACAAGGGAAAGTAGAAACTGACAGTTAATGGTCCATATCCATCAACATAGAGGTTTTTTTGGATTGGGGTTGTTTGTTTGTTTTTAACAGCCTGGCTAGATGAAAACACGGGCACATAACAGAGTATGAGTAAAAGCATGGCACATTCTCTAAGTTTCAAGATGGTTACCGCTCACAATCTGAGGTTGGATAGGAATGCTAAAGAAAATAAAAAGGGGTGGGTTTGGTTGGCTATGTTGGGGAAAAGAAGACTGTCAGAGAAGGAACAGGACTGTTCTTCTGCTTGGGAGGGAAGATGTTAATCAGTGGTACAGAGAAGACTGAGCTTTAAAATCCTTGCTTTGTTTCTGTTTTCACTGCGAAGAATGATCTTTGTACAGGAAAGAACCAAAATGTTTAATACACATTTGAAACACAAGATAAATCTGAGATAAGTAGTTGATGAGTTAAAGTTACTAGGCCCCAAATGAACTATATGCCAGAGTACTAAAAGAAAGTACACATTTTTGAAGGAGAATGTAGAATGTCTGGGGTATACAAGGACTGGAGAAGGGCAAAGGGCTCACTTTGGTTTAATAAAAAGAAGACCAAGGCAAAATTTCAGAGCATATTATTTAAAATGAAGTCTACTAGATATCTAAAAAATAATGTAATGATCACAAAGACCAGAATAATTTTATCAAGAAGAGTTTCTGGCAAACTAACCTCATTTTCTTTTTCAATCAAGTTATTAGAGTGGTAAACCTGAAAATGTTGTAAATAATGCTGAGCCAGATTTTAACAAAATATTGGTGGAATTTCCAGTATCATTCTTGCGGACAAGCTAGAGATGTGTGTGACAATAGTACAGTTGAGTAGAGAGGAAATTAATTGAATGATTGGATCTAAAGAGTTATAATTTGGTGGTTAATATCAACTTGGAAAGAGATTTATACTAAAGTGCCCTAGGGATATGTGCTTTGTCCTGTGGTGTTTAACATTTTTATCTATGATTGAATAAAGTCATAGATGTCATGCTTGTCAAATCTGAAGATCATGCAAACCTAAGAAAGATAGCTAACTGGTTAAAAGTGTCAAAACGCAAAAATATCTTGCTAGAATAGAATATCCTGAAACTTCAGAGGGATGAATCTAATGCCTTACACTTGAAAAAGTCAACATTCTAGGGGCGGGTAGGTGGCGCAGTGAGTAAGAGTGCGGGCCTGGAGTCGGGAGGACCCAGATTGGTTCCTGCCTCAGATACTTAACACCCACACAAAAATAACTGGCCGTGTAACCTTGAGCAAGTCAACATTCTGCGCTAAGGTAGTAGATTTGTGATTAGACGGCAGTTCTGCTTACAAGTAGGGATTGTTTCATTCCTTGTGCTTGGATCCTCAGCACCTAACACTGCGTGGAACATAGTAGGTTCTTAAATAAATATTTGTTGATTGACTGACTGAAAAAGGTCTAGAGGGTTTTAGTAGACCACAATCTCAAAGTGATCAACAGAGCAAAACAGCAATCAAAAAACCTAATGCAATTATAGACTGAATTAACAGAAGCATAGAGTTCAGAAAGAGGAGGTAAACAATGTGTTATACTCCTACCTTGTCAGACCATTTCCATAATAGTATGTATACCTTGGTACTGATTAGTGGAAAAAATTAATTCTATGAAGTGGTCAAATGTATTCAAATTCTTACTATTCAAAGTTAAAATTATGTAAAATATCATAACAGATACTAGCCCAGTGGAAATATGTAGAAGGAATCCAAATAATGCGACCACATCAGGAGATTCATTATTTGCACTAAGTGGGACCTAGCTATACATCTGGGCATCACATTTGTGGAAGGACATTGACATGAAGAGCATCTCAAAGATGATGGATAGGATGGTGAATGTCTTCATCATGCTAGATAAATCAAAGGTGGGGAAACTAGGTGGCACAGCAAATAGAGTGCCAGACCTAAAGTTAGGAAGACTCATCTTCATGAGTTCAAATCTGGCCTCCGAAAGTTACTAGCTGTGTGACCCTGGGCAACTCATTTACCCGTTTGCCTCAGTTTCCTCATCTAAAAATGAACTAGAAAAGGAAATGCCAAACCACTGCAGTATCTTTGCCAAGAAAACCCCAAATGGGGCCACAGAGAGTTAGACACATCTATAAAACGATTAAACAAAAAAAAAAAAAAAGAATGAATCAAACTAGTTATAGTCAACTTAAAAAAAAAGATGTGGGGCTAGATAACAACTGTCTTCAACTATTTTAGGGTTGTCTTGTGGATAACAGATTTGATTTTGAAGAAAGATTTTTACTTAAAAGAAAAAATTCCAAAGACTAGAGCTATCCAAATAATGGAATGTGTGCCTTAGGAGGTAGTAGGTTTCCCCTCACTAGAAATCTTCCGGCAAAGACTGGGAAGCCTCCTACAATGTATGTTGTCCAGCAGAGGTGTTGAACTCAAATAGAAAAGGGGACCACTAATCTATACATAAGAATCCCTGCAAGCTGAATATTGACCTCTTTTTCAAATGTTTTTAATCTACCTTGTGTTGCATTTTTATTTGGTTAAATGCTTCCCAATTCTATTCTAATCTGTTTCTGGCCATACTGAGAAGCATTTTGGGCCACATGCAGGCTGTGTATTTGATGCTTCTGTGTAGAGAATAGTCTCTTTCAGGTATGCTTGGATAATATATGGCTGAGGTGCTTTCAAAGTCTAAGCAGCTGACAGTAGGAATCTTATCTAAAACCTTACTCTTCTGGAATGTTAAAACTTTAATGTTAAAGACTGAAATGGACTACAACTCCAGCCTTATACTTCTTCATCCATTATGGTTTCACACACAGTAGGCACTTTATTTATTCAATAAGCCTTTATCAATGAACAGATTGGGGCCTCAGTCCCTAAAATTCCACCATTAATCACTCCTTTGGATTAAAATGAGGGTCCCCTTAAAATGCAAATATGTTACCTTGATCAGATTTACACATTAAATCATTAGAAGCTTGATAATTTATCAGGTTAATTTGCTAAATTCATAGATCTGAAGAAATAATTAGCCAAGACCAGGCTAAGTGAATGGAGGGAGGTTCACAATGCAGAAACCCTACCCTGAAAAGAGTAGGGCCAGAGGTGGGGTTTTGGCAACATTGTATTAAAGTGAGGTCACATTCAGTTCTTTGGGACCCAATTTGGGGTTTTCTTGACAAAGATACTGGAATGGTTTACCATTTTCTTCTCCAGTTCATTTTATGAATGAGAAAACTGAGGCAAACAGGGTTAAGTGACTTGCCCAGGGTCACACAGCTAATAAATGTCTGAGGCCAGATTTGAACTTATGAAGTTGTCTTCCTGACTTCTGCACAGTACTCTATCCCCTATGCCACCTAGCTGCCATATTAAAGCAGGGTAAAAGAAAGGAAAATACAGTAGTTTTAAGATCAGTGGGCCTGGGTTCAAGTTTCCCACTTGCTAGTTGTGTGACATTTAGCAAATAATAACTGCTTTGAGCCATCTGTAAAACAGGAACAGTAGTACCAGTCTGCCTCCCTCCCAGGGTTGTTCCAGAGATCAATTAATATATGTAAAACTGCTTCATAAAGAATAAAACACTATGCAAAATTAAGATGCATTTCCTATTATTAATATAATAGCAAGAGACAGTGTGTCTTGGTGAATAGAAAGCCTGCCTCTAAGTAAGGAAGTTCTGAGATCAAGGCGCACCCCTTCCCTGTCCTGGCTCTATAACCCTGTATGACCTGTCCCTAGTCCTCTTGGTGCTCTATGCCATTCTCTAGTCCCAAAAGTTGCAGAGCAGGGGCCAAGCTGCTTTAGTGGAGGGGATTACCTCACCCAGGAGTACCACCCTCTATTCAATCACTATGCCAGTGAAATCCCAAGTCAAGTCCAGTCCCTATTCCCCTAATATGATAATATGACCTAGACAGGACTTGGCCACGTGGGCATCTGCAGATTCCACACGTTTGCTTCAGCATGAAATCATTCTAGAATCAGGAGGAAGAAGAAAAGAGACTAGAGCCCGACTTCATTGACATAAGAGATTTCCAGATAAGGAAACTCCCTCTACCAATGCAGGTGTGTTTCTGCTTTGTAGTTTGTAGTCCTATAGAGTTGAGTTAGCTAGAACACTGAAAAGTTACATGACTTGTGCAGGGTCACAAAGCCACTATGTGTGGGAGGCAGAACTTGAATCCTTGGTCTAGTGTCAGGAATGTCAAATCTGGCCCTTGATACTTACCAGCTGTTTTACTGTGGGAGAGTCACTTCAACTCTGTTTGCCTCAGTTTCCTCACATACAAAATGGAAATATTATTAATATATATTATATTCATATATATAATGATATAATTAACAAACCTACCTTCCAAGATTGTTATGAACACCAAATGACATAACAATTGTAAATTGCTTGGCACAGTGCCTCACCCAGAGTTAGCACTATGTATAAACATTAGTTCTTATTACTATTATTCTTAATGCCAAGGCTGGCTCTCCAGGCACTCATTATACCATGCTGCCCCTCAAATTTTTTTTTCCCTCTGATTTTGAATTCTCCACATCCCTCTTCTTTCTTAACCAAGAGTAGGGAAAATAATAGGCCTAGTATGGCAGCATCTGAAAGGTCCTTTAAGATAGTTTAGACTAATCCTTTGTTTTACATATAGGAAAACTGAGTCTTGCAAAGATTAAATGATTTGCCCAAAGCTACCTAATTAGTGTCAAAACCCACATCTTCTGACTCAAGAGTCTAAGGCTTTCTCTACACTACCTCACAGAACGATTCACCTTCTGGTACTGACTCTCCTTTCCTGTTTGTATCTTCCAGCATCGGCCAGCACTTACGTCCCAACGGTGTGCAATGGGAGGGAAGTCCTGGACTCCACCACCTCATCTCTGTGATCATCGTGACTTTGCAGTTCAGTTCTCATGTGTTTAGACTGTTAGACAAACATGCACATGCTGTGCATTCCGGATCAAACAAAACAAAGCAAAATGAAAAAAAAAACCCTAGTACCTTTTTTTAGAAACAGTACAATAAATTATTTTTGAGGACTGTACAGTACCTAGTGATGTGTTAGAACTTTTTAGGCCAATTTTAGTACCCTTATAATTAACAGTTCCATAGGACATGGAAATAACCACTGTTTACACAGGCAAGCTGTGATGATTAGGCCAAGAAGAGGGTCTACTGCAAATATGGTGGCAATATTAGGTAACCTTTTTTCCTATGAAGTTTTTTGTAGGTCCTTGTTGTAACTAATTTAGAATGCATTTCTATGTTGTATATTAAAGTTACATTATGTGTAACAGAATGTTTTTCTCAGCACAAAAAAAGGAGATATCAGTATTAATGTAAAAATATTGACAATAAAACCTTCAAGGTTTTCCAGCATGGTGGATGTTTGTATTTTTGTTTATTTTTCTTCTTGGAGACTGAACCTAGAGCTTAAATCATTTTCTCCCTAGAGTGTGATAGAAACTATGAATATTTACTTTCTACTACATTCTAAGTCAGAGATTTTTAAGCAAAGGAAAGTGATTATATTAAAGATGTATTTTTTTTACCATACAGCTTAACAGACCCCCTAAAACCTATAACCCCAGGTTAAGAACCCCAGCTCTAAATGTCACCATGTTGGGGTTGGTAAGCAGAACCCTAGATATGTATGGTAGCAATGTTGAGTCCATGATGGGGAATACTAGCAAATAACAAGGTTATAAAATAACATGGTTACCTGGCTTTCCTACAAATTCTTTTCTCTTAAGAAGTCCATGCATTGCTCTGACTTACCCAGGGAAGGAGTCAGTCCTCCTAAAGACTTGAACATTGACCCTGTGCATCTTAACAAGCTGCACAGTTCACAGCTCCTGCTTCCCATCAGAATTGGGAAGGGTGGCATGTGTTCCCTATGGAAAATCCTCTTACTTCCATTCTTAGCCGAAAAGGCACAGTCAAAGCAAAGTCATTTGTTTCCCAGGACTGAGCAGAAGTCATAGTTTCGGTGCTCATATCTTCAGTCCTGAGTTTTGGTTTTTTTGGTATCATGCATTTTATGCATTTAAAAATATTATGGGGAAGCTAGGTGGCACAGTAAGTAGAGCGCCGGCCCTGGAGTCAGAAGGACCTGAGTTCGGATCCGGCCTCAGACACTTAACCCACACAAACAAAAAAACCTAGCCGTGTGACCTTGGGAAAGTTACTTAACCCCAATTGCCCTCCAAAAAAGAAAAAAAAAAAATATATATATATATATATATTATGAAGGGGTGGCTAGGTGGCGCAGTGAGTACAGCGCCGGCCCTGAAGTCAGAAGGACCTGAGTTCGGATCTGGCCTCAGACACTTAACACACACAAACAAAAAAAAAACCTAGCCATGTGACCTTGGGCAAGTTACTTAACTTCAACTGCCCTCCAAAAATCAAAAAATAAAATAAAATAAAATAAAAATATTATGAAAACAGGTCCATAGGCTTCACCAGGCTACCAAAAGAGACACCAGACATAGAAAAAGATTAAGAATCCCTGTCTTTAAGTCTAAGGACCCCGAGAGACAGGGAGAATGTTAATAAAGAAAACCTACAGAAAAAAAAAACTTTATTTTATCCCATAGTTTACTTCCCATCTTTACCCTAAAATAATGAATTTATTTTATTTCTACCTTCTGTTTTCACCAATGAGATGCTGATGGCAATCCAATGGCATAACAGAAAAAAGACAAATAGAATTAAATATATTATCTGAATAATACAACCCCCGAATAACTATGTCTGTGCTAGATTTGAAACAGCTAGAGAAAAATGAACATATGTATATGAAATCCAAATGAGTTAGCTTTAGAAGGGCATGAAACAGGTGGAAATAGCACTCAGGTATATGAAAGCTTTCATCTCTGCTAGCCGACTGTGTATCTTTCAAGCACTAAATGCTTGCTAGGGCCATGAATTCTCACACTCACATAAAAAACAGGTCACTGGGGGTGGGGGAAGCGAGAATGAATTGAGTAATGGAATCAATAGCACTTGCTGACCTAGACAAAAATATTTCTCTTGTAACTGAAAACTGGCAGTAATGCTAGCTAAGCACCAGCTCAGGAGAAAGGCAAAGACAAAGCCGATGGAAGAGAAAATAAACTCGGCCCACTTAGGAGATGTGACATTCTAAGGCAGGCAATAAGATGGGTGATTCAGTGCCACAGCTAATGCCTCAAACAATAAAATGGATCATGGATCTTCCTAAATGAGACAATTTAGGGCTGTGGGTGGCGCTTGGAGAAGCAGCGATTTTGAGATGTGTGGTTTGATCTACGCCCTGTGTGTTTTAGTGGCCGCTTTGCCAATACAACGAATACCTCCTAGCCCCTGTTCCAGCTGTCTCCTTCCTTTGCTGTGAGCTTTCTTTGCACTTCCATGGCATCCTCTAATGTATAATCACCTGGAAAGTTTTTGAAGGAATCAGGGGAGTGCACAAAAAAGTATCTTTAGAGGGAGAGCCACACAAGTCATTCCACATAGCTGAATTTGGTTGAGTGCTTTGGTTGTATTGTTGTGGTTATTCATTTCCTTCATGGCATTTGACATCTTTCTGGAGCCTAGCACTTGTGACCATACTTATCTTTGCAAAACTACCTCAATCTACAGAGTTCAACAGGGAAGACTGATGTAATTAATAGAAAGTATATCCAAAAGTCTAATAATATAGTTGTAATTCGTTAAATATTATAAACATCTCTCAGTTGGCCCATAATAAGCATAATAACTTTGACCTGGTTAAAACTCAGATCATAGGAGCAGCTAGGTGGTGCTGTGAATAGAGCATCAGCCCTGCAGTCAGGAGGACCTGAGTTCAAATCCAGTCTCAGACACTTGACCCACACTTACTAATCTGTGTGATCTTGGGCAAGTCACTTAACCCCTTGCCTTGCTTTCCCCCCTCCCCCAAAAAACCCCTCAGATCATATACGTGTATGCACATATACACACGTGTATGTGTATATGTATATATATGTACTATGTGTGCGCGTGTGTATATGCATACATAAGTGTATGTGTAATATGTTATACATTTATTTATACACATACATGTACACATGTGTTCAACTCATCTATAATACATGAATATATATAATCAAATCTTGTTAAAATGAGATAACTCACATATAACTTACAATCTTAGTGAGCTACCTGAGGAACTGAGACCTTAAGTGAATTACACACAGCCACATTGCTAGTAAGTGTTAAGAGGCAGAATTTGAATTCGTATCTAACTCTAAGCCCAGAGCTCTGAGAGGGAGAGGGAAAAAGGAAAAGGGAATTAGCATTTAGTAATCACCTACTATGTGCCAGGCAGTATGCTGAACACTTTATAATTATTATCTCATTCAACCTTCACAACAACCCTGGGAAGTAGGTACCATTATTATGACTATTTACAGTTGAGGAAACTGAATAAACAGAGATTAAGTGATTTGCCCAGGGTCACACAACTAGCAAGTTTCTGAGGCTGAATTTGAGGTCAGGCCATCCTGACTCCAGGCCCAGTACTCTAGCCATCCCACCACCTTCTTGCCTTTATACACATGGTATTCTATTTGTCTTAGGGGGATGAAATCAGGGGTTCCAATAAAAACGAGGCTCAATTTTGAAGATTTACATTTTATGGATTATAGAGAAGAAAAGAAATTTCAACTGACAGTTCAAACCTTTTTGGTATATTTGAGGCCTTCTATCAAGTATTTTCTTCCTGCTCTTTTTCTTCATAACCATGCTTTGTCCCAGAGCTATTTAGTAAGGAGCAAAATCACAAGATAGAAGACGTATCAGTCAGGAAAACAATAAGGCAACAATGCAGAAGTCTTAATAGCAAAGAAGTCAGATGGGCAAATGGTGACTGAAGTCTATGCATACATGAAAGAAAAGAAAATTGAGAGTACTGATAGAGGGATTTCTATAAAATATCTTTTATCGGGTAACAAGGTCAGCTACTATATGAATGAGGGCTGTGACAGAATCAAACAGTTTAGGTGACTGAATGAACAGCAAAGATGGATGGATGGATGGACGGATGGATGGATGGATGGGTGATAGATGAATAAAAGCTCATCTCTAAAGAAAAGGTATGAAAAGACTTAGAAAAAGACCTCAAAGTCATCTAGAGAAAAAGCTTTGCTTGGCGATGCTTCCAAGTCAGAGCTTCTCACTGTAAATAATTATATTTAGCCATAAAAGTTGACCATTAAGTATTTCTAGGGAAAACAATAGAGAACTAAGGTTCTCCAGCAAGTTATGGAAGACAAAGGAATTTTAGAATGACCTTCAGAGAACGCATTGTCTGCATTTCTGCCAATGTAAAGCAATGGCTGCATGTGTACAAAATGTGAGCTAGACTCCATACTAGAGGTGAAGGGAATAGGGCTACAGGAACAAATCCTGACTGTGTGGAGAATCAGTGTTTCTTAGGGGGGAATCCCAGAGAGGAAGTGAGGAAACCTAACCAGTTACAGGAAGTTAGAAGGCAGAAAAATATGACAGAGAAGAATGGGAAGAAAGGCCATTGAATCTTTGGAACTATATCACAGATATCTCACCTTCCCAGAGGGGGGAAACTTTACTCTGAGGAGGACATACATCCTAATGTCCCCCAAAATATAGGAAAATCAGGAAAGAGGAAATCCAGCAATAGTCAGGAGAAGACACAAATCTCTATGGTTGGTGACTTCTTAATAAGATACTAATAGGGAGGTACCTTACAGGAGTGTCTTCCTAGGACTGTAACAGAATCTCCAAAAACTTTTCAAACCTGATGACTACTACCCACTTGTGGTAATTCATGTGTAGACAAATGAACTGCCAAAAAGGACTATAAAAAGCACCATTAAGGGTTGTGAATTTCTGGACAAGAAACCAAAGACTATTTGTGCACATATTTTGTGTGTGTGTGTGTGTGTGTGTGTGTGTGTGTGTGTATCTGTGTTTATGTGTTTTAATCATTACTGAATATTGAAAATCAGGACCTCAGAAGGTAGACTGAGGAAGTAAAAAATTGGTTTAAAATAGTGTCTGAGAATGGAATTTGGATTTGTCTCAAGGGCTTAAAATATAAATGAAAAGGGGGCTCTTGGCTGAGATTGGAGGTCATCTAAAGAGAACTAGGGAGTGGGGGAATATGCAAATATGCATATACATATATATTTGACTGGAGAGTTATGCCTTTTATTAAGAAGGCTTTAAACTGGAAGTGGAGGGTGAGGAAGCAATATACCAACATGAATCTGCCAATTCAGATACTACACTGGAATGAAGAGATTAGTGGAAGAAACCTGTCATTCACAGATTAGAAGAAGCCTCAAGACTCAAAAACTCATGAGCTCAAATATCTATGCATTAAAGGAAGAATATGGGTAAAAAAAAATCAGTAGAATTATATATCTTAATAAAAGAATAGACATTTTGATTCCAAAAGACATCACTTAATTTTGGTGGTATGTGACAAATAATTGGAACACAGCAATAGAAGAATACCTTATTTAAACAAAAATCACGAAAATTCATTAAGATTGATTAAAGGAGCAAGGGACATTTTACATGGAGAAAGGACAACTTGCGGGGAGAGGTGGCTCAAATAATAGTGTTCAAATATCTGGTGGGATGAACCTGTGGAAGAGGGATTAAGATATTATTTATACACAAAGGAACTTTTTGATACTGATGTAACAATTACTGCCCTGGCCCCTACTGCCTGAAGGTCTCTAGTACTCTTAAGGGAGTTCGAGAAGGGGTAGAATCGAGGCTCTGCAAAAGACTAGCCACCACCAACAGTATTCCCCCAAATGTAGAGGGAAACCCTTCATACCAGTTCCATTTAGTCACTAAAAGTTAGATTAGCTTTTACAAGGAAATATTTACTTCAAAAATATAGTTTCAAATATACAAACTGACTCCCCTGACACATGAGATTTAATCCTTCCCTATCTACCACTTCAGTCTCAGAGGAGGAGGAAGGGTATTAGGTGTATCATTTTAACTCAATTCTTATAAAATCAGTCCCAGTTCCAAGTCCAAAATCTCCCTTCAGCTTGAGAATTAGGTACCCTGACTTCTCATGGCTTTCCTGCTGGTTTGGCTGGCTGTAATCCTACCTGGATTCCTGGCTCCAAAGTCATCGTGATTTGAATTCCTGAGTCCTGTAGGGATCACTTCCAGCACCTGATGCTGAAAATAAATGACAGAATAGAAACAGACCCACCCAGTTCCATTTTGCAGAGCTTGAGTACAAAAGACAGGAGGAAGATACCCACCACACACACACTGTTCCGTTCATGGTACCCACACTCTGAGTGAACTGTGAGATCTTTAACCTTTGGGTGCAAGAGCAAAGAATACGCAGAAAAGAGAGAAACTGGCCCAGTCTTGCTAGTTCTAAAGAGTTTGTTCTGACTATGCAGCCAATCAAAGGAGGCTATTCCTACCCATGTGGGGGTGATCTCAGGAAGTCAGGATGCCTCCATGTTAGGCAACCTGGGGGAGGAAGAGAGCAGACAGGAAATTCTCTTTGGATCCAGGAAGACCAAGGTTCAAGCTCACTAAATGTGACCTTGGGGAAGCCACTTAGCTTCATAGTCCCCCAGGCAACTCTCTAAAACTATACAAAGCAGAAAAGGTATTAACCTACATTGATAGAGTTCCCTCTAGAAAGTCCATCCAAGAAAGTCAGGAAACAGAATATCAAGTTGTCAAAGTCCAAAGCAAGCAAACCAAACCCACCTTTTCCAGTTCAATACTGAGGTCTTTCTTTTTAAGGAGATAGTTTCTTTGATATTTAGGACCCTTGAAATTAAATTAAATTAAATTAATTAAATAACATTAGAAACCTGCTAAAATGCCTGTATGTAATCAATTCTTCCAATGGTATTATAAAGGTAAATATACAATCATTCAGAAACGACTATTTTTCTTTGAGATGAAAAAAGGTTACTAGGCTGCATATATATACTACAAAATTTGTTTAATCCCATTGGAAATGTGATTACTCATAACCAAATACCAAAAAAAAAAAAAAAAGCAACACAGTAATAAAATGTAGTCTATTTAATCAAGTGAACACATAAACTGCTCCATATTATTAGGTGGCATAAAACAATTTATCCATAGAAGACATTCTCTCATCTAGTGGAAGATTGCTTTAAATACATTTTGGCAGAGTGCTAGAAGACATTATAGGCGACAATTGGCTTAGTGAAGTATTTAAGGCTTCAGAACCACGCCTTTTATGAAATCCTCTTTCTCTACCATTTGAGGAAAAAATAATATGGAATAACAATGTCCATTAGAAGTCACTGTGGCACAATTAATTCCTTTATGCCTTCCAATATTCCATTAAGCTTTGCACAGCCCAGACATAAAACTTTAGTGAACTTGACAGCTAGAGTTGGTCTTCATGGTTTCTCTATAATGCTTCTTCAGGTGTGTCTCTTCAGGGCTCAAGACAGTGCGGCATAAAATGACAGATTGTTGGGAATCATAGGTAAAATTCAGCTCCTCTACCAAAGATGGTACTGAGCTGACAAAATATTACTTTATATCTAAAATTAGAAATAAAATAAATAAGAACTCCTCCACCTCAACTACATTGTGAGATAGTTCATTAAAATTTAAGGCATTTTTGACATGTCAGAGATTCGAGTCCAGTGACAAGAGAGGAGATACCTGGGAGCAAATCCCAATTATTTCTATGGCTTGGAACATACACGAAGAGCATAGCCAAGGATGGAGAGAAAGGTGACAGGTGATTTCGTGGAAGCTTCTGTCTATTCTTGCAGAACACTACTGCATTCACAACTGTATGCTGCAGTTTTGCTAGTAATCAGAAAGGGCAGACTTCAAATACATTTTCCTTCTATTGTCTGAATTTTGACCAGAGGAGGGGAAAATGATCTTCAATGCTCCTTAATTAGTTGGATAAGAATTAGATTTTTTAAATTTTCTTCATAAAAGATTCAAGAATCAAAATCATAAATATATTTATACTCAGTGAATGACTCCATCCCTGAATACCACACATGAAAAATGGGATGATAGCAAATTCAATGAACAGAAGTGTGAAGAGGTGCAGAATTACACGCAAAAAAAAACATGAATGAACATACACTCAACAATATCAACATATCACATATTAGCCAGACATAATCAAGCATGTATTTTACTCTATGTCCCATCCCACCCTCCAAAAAAGCATTACACACTGAATCCAAAATCATAAATTGTAATATACTAAGCATGTCAAGTACCTGGGACAAGAAAATTAATAAGTTCCCCCTCGCCTCACCTGCCTTGCTTCTTTTAGTCAATAAATTATGCCCTACCCTAAGTTGAAATAAATCTCTTCTAATGTATTTCCATTGATTAAAACCATGTTAAGCACCCCAAGCACCCTTAGACCCTGTTCCAGTGCCCAGTCACTGTAAAAAAAATATTTTGTGGTAAATTAGTCAATTCCTTCATCATCCAAACATCTGTTCTTAATAAATCACATGTCTAAACCTTGATAACAATGATAATTATAGAAAAAAATCAACAAATCACCTCTGATTTAAAATGGCAATAAGATCCCCTTTCCTGCCCAGAGTACAACAACTTTCTTGTCATACAGTCATAAATTCTTTTTTTTTCCAAAGCTAGATCTTGGTTTATTGACCAAAGAAACTTCTCCAAACAAAAATCACAAATCACAACACTCTAAAAGAGCCAACAGGAGGTCTACCCCACATGCCTCAAGAACTGGACTTTACATGAAACAAGAGGATGAGTAGCCTACCTCACTTTTCTGAAGAGCCCAAAACAATGCTAATCTCTGTGAAATTGGTTTTCTAGGTTAAACTTGCACCTATTGATAAGCTATCTTTTGCATTTCTCCACTTGACATGATAATCCATCTCACTTATTTTTTCCTCATTTGAACCTCTATTTAAGAAGTTTTTGATAGTGTGGCTTCCATGTTAATAGAGGGATTGGTTGACTGCACAAGATGTCAGGCATCCTGGTTGCTTCTCATTTTCTTCCAAAGGTACACTATCTTTTCCATTGAGTCCTTCCTTAAAGGTTACCATATTATCTAAGTTCCACCTAGCATGGAATTTCTGGAAAGAACACACATTCAGATACCCCCAGGCACCTGGAGACCCTATTCTTTCCAAAAGGGTGATAACTTGGGCTTCTAAAATCAAAGGGGAAAGCTCTCTGCAAAAATGAAAATTCAAGTTCTTAAGTCTCAAGCACTGCTTAACATTTTGAAGGGAAATTATATTTTGAAATGATGGGAGGGACAAAAAAAAATAGGGACTAAGGGCCAAAGGGGTTGTATCTCATGGAAAGCTTGAAGTCTTCCAAAAGAATAATGGAAAACATTCATATGATTGCACATGCATGCACACATACGTACACGCACGCGCACGCACACATGATAATTTTCATACAAGTTATAAGAAATGAAAGTTACCAATTAGTTAAATGGCATGCATCAGCAGTGCATTGATGGGCTTTAAACTTGGTTTTCAGTTATGGTATATATACAAATATCTCTTTCCTGAGTTGAACTTCACCATCAGCTTGGCCACCAAACTGTTTGCTTTCCTTTTTGGCAAGGTACTTGACCACATGATAAGGCAACCAGACAACCAGAAGGCTCCAACCTTCTTTTTTCAACAGTCCAGTATTTCTCACAGGTATCACCAACAGTCCTGGACACCAAGATGGGCTCTAAAATGTGGTCCTGTAAAATTAGAAAGCAGATTTCTTTGTTCCTTTGTCAAAGGTAGCACTGTCTCTTCATATATTGGGGGATCTTGAGGATTTCAGCTGAACAGATTCAAAATGATCTTCTTTTTCCTTCCAAAAAAAAAAAAAGCCACAGAAAAATAAGTCAGCAAAATCCTATTGTGAGTTTAGAATCCTCAGTGCAAAGGGCCAGAGGGACTACTATAAATTATTATTCAGTAACAAATAGAAATGAAAACTCATTCACTTAAGATGGAAATCAAAACCTTTTAGAACACAGAAACAACCAAACAGAACTGAAACAGGTCACTTTTAATACCTCTATAGTGATTTGATAGGTATAGACACTGGATCTGTGATTTCATTGGCACAGGGAATTCCCAGCATAGCAAATTTCCCTCTACCAATGCAGGTCCACATCTTTTCTGTAACTTAGGATCTTAAAGAATTACCTAGAACACTGAATGGTTAAGAGAATCGTCCAAGGTTAAAAAGGCCAATATCAAGTCACTTAATCTCTCGGTCCAATTATAATTTGGGAAAAGTAACTGAATGAAATCCAATATTTCCTAGGTAACATGTCTCAGTCAAGAAGAGAAAAAGTAGAAATTATCTAAAAGAGAGCACCAATAAATATCCAAAAAATCATTTAAGCTCACTGATTTGCAAGAATAATATTTTGATTTCAAGACATTAAAATTATTTTAGTATGGATAAGAAATAAATCACAACTAATTAGCTAGGTTGACTATTAAATTCTAGAAATGTACCTTTGTTGGAATTTATTTTACTAGAAAATAAATTCAAAACAAATTCTAGGCTTTTTCCCCCTTTAACCATGGAGATGACAAATCAAAAGAGATTATTCCATGGTCGAGTGGGGTATGTTGCTCTTTGTTCCCTTCTGGCCTTGTTCCTGGTTTCTGGAATTCTAAACCACACAGTAGTTAACTGGAACTACCCTCAGCTCCTGGTACCTGCTCACCTTGGAAGATCTAACTAGACTTCTCAATAGGGACTTTCCCTCTGCAAGGCCTGTCCCCTTCTGCCATTGTGAGTTCTTCCTGGAAGAGACCTCCATTGGTCTTCGTTCCTCTCCTGGTCCTGTTCCTGATTTCTGAACTTCAAAACCTTGCTGTCTCCTTAAACTTCTCTTGGCCCTGGGGTCAAGAAACATCTAAACCACCCTTGCAGCCTTCACAACATGTAACTTCACATACTTTCTGTAACATCAGCTTCCTTCCCCCATCGGTGAATTCCTTCAAGGTCTCCATTTTGTGGAAGGGCTGAGGCTTTCATTACATTCCCCACCCAGTCCCTAACTTCTGGACTTCAAAACTATTCCTGGTACATTTGTTTTAAATACAGATATAAACATACAAACACACACACACACACACACACACACACACACACACACACTCCTTCCCCTCAGCCCTCTCTTTTCAGCTTCCTTTTGTGTATTTTCCCTCCATTGGAATATAAGCTCCCTGAGGGAAGGTTTGTCTTTCTTTTTGCTAATATTTGGATCCTCAGTACTTTATACTGTACTTGGTTCAGAGCAATATTTGCTTTCTTCATTGTTTCCTTTCTCCCCTCTCCTTTATTGTTACTGGACTTTGAATGTCCAGAAAAGCTGGGTGGAGATGACTAGAATTCAGGGGAAGCAAGTACTTGGCCACTTGAGAGGAAAAGGCCCAGCAAAATGGCCAGAAAAGAGATGAGTTTACACATTTTATTCTCAATAGTCTCTCCAGCAAGATGTCTCCCTGGAAATAATATAAATGCATTTGCCAAAATCATGAGTTTAATAAAAAAAAAAAACAATGGTTACTCAGACATTAAATAATGTTGCAATATTTTTCCATATCATTCTTCCTATTACCAACTGTAAATATATCTTATTTATTGACCAATTAATAGGCATGTGTAATGATGTAATACAATAAGTAGTAGACTAGAAAGATGAGGCTTTCAGCCCTGGCAATCACTCACTACTGACTGAATGCAAGTTTTTTGACCTTTTCAAATCTTAATTTCTTCATTCCTTAAATGGAAATAACAATATGTAATATGATTTATTTCAAGAGTTGGTTTGAATTAATTTTTATGAACTGGTATAGTCAAATATGAACTATTATTTTGTTGTTGAGTGATTTTTAAATTATATCCAACTTTTTATGACTCCATTTTTTATTTTCTTGGCACAGATACTATAATGGCTTGCCACTTAGTTTTCTAGCTCATTTTACAGATAAGGAAGCTGAAGTAAACAGGGTTAAGTGACTTGCCCAAGGTCATACAGCTACTAAGTGTCTGAGGCTGGATTTGAACTCATGAAGATGTCTTCCTGATTGCAAGCCCAGTGCTCTATCCACTGTACCATCTAAATGAATTCTTAGACTTTCCAACAATTTGATGGGATTGCTTTCCTCTCTTCTCCTTCCTTACATACTATTTTTAAAGTCAAGTGACATGGTTCTTTCCCATCTGTCAAGTGAGGATGCTGACAAAATTGCTTTCAAACAATATTTAATAGTATTGGCTTGTTGAGGAGCTAGGCAAAGTGTAACTATGAGTCCAGCCCAGGATTTGTATCCCACCAGGCTGTGTACTTGATTATGCTTAAGGAGTGCTGGTACAAAGCTTCTCCAATGAACCCGTGAACTTGATAAATGTGCAAGATAAGGTACAAAGTAAAAAACATGTTTACCATGTTCAGTGTGGGAACCACGTAGTCTAAGAGAATGGGAGTCTGTGTTATTTTACTGTAATACTTCCTTGTCATAAGGGTATAAAAGGATACAGCAAATGCATAATAAATGGACTGCTTGCTTGCATCTCGCCTGACTCGTGTCTTTCTCATCGTGTCACCAAGACAATTTGTCAGGATCTCTGGACAAGTCCCTAACATTGGCTTATTAGCATGGGGGCAATATTCAGACTGCAATGATATTTCAATAGCTGTATCATCTCAAAGATATTGATATTCTCTCCATTGGTCTAGATTACAACCCCGCCACATTTTCTCATCATTGTGACTGTTGTCCATGTTCTTCCATGTGTTCCTACACAAAGAGGAGCCATCAAATGAACTGGAGGCATTTCGTGGGTACCATTAAGCAATAAATAGATAGAATGTTGGACTTGTAATCAGAAGGATCTGACTTCAAATCCCAGTTAAAAAACTTACTATGTGACCCTGGGCAAGTGACTTAACCTCTCTGTCAAAGTTTCCCTCATCTATAAAATAAAGATACGAATACCTCCTACCTACCTTTCAGTGTTGTTGTGAGGCTAAAATGAGATAATATTTGTAAAGTGCTTTGCTAGTTTTAAAAGTGTTATTTAAAAGTTTTAACATTCTCTTTATTAATTATCTGTTATTCCTTCCTCTAGTCACATGACTGTCTGACATTTTGAGACACACATTTCCTTAATGATAGCCTTTTACCCTATTTCACATATAGATCATCACTGGAAATAATAATGCAGTGTAGTTGTACTCTCCACTGCCCTTAGAATCACCCAAAATTTTGATTTCTTAGAAAATGTGATGTTGTAAGATATAGAACCATGTAATATTGCCAGGAGAACACTTGTGTTGAAAATAAAGCTCTTTGTGCCAGGGAGCTGCATGGGACTATTAAAAGTAATGAATTATTTTCCAAATAAAATTCACCTTGGTGTCTTTCTTCTATCAAATCTGGATCCAAACTCATTGTCAATCTATAGTGACTACACCAGATTTAGGTACTAACTAAATGCACCAGCCATAAAAACTGAATGTTATACCCTTTTCCATTTTGGATTCTTTAATATGTGGATTCCTAGGCTAATCTCTCCTAAGAAATTATGGAAACTACTGAAGAGGCTTTGCAGTAGTCATGGACTTGATACAGTCATGTTTGTGCAAGACATTGTCATTTGTAGGAAATCCAAATTTCATCTAGTCTTTGCATAGGACATCCTCCATGACAACATCAAATGCCTTTGGTGACATTCATTTTTCCTTGCTTTACACTTCAACTGATGTTAATAATCAGATAGTCTTTAAATAGAGTTATATTTATGGTTGCACTTATCAAGGAAACTTGCATGATTTTAACCTATGCATGAGAGATTCCTTGTTGAACATTTAATATTTTATTATGCATTACCAATTCTTCTTTTTTTGTAAATCAACAATAAATAGTATGATGCTATATTCTCTTCAGATTTTAACCACTTGTGTGACTTTAAAAGTGTGGTTTGCTACAGAGAATGGTATGGAAAAGTCTGGCTGACATAATGCACTGTTGGTAGAGCTATGAATTGGCCCAATTATTCTGTTAAACCACTCATAATTATACTAGTAAAGTCACTAAACTGTTCAAACATTTTGATCAAACCATACCACAAAAATATTTATGATATCACCTTTTAAAGTACTCCAAAAATGGAAACAAAGTGAGTTCCCATCTATTGAGGAATGGCTGAATAAATTTTATATTTAACATATAAATATAATGGAATATTATTGCACTGTAAGAAACAATATGGAGAATTCAGAGAAACTTGGGCAAATTTGTACAGATTGAATCAATAAGGAGAGAAACCCCCCCCCCAAAAAAAAACAAGTTATAGGATGCCCAATTAAAGGACAGAAAAGAAGGCAACACTGCAAAGCTTCAAACCTCTGATCAATGAATAATGACTATTGACTCCAAAGCATTAATAATGAAACCTACTTCCCTACTCTGGACAGTTAGTGAACTGTAAATGAAGAATGAGACATACGTTGTCAGATATGGCCAATGTGATGGTTTGTTTCACTTAATTAAACTACTTTGTTATAAGGAATGGCTTGGTGGGAGGAGAGGAGATTAAGAAATGATAGCAGAGCAAATAGACGTGTCAATAAAAATTTTGTTTTAAAAAATCTACCTGTTCCCTTCTATAGTTTCATCAATAAACAAACACATCTATCATTTTTATAAAGATTTTCTAAAGTAGACACATGAGCCAGAAGACACATGATGCTCTATAAATCACTTTGTGGGGTATTAATATTGTCTTTCATCTTTCTATTCTTCTCATGCCTTCCCCTCTCTGGGGTATTTTGTAGGATCACCCTTCAGTGCTTTTAGTATTTTATTGCCTCCCTCATGGATTCTCCCAATGTATATTTGGTTCTCCAAGCTTAATAATTTTAAGTGTTATTTTTTCTTCTTCATCTCATCAGTTGATCATTATCACTGATGATAAACTGTTATAGAAATGTTTACAGGTTGGTTTCATTTTATATCTATTTGTTGCTCTCCTACCAATTTTTATGTTGGAATACTTTTGCAACATGACCAGATTGAGTCTTAGGTCAACTTTTCTGTTGACTGATTTTGGCTTGGCAATACTGCCCATTATCCCATGTCATCCTCCATGATAATATTTTAGAAATTAAATGGGGCATGGGAAGTGTGAAGGGATGGTAAAATGGGTAATACTCAAGAGGGAATAATCGTAAGCAAAACAAACATCTTGAAAAACTGCCCTTAACTGCCTTTAGTCACTATTTCTGTCCTCCTATCAATGAGATCAAATGTTTGCTGGCTAGGAAAGCATCTGGATTCTTTTGACTACCTTCTCATGGTGACTATTTTATATTAACTAAACTTTTGCAAGAACTAGTGATTATCACAGACATTATTTTTGTCTTTTTTTTTTCATTTCCACTTTAGGTATTAATGGCTCATTTGAAGAGGTAAGGTGGAAGCTGGTGTAATTAATTAAAATATCTAGTTCCTACCAATAGCCTTTCTTCTAATTGGATGTTGATTTTTATTTTTGCTTGACCTAGTTGATCTGATGCACAGAGAGAGCTGATTAAGATATGACTCCCATATCAGTAACATTTTATGTTTGTTATACTATAGTCAATTTCATTGCTTTTTAAATACTATTTAGTGAGGCAGCTAGGTGGCGCAGTGAAAAGAGCACCAGCCCTGGAGTCAGGAGGACCTAAGTTCAAATCCAGCCTCAGACATTTAATACAAAAAACTAACTATGTGACCTTATACAAGTCACTTAACCCCAATTGCCCTACCTTCCCCCTGCAAAAAAAGCAAAAAAACAAAACAAAACACAAACAAAATAAAAAAAAACAAGAAAAATAAAGTTGTTTTAAATAAATAAAAATAATAAATTAATTAATTTAATTAATTAATCAATTAATTAATTAATTAGTGTGTTTCATATCCACTACACCTTTTGATTCTCTTCTGGAAAATAAGTATTCATGCTGTACTGATGTGAGACTTTGAAATTGTCTGCCAAACTTCGGCCTCTTTAGTTTCATAAACCTGCAAGTAACTTTTCCAATATACTTTTTTCATACGCACATGGTTACCTTTTATTATTCATCAGTTCAGAATGGCTTTAGTGTGCTCATATGAAACAACCTTGTTTTTTAAAAGGAGAGAAAAGTTTACAGTGGAAATAGATCTTAATTTGGGAGCATTTTGCCTCAATGCCAAATATATGGAACTGTAGGGTCCAAGGGACTATGAATGGGCAGCAGTGCTAAATTCAAGTTCTACTTCTCACCTTTGTTGCCAAGGATTTGAGTTTCCCCAGAAGTGTCTGTTTATTGGAATATACAACTTCTTCTTCATTATCTTCCCCTTCCATGATAGCACAGCTGTCTGCAGCAGGAAGCTCACACTCTTTCGCATTAGCTGTCATTACCAATTTAGAATATTTATATTCTAGCCTAAATAATAAAGAAGAGAAAAACAGCAAATAGGGTTTTAAATGCTAATCAAGAGTCACTTATTTTAGGTGACCATTTCCCAGCTTACTGTTCCAATAGTAAAATTCTTCCACCTACTCAAATGTTCATCCTTCCACACAAAGCACCTGGGTCTTCCTTCTAGTGGCTAAGCACACAAACTTTTATTAAGACTTTGATCAGTAAATACAACAAAATCAATAACATCAGTTATTCTGTGTTGATTAATTTTCCAAACTGTTGGACATTTGCAAAACAGAGACAACACGGAGCCCTGAATATGTTTCTTGGACTTGGGGATGGGACAGGAAGAGGCAATATTTATCAGAACTCCCATGATTTAATCAGTATGAATAAGACAACAAGAGAAAAGGAAAGGAAGACAGAACTCATAGGTCTATCTTCATCATCCACTATACCTGATACTTCCCATTTCCACCAACATACTAGTCACTTTAAAGGAGTCAAGAAGTTTAGCATTATTATAAAGGCAGAATTCTGAGGGTAAATAAGCAAGCAACAAGCATTTATTAAATGGATAGTCTGTGTCAAGCACTGTTCTAGGGCGACAAAGACAAATGAAATAGTCCCCGCCCTCAAGCTCACATTCTATTGGGGGAAATCAATCATTCTATTTCTACCATTGTGGGGAGCCAAAGAGGCCTGGTTCAGGACTCAGATATTAAATCCTGAGAATGGACTTTAAAAAAAGAATGTCTTTGAGATGCGACTTTTTTTGTTAAGTTAGCTTCTGAGTTCTTTGTTATGTATTACACTTATAAGGATGTTACTTGAGTTCTAAGATCAATAGGCTATACCCAAGATTTTAGTTATTAAGAGCTAAAATACTTGATTCAGCACTCAGGTATCTTTGGGTGGTCAGCTCTAAATGTATGTCTCTTAAGGACTGCAGCTTTGGCTTTGAAGTTTACTCTCAAATGTATCCATTTATTACTGTGGCTGTATTAGGAGGGACCTGAGGCCTAGATCAAAGGTCTTACCCTGAGACTTTAGTCACTTAGACAACAAATCCTTATCAATTTATCTCTTCTGTGTTACTTCCAGGGTACAACAGACTAAGGTAATGATAAGAAAACTTAAGTCCTATTCCCTTGTCTTTTTTGCTCTATAAAAACCTTGTCCTAAGAATCAATAAATGGAGTTCATCATTCTCCCTTGAACTACCCACATGTCCTGGTCATTTCTTATTCACATCTCCAGTCATGCTTAAGTGCTAGACACTGAGCAGTCCACAGCATGTTATTATACTTAGTGAACTTCACAACTCTGACTACTAAAATATTGAAACTATAAAAGAGACAAGATGATAACAAGGCATAATGTGAAAAGAATTGGACCAGTTCTCCAAAAACCTGGATCTAATCTCAGATCTACCATTAGCTAATTTGTGTGACCTTGAACAAGTAAATTAATACCTCTAGACCCTAAGATCCTCATCTTATAATAAAGGAGATAAGCTAGGTAATTTCTATGGCCCTTCCAAAACTCAAATTCTTTGATCTCATCCTATGATCTATAGGCAAAATGATTCTTTTTGTTTGCTGTATAGAAGGTTTCCTTTGCATTTTTTATAAGAGACTTCTGGATGCTATGGAGTAAATAAAGAACTGTAAGTTTTCATAAGCTAGACAGAATTTACAGTCTGACATTCCAAGAAGAATTATGGGTACTCACTTTTGATTCTTTTTCCAGAAGTAGCAGGTCAAAGCCACAAGTAAAACTGCTGTAAAAGCACCTACTCCTGCTCCCACTTTTAACCAAAAGTCAACTGTTTCACATGTGGTCTGTCTTTTCTCTGGCAAAGAAACCCCTTTAATGCATTGCTTTGGTTCATTCCATACATATAAGGTTTCCTAAAAAAAAAAAAAATTGAAAGCAGCATTACAGATTCCATGAAGTTGGACAATTCCAGAAAACATGTCTAAAGGTTCTATGAGCATTGTATTATTCTAGACACTCAGAATACAAAAATGAAGAAAATGACAGAATAATTCCCCTTAAGAATTTTATAATCTAGTGTGTGACATGAGGAGCCATATTCTAATGTTGACATCTCACGAAGATATAAAGTAAATTGATATCTGGATATTCAGAATCACAATGGATATGTAGTGTGGTCAGAGTAACTAATTGATGATTAGGGTTTGTGGATTCTGCAAGTTTCCCCCAACAGGGTTCCATGCATTGGCAGTATAGATATGTAAATATTTCTTCTCAAAATAGATATCTGAACTAGAGGCAGACCACCTAAATTCCACAGACCTAATCCAGAATCTTGAGTTCACACCAGGACAAATAATTGCTAAGAAATATATTAGCAACTATAAAAGTAACTAACGTTTTCTACACCAGAACTACACAAAAAGTCATCCAAGACCCCTGAAACACAGAAGCACGCCCATGAACAGAATATTTATAGCCTGCAAACATTTGTAGCTATATGGAAGCAGCAAGCCTCAAAAAACTGAAGAACATAAGAATTCTGATCAAAGCAATGACCAGTCACATCTCTAAAACATTATGATACAGCATGTTTTCTACATCCTGATAGAGTGATGGGCACAAACAATAGAGACATACATTTGTGGACATAGATTAATTTCAATTGACTATGCTTTTTTGTCACAAAGTTGCTTTTTTTTACCTTTCTTTCTCTCAATTAGTTGGAAAGTAACAATAGTGACATTAAAAAGGATGGCCATTGTAACATGTTTTATGAACAGAAGAGAAGGAAATTCAGGAGGGAGCAAAGACAAACAGGATGGTTGTTAAAGAAATATACAAAACTCATCATTTGCTTTTTTAAATGTGAAATAGGGATTCATAATTTCTTTCTCTCTTTTTTTTTTTTTGGAGGGCAATTGGGGTCAAGTAACTTGCCCAAGGTCACACAGCTAGTTTTTCTGTTAAGTGTCTGAGGCCAGATTTGAACTCAGGTCCTCCTGACACCAAGGCTGCTCTATTCACTGCACCAGCTAGCCATCCCTAGGGACTCATAATTTCACACAGAACGCTTTTTATATTCTTCTGTACATATGGAAATATTCTCCTTTTTTCATGTTTCAATTCAGAAAAAATTAATTGTTAAAAGAGAATAAAACAATTACAAAAGACCATTGATGTCTATTGGGATTTTAATAAAGCTGTTACTTACACAATAGAAAACACTGCCAGCCCAAAATAAAGGCACACATGGGGAGAAATGTTTTCCTAGGAATGGTAATGGGTTTTTGCTAATCTATCCACATTCCCTTACTCAATGTCCTTTATGATTAGCCGCATATGTTTCTGAGCTGATCACATTGGTGGAAGACTAACTGGAGCTAGCCAAGTAATCTATGGCTATGAAACACAGAGAAATAAAGGGTGCATCTGTGGTTTGAACTTCATAGCACAGTATTAATAAAGATTAATATTTAGGTGTTTTCCTACATCTAAAACCCAATGATATAGGTACTCCCTATTGCAATATTTTAGATCCTGGTATGGGTTTTAGTGGCTCAGAGTGAGTGTAAGTAGCAATTGTTTCTGTTCTGAACAGGAATTCTGAAGGTCTTCCTTTCCCAGATTGATTCTTTTGTGAAGACAAACTAGGCTATCTTTTTTTCTCAATTCTTATCTAGCCTTCCATCACTGAATGGGCATTGCCTTGGACAAACTGAGACCTGGGAAAGACCTTAGCTTAAAAAGACCAAGATCACCCACTGTATCCTGGCTATTTCCAGTTGTCTTGACTCCTGTCCTGCTACCAGACTCCAGTGACTCTGGCAGAGAGTGAGGCTTATGACTTTACACAGCTCTGCCTCACTTATATCCAGTTCACTTGTAAGGCAAAACATCGCCCTCTTGATGTTACTGGTCCTCTTCGAGAATGAAGGGTGAACAACAACAATTTTAGATTCCAAATGAGCTATGCCTTCTCATCTAGTGTGACTCTTGTTCATCCTATTGTAAATCCTACCATCAATTAAGCTTTCTTAGGAAATGATGACAGTCTGAGATAATGGAGGTAAGAACCTCTCACAAAGAGACTGAGAGCTGGAAAGTACCTCAGAGGCTATAAGTCTAATCCTTTTATTTTACTATTGAAGAAATTAAGTCTAAGAGAGACTGACAGAGAAAACATCAAAAGTTTCCACTTTTTGGGGGCGGAGTAGATGGCGGAGTAGAAACAGCACCTCCAAGGCTCTCTCCCCAGATTACCTCCAAACTATGTAAAAGGGGACTTTGAACAACTTCTGGAGCCCCAGCACCCAAAAAACAACACAGAGAAGCTAACCTCCCTCTGAGGACAGCCCAGCAGCCCTGCAGGAAGGGCCAGCATGGCGCTCTGGGAACCAGCAGCGCAGCACGCACGGCGTGGAGAGCTGAACCCAGGTCCCGTAGTTTTAGTCCCAGGGCGGCTGGCCCAACAGCCAGCTGGAGGGACCCCAGAACACCAGCAGCTGTGGAGATTCCAGAATGGTCAACACAGACATGCCTAGGACAAAGTGAGAGGTTAGTGCCCTATGGACTTTGGGACTAGGTCGGCTTCCTCCCCTGGGGGCTAGAAGCCACTGAGGAGACACTACATTTTGCAGTTTTCAGTGGCGGCGCCTGCGAACTGTAGGGAGATCCAGCGATCAGTCTCGGGGGTAATCATTCTTGCTTTAACCTCCCTGGATCTGGATTGTGATCTGTGGGGGAGGTCGTGGGACGGGTTTCCAGCTTGCCAGAAATGGAAGTTGCCCCCACAAATGTTCAGAACGAAGCTCCCCTGTCTGGTGGCAGAGTTCTACTGTGGCAACAAGCCCAAAAGTCAAGTAATTAAGTGGCATCATGCCAAGGCAAAGGAAACAAAATAAACAGAAAAATGAAACATTAGACTCCTATTTTGGGGGCAAAGAGGATAGAAGCATGGAACAGTCAGAGGACTGTGAGGTCAGAAATCCTGCTCCAAAAGTCCCAAAGGAAAATATGAGCAGGTTACAGGCCATAGAGGACCTTAAGAAGGACTTTAAAAATCAAATAAGAGAAGTGGAAGAAAAATTGGGAAGAGAAATGAGAAGGATGCAGGAAAAGTATGAAATGAGGGTCAACAGCCTGACTAAGGAAAACAACACCTTAAAAAATAGACTAACTCACATGGCAAAGGAGGCCCAAAAGGGCAATGAGGAGAAGAATGCCTTAAAAAGTCGAATTTGCCAGATGGAAAAAGAATCTCAAAAGTTCACTGAGGAGATTCATTCCTTCAGAGTTAGACTGGAGCAAATGGAAGCTAGTGACTTTATGAGAAATCAAGATGCTGTTAAGCAGATCCAAACAAACGAAAGATTAGAAGGCAATGTGAAATATCTCATGGGAAAGACCACTGACCTGGAAAATAGATCCAGGAGAGACAATTTAAAAATTATTGGACTACCTGAAAGCCATGATCAAAGAAAGAACCTAGAAATCACCCTTCAAGAAATTCTCAAGGAAAATTGCCCTGATGTTTTAGATCCAGAGGGCAAAATAGAGGTTGAAAGAATCTACTGATCACCTCCTGAAAAAGATCCCAAAAAGAAAACTCCCAGGAATATTATAGCCAGGTTCCAGAATCCCCAGATCAAGGAGAAAATACTACAAGCAGCCAGGAAGAAACAATTTCAATATTGTGGAAACACAATCAGAATAGCCCAGGACCTGGCAGCTTCTACACTGAGAGATCAAAGGGCATGGAATATGATATTCCAGAGGGCAAAAGAGCTGGGAATGAACCCAAGGGTCACCTACCCAGCAAAACTGAGAATTTTGTTTCAGGGGAAAATATGGTCATTCAGTGGAATAGAGGACTTTCAAGCATTCTTGAGGAAAAAAACAGAGTTGAATAGAAAATTTGACATCCAGACACAAGAAGCAAGAGATACCTGAGAAGGTAATCAGGGAAAAGAAATCCAAAGGAACTTATCAAAGTTAACCCATTTACATTCCTACATGGAAAAATAATAACTGTGACTGACGAAACTCTTATCAGTATGAAAATATTGGAAGAAGGGTATATGGTCACATGAATACATATGTGAATGTGTGTATATATGATTACAGTTATACATGGATAGAGGGCATAGGTTGAATTTGTTGGGAAGGGATGATACCTAAGGGGTGAAATTATTTTTTTTTTAAGTAATTGGGGTTAAGTAACTTGCTCAAGGTTACACGGCTAGTCATTATTTACGTGTGGGTGCTCATTTTCTGAGGCCGGATTTGATCTCGGGTCATCCCAACTCCAAGGCCGGCGCTCTTACTCACTGCGCCACCTAGCCGCCCCTTTTAGGGCAATTGGGGTTAAGTAACTTGCCCAAGGTTACAGGGCTAGGTTTTTGTTTGTGTGGGTTAAGTGTCTGAGGCCGGATCCGAACTCAGGTCCTTCTGACTCCAGGGCCAGCGCTCTACTCACTGCGCCACCTAGCCGCCCCTTAGGGGTGAAATTATGAGGTGAGAGAGGAAAGTGGCAAGAGGAGATGGGGAGAGACAGGGTAGGGTAAACTATCTCATGTAGAAGAAGCAAGGGGAAGTGGCTGCAGAGGAGCGAAAGAACAGGAAGGCAAAAAGGCAAAACCACATTCTCATTGAATTTGGTTCAGGGAGAGAATGACATACATACTAAATGGGATATCTCAACCTGCAACAGGGGGAAGGGGGATGAGAGGAGGGATGATGGATGGGAGGGCATCCTTGAGGGGAGGGGAGGTTGGAAGTACCCACTATAGAAGAGGGACAGGATCAAGTAAGGAATGGACCAGGTGGGGGGTGGGATGGGTGGGAGGGAATTATAAGCAGCCTTGTACAATATATTGTAATGGAAATGCACATTTAAAGATCTTCCCTGCCCCTAGATTAAGTGCACCTGGAGCCTGTGGTGGGAGGCTTGTTTTTCAGGAAAGCCCATACCTTGATACTTTGTGATTGGGCAGTGGATCCAGAAGGTTGTTACATTCTCTGAGCCAGGAGAAGGCTATATAAACCTTGAGGAGAGGCTTTGCTTTGGGGCTCACTTTGAGAAGTGTTGTGTGATTTGACCAGATGAGACTCTGGGAAGCCGTTGTTGAGAGCCCCCCGGCTTTGAAAACCCAGATGTTGATGCTTCCCTCTCTGGTAACTGTGATTTGGTATTGATATAATGGTAGGACAGTTTGGAAGCCTGTCTGTTTGATCTGTAAGTTCTGTAACTCTGAAGTTCAGGGTGCTGATTCTCCCCCTGAACTAGGTAATGTGTGTTTGTTTGATTAAAATAAGCTTGTTAACCCATTTTGAGTTGCTTTCCTTTTGAAAAGCAGATCTAAGAACCTGTGTTGGCAGTCACCCTGGGGATATTGGGGTGCTTGCTGCTGCATATATCTACTATGGTAATATTTTGCATAGTTATACATGTACAACACATACTGAATTACTTATCTTCCCAGAGGGAATGGGTAACAAGGGAGGAAGGGAATGGATCTGAAATTCGAGGTCTTAAAATTAAATGTTTCAAACATATATAAACACTATTATCAATACTCTTTTGCATGTAATTGGGAGATAACATGTACAGGCACTGGGGCATGAGATTCACCTTGCTCTAATGGAAAAGTTGAAGGGGGTAAGGGAGAAGATATGGGAGAGAGCAGGATGGAGGAAGTGATATCTTGTAGGACTGCTATTCTGGGAAGGTGGGTAAGGGAAAAATGGGGAAAAAATTGTAACTCAAAATCTGGCGGAAATGAATGATGTAAAACAGGAGTTAATAAAGCATTTGGTTAAATATAAAAAAAAAGTTTCCACTTTTCAGAGTCAATAATTTGTTTAAATGGGTTAGGATGCCTCAATTACACATAATAACCCCATTTTTTTTACTCTTTCTTCTAATTTGGCATTTTGTTTTCTCTTAGAAGTTGTGTTGTCTGGCTATACAAAAACACAAGCTTCTGGATTTCCTCCCATATCACGAAGTAGTTAGCTCTTGTTTCATAAGATATTAACACTGTCACCTTTTGAGATATCATTTAGGGTTTATCATGTCTGGTGCCTCCTGAATCTTTTCTTGAAGAAATATTTATGATACAAAAGTATGATGGTTCTGCATGGTCTATATGCCTTTGGCCTTGTTTCCTACTACTGAATCATGTTTTCCAACATAATTTTTGGCATCTTATACTATGCACACCTTTTGCAATAAAGTCACTAGATATTAAAGTATGTGTCATTCATTTTGGGGGGTCTTAAATTCCTTGTAGAATTTCTCTCCCTCCTCATTCTATGACAGATGTTCCCACATCTGTTGGCTTCAAGTATTCTCACACTGATCTTTTTTGTGAATGCTTATCATGAATATTGCAATATGTGCTGACCAATTTACTGATAAAATTATGCCTTTGAAAGCATAATAAAACCAATGCCATCAACTCTTTAATTTGCTTCTACAAGGAGAACCTGTGAGCCATATCTTCTTGCATTTTTACCTTCCTTTTGTCTTCTGGTTTCATTTATAGCAAGAAAATTAAGATTGATTTGATTCAGATCTTCTTATACAATGTCTACTGGATGGCCCCAGGACAAGGGTCTCACATTCTAAGAACCATTAGCTATGTTAATTTTTAATAGATTGTTAGAAAAACTGTGATTCTTAGTAGGGTCTGTTCTCTTTCCTCCTACTGCCACCATCACTTGGCACAAATTATCTCAGGACAATTCACTGTGTCATTTTCCTATGGCTTTTTTGTTTTCTCCATCTTTAAAAGCAAAACACTCCGTCTAATGAAATGGTCATTAAAATGTATTAACTTAAACTATTTGCCCTCAGATCCAATTTGCAAATAGCCAACACTGGTCATAACCAAGGAGATAATAATTGAGGGTAGGCAAGTAACCCATAATGTCCACAATTTGTATTCATTCATGTTCACAATTTGTAATTCATTCATCTACTGGAAGAGGATGAATCAATATAAGTATATACATATATATATATATATATATATACATATATATATGAACAAGTACATTTTTTCCTTCATAGGCCTTCTTTAAGATAGAATATTAAAACACCAGCCTATACTATCTTCACAGGAACATTAAATGTTAGACATACTAATTGGGTCATGTCAGTCCTTCATCTTTATTTAGTTGACCATACAACTGTATCCTGCAAGTTACATTTCATTTTAATGACATCAATGTTTATCCAATGGCAGTGAAAACACGTGGCTATTGTTCCACTTGTCATAATTCTTTTTCCTCTCCTAGTGCCTACCTCAGCACATCAGATATTCTGTAGCTAAAGCAACACATTTTATTTCAAACATATATTCAAGTCACATTAGGTTATGAATAAGCTTGGACCCAAGAGCTAAACCAGGAAGCTACATCTCCAAAATAACAAATGCATCTCTGATACTTAGGTTGATCCTATAACTCTGACATCCATGAGCAGATTTCCTTGACTACTCCAGTTTTATTACTGTATCTCATACCTGAAATCCTCTCTTACAGGCTCCTTCAATCTCATGGTAGTCATGCTCTGTGCACAAAGGACAAGCTTCAGCACTCTCCCACAGGAAATAGAATGTGCAACCATCACAAGTCCCCGCTGGACATGCGCTGAAGAAGAGAAACAGTTTCTGTAGGATATCATATGAACAGATGAGTTCAATCTACAAGCATTTATTAAGCATCTATTGTGTTCTAGGCACCATGCTAGGCACTAGGGATACAGAAATAAAAGTAAAATAGTCCCTGACTTCAAGGTCCCCACTGTACCAAGTGTTATTCAAGGTGATTCACCTTGGGCATAGATAGTTCTGTCTCAGCCCCAGGATCACACAAATATTCAGGGTCAGGAGTAGAAAAAAGTTAATAATATTCTATTGAGTGCTCATTTGTTATGTGTGGGAGGAGAAATGTTGTTTCAATCTGTTTCTACAATAAGGTACAAATAATTTTTTTTAACTTAAAAGCTTGTTAAATAGAAAAAGAAGCCATTTGGAAAGTACTTCTCATACACAAACTCAGAGTCATCCAGTCTAAAGTCTTTATTTTACTCATGAGAAAATGGAAGCCAAGAGAGAATGAGTGACTTGGCCAAGGTCACATGGATAAAAATGACAGGGCCAAGATTCCAAAAATCCAGGCCCTTGTCTTTCTGTACAAACTTTTTAGTCATAAACCCACTGAAAACAGGGAAAACATTTTTTCTTTCAGTGTTTACATGCAAAGTTTTCAACCCCTTTAAACCTCAATATAGCCTAGGAGGAAAGAAAGTTTTGGAGGAGGGAAATTGATGAGTTTAGTTTGAGAATATGTAGAATTTAAGATCCAAGTAGAAATGTTCATTAGGTAATTCTATATGTGTGTGTATGTGTGTATAAAAATGAATATAAAATGAATCAAGTGACTTGGCCAGGCTTACACACACACACACACACACACACACACACACACACACACACACACACTCCTAAACCAGAAGTGATAGGTAATAAGAATGAATGAGATTGCCAAGGAAGAGAATTTCAAGAGAAAAGAGACGAGTTTGAATATAAGTAAGAAGAGGATGAAGATGAACCAGCAAAGAAGAAAACTTAGAAGAAACATTTGGATCAGGGGTGGGGAACCTGAAACCTCAAGGCTTTGAATGAATGTCAAAGGGCCACATTTGAGGACCTAGAGGCCACATGAGGCCTCAGGTTCCCCACCCCTGATTTAGATAGAGAAGAGAACAAGGTAATAGTAGCATCATGGAATCCGAGGAGGAAGAGAACACCTCGAATGAGCAAAGGATCAATAGTATGATATGACAAAAAGAAATCAAGAAATACAAGCACAGAAGAGAATCCATTGAAGTTGGCAATAAGGAAGTCATTGGTAACCAAGGGAAAGCAATTTTAATGAAAGGGTGAGAGCAGAAGTCAACTTGACTCTTAAGCATGGGAAACAAGAGCATGGTAAGGGTGGGTGTGTGTGTGTGTGTGTGTGAGGGTACTAGTGAGGGTACATATAGAAGCTTAGCCATGAAAGGAAGGCGAGAAAGGAGATAGATAGTTGCTTGAGGTCTTTCTTTTTGTTCTCCTACCTTTCTGATTGTTCCTTTTCAGTCTCCTTTGCTGGACCATCATTCATATCATATATCCTAAACGTAGGTTGATCCCAAGGCTTTACCCTAGGCCTTCTTCTCTCATGTTGTTTGTGTGCAAGTATGTACCCTATAGATATACATAGATATCTATATATTTACATATATACTTAAACACACATACATACACAAACATATAGATGCTATATGTGCATATACATATACACATATATGCCTATATATACATATACATGCACACACATCCATCATCCACATATGCCTCATAGATAACACTCCATCTCTCCAATGCCTTTATATCAACTCTTCCTCAAGTCATGAATTCCTAGTTTCCTTCAAATATCAGCTCAAATGCCACCTTTTATTTGAAGAACTTCCCACAAGTGTTAGTAATTTCCCCCCACAAAACTATCTTGCATCTATTATGTGTATTGTAAATGTGTGTGTGTGTTTATACACATGAACATTGTGTCACTCTGATAGATTATAAGCTTCATGAGCGCAGGGATTTTTTCACTTTGGTCTTTGTACCACCAACACATAGCTCAGTGTCTGGGAGGTAGCATTTAATAAATGTTTATTGATTAAGCCATTTATTAAATAATGAAAGGGTTTCAAGGTGAAGAGAAGGGTTTGTTTGGGTTTTTAATTTTAGGATGGGAAGAAGTGAGCATATTTGTAGGCAAAAAGGAAAGGTTCATTAAAAAGTAAAATACCAAAGAGAAGAAAGGATGAGAGGGAAGGGAGAAAATAATCAATAAAACAAAATCCCAGAGGAGATAGAAGTTAATGAGGGCAAGAGCACACCAGAGAAGTAGCTCACTTTTGCAAAGAATCCTCTGGAACTTGAGGACAGGAGGAAAGATGTTTGGGCAAAAACATAAAGAGGGTGTAAGATGCAAAAAGGAGAAAGAAGACAACCTTTCACAGGCGGCCTTAATTTTCTCATTGAAGATGGAGACAAGGACATCTATGCAAAGAGAAGGCAAGAATGTCTTGGGCAAGATACTATAGCTGGGAAACAGTGACAAAAATGAAAAAAAGCCCTGCACTCAAGGAGTTTCCATCGTACTGTGTTGCCCTATGCTTTAAACAAGTGTGTTAGAATTATCTTCTGTTGGAACAAAATTATACAGTAAATGCAAAAAAAAAAAAAAAAAGATTATCAGGGTAGAAACAATAGTCAATTAAAGAAGCCTGGAATCCAGTGATGGAGAAGTTCACATTGTTGAAGTTGACTTTGTTAACAATAAGGTCAAGATTATGAAAGGAGGGAAATGAAGCCATGAAAGTGTGATCAACTGGGAAAGCAGAGAGAGACTTGAGAGACTGAAGGTCATGATGTGGGGAAGTGAAGTAAAGAAGTGGGAGAAAGAAACAGAGAAGGACAGGAATTACGATCAGAAAAGGAAACTTAGGACTTCAGAATCTTGATGGTTCACGGGGAGGGGAGGCACTAAAAAAAAAGGAAATTCCGTGAATTAAAAGTATTATAATGATCTACTTCCATTTTTCAGCTCTTGGCATATAAAGGTTATTCAAAGTTAAATCATGTTTACTTTGAATTTGGATAACCAACTGACAGCATTCTTTGAGATCGTAATATTTCATATTTATAGGAAGTGATTTTCACCTTTAAAAACACTTCATTGCATCCTTCCCATCTCTAGGTCTTTGCAATGACAGTTCCTATCCATAGAATTCCTCCTTCCTCACCTCTTAGAATCCATAAAGTCTCAACTTCAATGCTCCCTACAGCATGAGGTATTTTGTCCCCCAGCTGCTAGTGCCCTCCCTCTACCAGCAGGTCATAACTACGCGTAGTCTTCCCCTTTAGAATGTAAGCTCCTCGAGAACAAATACTTTGACTTTCACTTCAAGTGTCTACCACACTATCTGGTACATAGTAGGTGTTTAATAAATGTCTATTGATTAACTGATATTTCTAATCTATTCTTAAAATGGATAATCATGACCCCTCATCTGACCTCCTCCCTACACTATGTTCACATTTGCCTTCTCATATGTCAATCAATCAACATTTATTTAGCACTTTCTATGTATCAGACATTGTGCTAAATGCTGGGCACTAAAACTTCAACAGTTTCATCAGTGTGGAAGGTGAGATCACATCTTTGCCATACCTAAGTAGACAGGCTGCACATGTCCCAAAAAGTGGGACATTATCTGAAGGTCAAGCTTAGATAGACAAGTCCTCAGAAGACATATACAACCCATCACAAGGTCTGTATCTGAAGCCTTTCAAACTTAGTCAGACCTCCCAGAATTTACACTCCCCTGGCATAACCTTCACACCAAGGCGAGAAATTAGCATAAGACTAAAGTAAAGTCTTGTGCATTAAAGAAATATCAAAATGTCTGCTACAAAAAAAGCTGAAGCATAAATCTTAGTTTGGTTGGTTGTTTTGTTTTTAAAGAAATTGACTGCAACAAAGTTGAATCTATGTGATTAACATTACAAAGAGAATGGGTTAGGAGGTAGGAGACTCAATTGTCAACTCTGGTTCAGTTTCTAATCTGCAATGTAACCCTAGGCAAGTCACAAACTCAATGCCTCAGTTTTGTCATCTGTTAATTGGAGAATCATATCCACCCTACTAGACAAGGCTTTTTTGAGGATAAGATGGAACAGATGCAAAAATTTTAAAGCACAAAAGAAATGAAAAGGATGATCATAATCCCTTCTTTTCCAGAAAGATATGTGGTAACTGTAAGTGATTGCAAAGAAAAAGATATCAAAGAACGTCTTTGATGTAATTTTTGAAGTTACAATTAAATGGCATAATAGTACAGTGATTTGATGCCTTTCCTTGGTAAAGTTCATTTTTAATGAGACTCTGGAAATGAAAGTAGTTTAGTTTCTGCTCAGTTGTTTCATTCTACTAACATAATAAACTGTCCTCAATGGAGATATACCTGAGATGGGCAGGCATGACTGAAATGATGTCTGCATTGCTAGAGAGAGCAAGCACATCAGTGAGCTCACAGATCCATTACCACATTGGCATAACCCAATAAAGTGTTTTCTATCTGAAATAAAGAAATCTGTTCCCATGGATATAATTTTGAAAACACAACCTAAACAGGGAAAGACTTCCTTATGGATTGAGGTAGGAGGAAAAGAGCAGGAAACTAGAATAATGTCCACAGTTTAGAAGGATCCTGAACACAGAAAGAAAAACAGTGACCAGAAAGAGTGAAAAAGAAAATGGAGTTATGGCTAAACTGTGTAATTCCTGACTGTTTTTTTAATCTCTGAATATCTATACTTCCTGAAAATAATAGGGGAAATGCAACTGCCAATTCAATTTCTTTTGTAACTTCTCAAAAGGGGCTCCTAACCCAGGGTACAAATACCTCCATGGGTATGAGAAACTTGCCAATGTACTTTATCAGGCCCCCCATACCATGCTTCATATTGAATATTCCCAAATTGGGAATATTTGGAAAATAAACATATTGTCCCAATGAAATATTCCAAAACTACACGTGTTGATGGGAAAATTTGTGGATTGAAGAAAGAATTAAGAGGTTGGAGAAAGGGAAATATCATTGTGATGCATTTGAAAAATTTGAAAGGGACAGTTTGAGGAAATATTTCCTATTGAGTAAAACCAAGTGAACTAGGTTTGGTTATGAAATCCTTTTTAAATTGAGATACAAAAAAATCAAGGACAACAATCCAGCAAAAGATGAGCTAAATGGGGCGGCTAGGTGGCGCAGTGAGTAAGAGCACCGGCCTCGGAGTTTGGATGACCCGAGATCAGACCCGGCCTCAGAAAATGAGCACCCACGCATAAATCAAATGACTAGCCGTGTAACCTTGAGCAAGTTACTTAACCCCAATTGCTTTAAAAAAAAAAAAAAAAAAAAAAGATGAGCTAAATGACCTTTGAAATAATTGGAAACTCATTTCATTTCACATCAACGAAGTTATAAATTTTTTGCTCAATCCTTAATGAAGCATACCCTATCCTTAGCAAACATATGCTTACAGGACTTTAATTCCATTTACAATGTTTTATCTCTGTGAACCAGGATGGTCAATCCTACATGAATGTGTTATTACTTTTATCTCAAGTCTTCCTCCAAGTCAGGTATTATAGGCACTGATTTTCTAGGAATCTCAGGTTCCCAATAGGAGGTTAGATTGACTAGTAAGGATAGACATTCTCTATTCAGTTCAGGGGATTTATTATCAGAACAAGCTTCTCCTATCCAGCATGCTCGTATGTATGGAAGCATGTAGGCACAAAAACTTTACTATCAAATTCTATTACCTTATTTGGGCACTTCATTGTCAGAACTAATCCTACTAGGGGCATCTAGGTGGTGCAATGAGTAGAGTACTGGCCCTGGAGTCAGGAGGACCTGAGTTCAAATTTGGCCTCAGACACTTAACACTGACTAGCTGTGTGACCTTGGGAAAGTCACTTAACCCTAATTGCCCTGGCTTGTCCCCTCCAAAATTAAAAAAAGCCAAAAAAAAAAAAAAAGGACCAATCCTACTCTCTTCATCTTTTAAGGAAATGGGTAATAGGTCCTCATCACAGAATGGCTGGAGACATTGATATGCTATGGTAACAGCCCAACCATGTTTATAAGTAACTCAACAAGTAGTCAATTTTTCCCCAAAAGTTTTTAACCTTTTTTGTGTGATGCTGTCCTTTGAAAGTCTGCTGAAGTCTTTAGACTCCTTTTCAGAATAATGCATTAAAAATGCATAAGATTACAAGAGGAACCAATTGTACTAAATTACAGTTATAAAAAAATTTTTTTTAAGTCCCCAGACTTAAAATTAAGAACCTCAGAACAGGCAGATAGATGACAGGTTCCTAGGAATCTTCAAAGTTAGAAATAAAATTGATAAACCAGCAAGAGCCAAATTAGAAATCCTGATGCACAATACAGGCTTCAGATAATTTCTTTATATTTTAGCTATTACCTGACCCTCTCTACTTACTGCTCTTCTGCTATGTCCTTGAAAGCCTTGGCCTCCCTTACCAATCCAATGTAGTACTTTTGGACAAAAGTCAAGTAATAACCATTCTTATGAGCCACAGTCTTCCTGGTGTCCCCAGTTGCAATTATTAAGCTGATACCCAATATTACTTCCAGAGGCCTGGGGCTCAGACTCAATGTCAATCTATTCTTGGCTTTTCCAACTCTGTCCTTCCCATCTGTGCAAATCACTGGTGATTATAAGTGAAGAAGGGAAGAAACAGCATTATGTTTACTATGTGTCAGGCACTCTGCCAAGTGTCCTACAATTATATTTGTTCCTCACAACAAAGTATTATCTCATTGTTCCTAGAACTAAGTGCAATCTTTATCCCCATTTTATGGTTGGGGAAACTGAGGCAAAAAGATTAACTAGTCCAGGGCCACACAGGTAGTAAGTATCTGAGATCTACTCCAAACCCAGTGTTTTATCCATTGTCCATAGCTATACTGGTATCATAGGTAATATGTGAGTCATATTTTCATGTTATAGGAGATAAACTTCTCTCATATTTCTTCATATCTCCCCACCAGGAAGAGTATAAGCCTATGGAACAGAACTTCCAGAAACCATGCCTATCCACCACCCTTCTATGCACACAAACTCAAGGGGAATTAATGCTTCAGTTTTGGCAAATATGTGACAAAATACACCTGGAGTCATATGACCTCAGATACTAGCAAGATGGCCCTAGGCAAGTCATTTAACCACTCTATGCCTCAGTTTTCCCAACTATATAATGGGGATAGTATCACCTGCTTCCCAGAGTTGCTGAGGATAAAATGATACAATATAGGTAAAGTATTTTCCCAACCTTAACAGTGCTATATAAATGCAAGTTGTCATTTTAATTAGTGTCATTGCTGTTATCATCATCATCATCATCATCATTCCCTGGGGCTGAGCTGTGGGTTAATGAGATAAAAAATCATCTAACCCACTTATCAGCCCCCCCTCTCCCATACCATGCTTCATATTGAATACAAACATTCACCAAGACATCAGGGACTATAGACATCTTGCCCTAGGGTGTGTGTACCTACCCACCACATTCTCCTTTCCACCTCTTCTCTAGCTCTGGGAACAACAGTCAGGGGAATGTTACCATTGGTACTAAAAAGCATGGGATACTTTACTGTCTGAGGCTACAGGCACAGTCCCTGTGATTACCCAGATAAAAACTCTGTTCCTTGGCCATGATTCCCCTAATTGGGTTGCTTTCTACTAAATAATAAGCTCGAAGAAGGCAGAGACTGTCTCAAGATCCCTAGGGCCAAGCACAGAACCTAGAATACAGTAGGCATTTAATAAATGCTTGTTAATGCTCTGGTTAACTTTGATTTTGTATCTGTGACACTTTCAGTTTATAATTAACATCCAATTCATTCATTTTACAACTGACAGGTTATCAAATAAGAAAATATACCTAAAGTCTTTGCAAACCTCAAAACCCAATATAAATGCTGGCTACCATTATAACTTTTTTATTTTTGTGTTTTCCTAATTCTGTTTTTCTTAATGAATTTGCAAGTCTTTGTGCTCTAAAACAAAACCCTATTAATGGCTTATTTTGTTTCAACTCTTAAATAATACATTTTAATGATAAAACTTGCCAACAATAGAACAATAAATCTAGCCTCCTTTTTTACATATTATAAATTATTTTAAGTGACCCATTATGATTCTATAGTTTGTTTTTACACATTACAAACTCTGGAAAGTCTCCCTAAATCTTTACTCTTACTGCTGTCTGAAAAGGAGCTTTGTGAAAAGAAGACATAGTCCAACAGATTCCCAACAAGTTTTGACTATATTCTGGTGGCTGAGCTCCCTCTTGTGGTCTTAGAGTAGATAGCCTCAGAGAAGAGCCTACCAGGGGCTGAAATTGACACCAATTTTCTTTTTGACATTCAGGCCTTTCCCCCAGGAGAAGTAGAATCTTTTACAGGCTAGAACAGGAGGGCAGACAGGGTAATTAGTGTGGGGAGTAAAGGCCATTAAAGGACAAAGGACAAACCTATCTTTCTATTGGCACAAAAAAAAAAATTTGGCTATTTCTGAACATCATCCCTTGGGGGACGGTAAGACTCCCCCTTCCATTAAGAGGACTTTAAGACGTCAGAATCTGGCTCAAAGAACAATATGGCCTAGGTAATAATGGTACAAAATCAAAGTTGCAACAACTGAAACATCAGCAAAATATTTAAGAGGAACTATTCATTCTAGTTGAATTGGTCTACCCTGGTATTCAGCATAAATGACATCAAGCTTGTGTGCCTTTATATCACCCATATCTAGAACACTTTCCCTTCTCACCCCCCCACCCTTTGGAACCCCCAAATCCCTCCAAGGCTCAACCCAATCACTCCTTCTTATATAGCCTTTCTTGATGCCCTCAGTGTTATTCCATCTTCCCATCGCTAACAAAATCAATTCGTATTTTGTATATATAACTTATCTATGAATAGGATGTATACCAGATGGCAACAAGCATTTATTAAGTGATTACCGTGTACCAAGTACTACTACATGTTTTACAAATATTGTCTCATCTGAGTCCCAGGGCAACTCTGGGAGGTAGGTACTGCTATTATCCCCATTTTACAGTTGAAGAAACCAAGGTAGACAGAAGTTAGGTGATTTGCCTAGGATCACATAAGTAGTAAATGTGTGGAGCTGGATTTGAACTCAGGTCTATCTGATTTCAAGCCAAGCACTTTATCCACTTTGTCATCTATCTGCCTCATAAGCTTTCTGTAAGAGCCTTGATGACAGAGAATAAAATCACTTTGGTTTTTCTATGACCCAATGCCCAACACAGCAGGCTCTTAATACTTATTGATTAAGTGCACATCCTTTTGTTGCAGGAATTTCTTAAGAGTATTGCTTTTAAAAGTGGCCCTATGTCTAGAATCCAAATGCCCTACAGTATCTTCTGTTTTGTCTTTGGTATAGGGAAGCCAGCTTCCCTTAAATGAATGAAAAAACATATATTAAGCCTTCATTATGTGCCAAGTCCTGGAGATACAAAAAGCAAGACACTGTGTTCTTTAGCAGCTCCCACTTTAACTTAGAGAGAGAATTTGATTTAGGTGATACTAGAAGAAATATATAGGGGCGGCTAGGTGGTGCAGTGAGTAGAGCGTCGGCCCTGGATTCAGAAGGACCTGAGTTTGGATCCGGTCTCAGACACTTAACGCGCACACACACAAAAACCTAACCGTGTGACCTTGGGCAAGTTACTTAACCCCAATTGCCCTCCAAAAAGCAAAAAAGCAAAAAAAAAGAAGAAGAAGAAAGAAAGAAATATATAGACAAGTGATCTCTGAGGCTGGTTTGGTAACACAAAAGGGTTTCCCAAATCATCTCCAAGACTCACAAAATTAATCTTCATTTTCTTTAATTTTTAAAGCAAAGCTGTCACTTTGAAGAAAGCAAAAGTGTTGCAAAACTAACTTTGAGTGTTGGTGTCATTTTTCTCAAGTAACTGAAAATGACTCAACATGCAGGGAACGAAAAATAAAACCATATGGATAAGAGGATGGAGGTGAGCATTGTAAAGGATGATTGTGCCATGAGTTGTCTAGCTTAAACTGATCGTTTACCTCTGGATTCCTGAAATCATTTTTCAGTCATATCCAACTCTTTGTGATCCCATTTGGAGTTTTCTTGGCAAAGGTACTGCAGTGGTTTTTCATTTCCTTCTCCAGTTCATTTTCCAAATGAGGTGACTGAGGCAAACTGAGTTAAGTGACTTGCCCAGGATCACACATCTAGTAAGTGTCTGAGGCCAAATTTGACTAGTCTTCCTGACTCCAGGCCCAGCACTCTATCTACTGTACCACCTAGCTGCCCTCCTAAAATCATTTAATTTACCCTCATGACCATGAAGCTGAAACAAATTATTTTTTATCCAAAAGGAAAAACATCACCCACCAGCATATTACCACATTAAATCAATCTAGTTTGTGGAAATCCCACTTTCTAAAGTAGTAGTGTCAAATTCAAATTCAAATAGAAATAGGGGCCACTAAACATGATCCCTGGGTCACATATTGTCTTAAGAAAAAAAAAACACATGTAAATATGATCTGTTCTGTATTATGGGCAGGTAGGTGACTCAGTGGATAGAGTGCAGGAAGTCAGGAAGACTCATCTATCTGAGTTCAAATCTGGCCTCAGACATTTACTGGCTGTGTGACCCTGGACAAGTCACTTAACCCTGTTTGCTTCAGTTTCCTTATCTGCAAAATGAGTTGGAGGAGGAAATGACAAACCACTCTAGTATCTGTTTCTAGTATCTAGTATCTAGTATCTACTTCTGACAAGAAAACCTCAAATGGGGTCACAAAGGGTCAAATACAACTGAAAAACAACAGAACAATAGCATTCTTTATTACAATTTAATATATTTTGTTAAGAATTTCTCAACTACATTTTAATCTTTATTCTACAGAAAGCCTTTCCCCAATGCCTTTAATTCCAGTACCTTCACTCTATTGACTCTTTACTAGTTATCTTATATGTAGTTTTCTTTACATAGTTGTTTGAATGTTATCTCCCCAATAGATTGTGAGTTCTTCAAAGACAAAGACTATGTTTCATCTTCCTTTGAATCCCCAGAACTTAACACAGTGTCTAGCGCATGGTAGGTCTTAATAAATATTTATTGAATTATTGACATCTAAAACAATTTAGATTAACAGTAGTGTAAATTTCCTATAGATCTGACTCAGTTTTCAAGAAACATGGAATTTTAGCACTGAAACATGGAGACAGACAGATGGATGGATGGAGAGATAGAGAGAGGCTAGCTATAGATACATACATAGGTATATAGAAAGATAGCTAGAGATACACACACAAGAAACATGGAATTTTAGCATTAAAAAAGCCTTAGAGATTCAGTCTAACGCTCTTCATTTTATAGATGAGGAAACTGAGGCACAAAAACTCTGAGTGCCTCATCTGAAAGCCTACTGAGCTAAGACTAGAACCCAATTGCTAGTCCATTGCTCTTGAAAAAGAAAAATAACATTAATAATAAATAGATAAACATGAGAAGCCTCTGGACTTAAATTAATGGGGAAGCTCTTTATATAATCATGGTGAGGGAAGCAGAATGAGAAAATGCCTTTAGGGAAGTGGGGAGCAATTAGCGTCAAGAGCCTATTCTTCATACTTAGCATTTAGTGAAGCTCTAGAAAATAAACACATTCATTTACAAGCTGCTTTTTTTTTCCTATTTGTTGCCCTTTCTGCTCAGAGTGAACCCAGGGGCTCTGGGAGAAGCAAGAAGCTAACACCTGCCTTGTAACATATGACAATACAGAGTGATCATACAGAGACATAAATACCTGGGGACTGAAATCACACCTTGGCCAGGCTTGCTGAGATTGCATCTCATAGTGACAACGGCCACTCGCCCATTGTTGCAGGATGCTGTCACTGTGGAGGACCTAATGTGAAGTCAGATAAGAAGTAATCAAAGAGATACTAATCAAAAAGGCACAAACTATTGCTGACCATTGCACACCTGCTGACCAGACCATCTGAGACACTGCAAAACTCCATTCACTCAGCTTTTCCCTAATTTGCAATTTGTGATTATTACAGGGGTTGGGCTGAAGGTTACTTTAAAACCATACATGGCAGAGAAAGTTACTGTGCAAATTATTCTTTGAAACAAGATTTCAATCAGTGGGGATACTTTCCTGCTTAAAAGAAAAGGCTATTTTCAAGTATCTTACAAGTGTTCACCAGACACAGAAACTTTTATTCCAATATAGGCTCATGCTTTATTATGTTAATTATAAAAGTCTTACATATTTATTAAAGCAGAGTTTTTGTTATGCAATATTACTGTTTCAATCTTGTCAGACTCTTTGTGACCCCATTTGGAGTTTTCTTGGCAAAGATAGTGGAGCATTTTGCCATTTCCCTTTCCATTTCATTTTACAGATGAGGAAACTGAGGCAAACAGGGTTAAGTGACTTGCCCAAGGTCACACAGCTAGTAAGTGTTTGAGGCTGGATTTGAACTTAGGTCTTCCTGATGCTAGGTCTGGCACTCTATCCACTGTACCACCTTGCTGCCCAATACTACACTTAGCCAAGTTTACAGTATTGTATGTTTTCAAAAGTAATAAAGTTATCAGTCTTCTAAATAAAGGATTATTCAGATTCTTTTACCAGTTCATTCCTTCATTCAACAAATATTCAAATATTTCAAGCACCAAATATAGATGGTTCTGAAAGTCTTGACACAATTTTAAGTTATTAAAGACTGCATTCTGAGTTTTGGGACAGCTTTTATGGGCAAGGAACCATGGGAGACATAATGATGTATAAGAAATAGTCTCTGCCTTCCTGTCTTATTTTTATAGTCTTGCTGAGGAAGTAAAACTCATACCCAAATAAGCAAACATTAAGTACCATATCAATTGTTCTAGCCCAATAGTATCAAATTCAAATAGGAAGTAATGCATAACTTAAAAAACTACAAATTAACATGATGTATGTTGTATTGTATTTTTGTTTTGTTAAACATTTCCCAATTATATTTTAAACTGGTTTAGTCTACTATATGCAGGTGTGTCTAAGTATGATACCTCTGTAAATCTAGACCATAAATTTTATAGGACTTCAAAGGAAGGGACACTTCCAAATATGGTGACTCCCTAGGGAATGCTTCCAAGAGCTTCTGATATCAAACTTTCTGACCAAACCTATTCTCTACAATGGCCACCATACTCAGAACATATTTCTTTTTCTTTTTTTTGCTTTTTTTTTTTTTTTTTTGCTTTTTGGAGGGAAATTTGGGGTTAAGTGATTTGTCCAAGGTCACATGGCTAGTTTTTGTGTTAAGTGTCTGAGGCTGGATTTGAGCTCAGGTCCTCCTGACTCCAGGGCCAACGCTCTATTCACTGCACCACCTAGCCACCCCATTCAGAACATATTTCAAAAGCAAAAAATAACCCTGACTCAAAGTACCTTTGTGTGACTAGACTTCTGAAAGACTAAATGACCAAAGAAGGATTAGTCTCCACTTACTTGTAAAAGAAATGTACATCAGGTATTTGCCTTAATGGAGCTGGGAACATATCTTCCTTCACATTGATGTTGTACAATGTGTTTTCAACAGTTACCCCTAAATCAATTTTTAAAAAGAAGAAAGAAACCATTGGATTTTTTCTAAAATATGAGGTTTATTAAGTGTCTATATATTTGAATAACATCTAGTCTTCCTTAGTCCCAACTAAGGAAGACTAGATGCTATTCAAATACTGCCTTATATACTTATTATGTGGATGAGTCACATCCACATGAGTCACATGCCTCTCATCCTGTTTCCTCATCTGTAAAATGGGTGTAATGGTAGCACCTACCTCACAGGGTTGTTGTATCAAATAAATAAAAAGCACTTTGTAAACCTTAAAGCTGTGTGTAAATGCTCATCATCATCATCATTATTATTATTATTATTTAGCATTAGAGGATCATGGCTCTAGAGATGGAAGGGACATCAAAGGTCATGTACTCTAACCCCTTCATTTCACAGATGAGAAAACTGAGATGTAAGGTGATGGAGTGATTTGCCTAAAGTCACACAAGCAGTAACCATTAGAGATAAGCATTTATAACAGTGGCATTCCACCAACTTCTCCTTAAAAAAGAAACAAGATTCAGGCAAGGACAAAAAAATAATCAAGTCCCATGGAGCAAGAGAAGGAGCCTGAGCTGTTCCAGTCCAATGATTCCATCTTTTGAGACTGGCCACTGTAGAGTGTTGTATAACTCAGTGGTCAGTCAGAGCATCAAGGATCTAAAGTCAGAGCAAATTTTAGAGGCCATTTAGTCCAATCTCCTCATTTTGTAGAAGAAACCAGGGCTCATAAAGGTAAACTGACTAATCCCAAATTAACACTTCACAGAACTGGGATTTGAACTCAGGTCTTATAATTCCAAGTTGAGCACCCTTTGGTGAAAACCAATCTAAGTGCTATGGGATGATGATTTCTAGATGCCATTACAAGGCTGATCTTTACTGAGGTTGTTGTTCAGTCATTTCAGTGTCTGACTCTCATGGCCCCATTTGGGGTTTTCTTGGCAAAGATAGTGGAGTGGTATGTCATTTCCTTCTCCAGCTCATTTTGCAAGTGAGGAAACTGAGGCAAACAGGGTTAAGTGACTTGCCCCAAGTCACACAGCTAGTGTCTGAGGTCAATTTATTTTTATTTTTAATTTTTATATTTATGCAATTTATGGAATAAAATAAGCATTTCCATAACATAGTATAATAAAAAAGAAGATTTTGAACTCAGGTCTTCCTGATTCCAGACCCAGGGTTCTATCCAAGTGCATCACCAAGCGCTTTCCTTAGCTTATTTTTATAATTACTCTTTTTTTCTGACTACTTTTCGCTATGTCAGCAGCCTTTAGAGAAAAGGGAAAATTTCTTTCTGCAAAATGAAAAAGGCATCAATAAAATGTCATCAACTGAGCTTGGAGAGCTCTCAGAGACCCTCAGCACATTTGTTTCTCAGGGCCTCAGGGCCAGGTGAATACAAGGTTTATATGGATGCAAAGAAAAGGTATATATTGTCAAATGCACAGAAAGGGCATCAAGTGCCAACTAGGAAAATGACAGATCCAGAAGAAGGACCGGGAGCCCTAGCTTCAAAGTCCAAACAGTAAGAAATTTCAGCCCTCAAGACACTAAGGTCAAAGGAGCAGACGTAAGACTGTAATTGATACTACTTCTGAAATGTATGGTTATGCACCACTCAACCATAGGGAAAGTAGTCTGGTGCCTGATTTTCCCTTATCCTTCCTTAATGCCTCTTGTTCATATATTCACTACAGGGCTGGAGCATAGGTGAAAACCACATCAATCAGTTTTGCTATTTGTGAACAATATAAAAGGAAATATCCGTCCCCAAAGAAATCATGGTTGAAATAATGGACTGACATTACCTGTGGATTTGAATTATTCATGTTACTCTTATCCCATTATACAACATATAACTGAGAGTTGGCAGTACTATTATTTTGAGATTGTTATGTACACACACACACACACACACACACACACACATTCACAAGTACTCCATGATACATGTTTAATTATATAACCTGTACATTTATATATATACATATTTTCCCTACCCAGAAAACACTTTTTTCCCTAACAGGCTTGCTGGTACTCTGAATTTGAAAATCTTACAAATATTTTCTTTTAAATTATTTTAGATGCCAAAGAAATGGAAAGGCAATTATCATTTTATAGCTCATATGGTGACCTATACAGTGTAAAATTAAAAACCAAACTATGTTTAATTACATAGCCACATCACTGAATTCAAAATGATAAGTGAAATGTGTTTGCTCACTGTTTAAAATCTGGTAATGCAGAAGGATTCAAGAGAGACATGTTGTAATAAAGTTAAGGAGTCAGGGTAACCAACTTTATTGAGATTTGCATACCTCTTTTCTGTTTCAAACTTAAGGCTGATACACAAGTACCAATAAATGAAAGACTTCTGAAAAACTTCTCAGCTAAGATTAATTATTTGCCAGGATGCATATGGCACATACTGGTTGAAAAAAATAGCGGTATGAATCTCAAAAACATTACAATGAAAGCCCATTGACAAGCAATGCTTTACCATCATTGGGTTCATAATCATTTGTAGCATTGCTCCTAACTAACGTCTGTAATACTGCTTTCCTAACTTTGAATTTTCATGGAACCAAACACATATATATATATACACCGTACCTAAAAATATATCTGCAAGGCTGATAGACTGGGAAGACAAAGCTGTTCGGAAGCCCTTGCTTTCGGATGGAATTATTGTTGACTGGCATATAAATGCTCCTACAAAATTGGTGTAATCTTCTGATTCAGCTACCATTTCCTTCACAGTGATGTCTGTTATGTTGTTAGTACAGATTGCCATCTTCTTCCCCTGAGAAAATAAAGTGAGAAAACATAGGTTTCAATGGAGGAGAAATGAAAAACTACATTTCAAATTCACTTACCTTTTCCCCTCTACATATTTCTGTGGCCAGGAAATCATCAATGGTGTAATACAAGACCCCACTGATATAGCCATCACCAGCATAAGTCCTGCTGAACAAAGGCTATCACCAGAGAAATAGAGTGATTGTCAGTGACTTCAAACACACAGTTTAAAAACAATGCATATAAAAGGAGAATCAAGCTTCAGAAGGCTGTGGGGGAACAAAGTGAATAGATTTCATCCTTCTCCTCAATCTTAGCCTGAGTTTAACATGAAAACAATTTGTCAAACTGAAGAAGGAAAGAGTAAAACCAAATTACAACCAGTCACTCAAAGGTTTCAAAAAAATCTTGACTTCTAGAAGAGCTGAATTCTAAGCAGTTGGTCATTTCATTACCATGTATTCTTCCAACCTAACGCTATCAAAAATATTCATTCACTTGCTTTCATATTCAGTTATGATGTTTGCCTATTCAATTAAACACAGTAAATGTCTTAAAACTGTCTTACCCTTATTACATACCCTTCACCCCCAAAAAACCCTTAGCAAAAACACTCAGCAGAAATATTTTGGTAACCAAAACAAGAGTCTTTAAAAGACAATGATAAAATATACTGAGAGATCCTACAGAAGATTAACTCTGCTCCAGGGTTCCTAGCAAGAAATGTAAAAGTCAAGCATAAGTATTTTTTATCGTGCTCATGTACAGAGCTTACTGGCATCTAATTCATTTCAACAAATACCTATTAATCATTATTATTTCTTAGGCCATTCAGTGAGGATGCTGTCACAAGTTAAAAACCCCAAGCAATGGAGTTTCTGGGTAATAAATATTCAATTTATTCATTAGGGTAGCCAATAATCAATAAATTGACAGTCAGTGGTTTCTTTGAGTAAGCGAAGACAAAAAAGACATGGAGAACCTAAATGTCTTAAATATTTTTTGAAAGGGAATGGCCCAGCCAAGTAAAGATCAACCCTGATTGGTGGACATTAATAAGAAAGTGGTCTAAAAGTCTTCAGCTCCTGCTGCTGAGAATATAGCTTTATCATGAGACTCAGCCACCTCCAGCAACCTGGACAGGGGAATCCATCTCCATCCAGATCACTCTGGTTGGTTTCTTCCTTCATAAGCTGGGTCACCCTAAATCCTAATGGAGGGGTACAAGGACAAGGACTCATCTCCCCAGGCCTAGACTAGATTCTGTTTAAGCAAAAGTTATATTTCCTAGTTGGATGGTGTCCTGCCATCTCATTGAAGAGCATGTTTCCTTGAGGGCTAGAACAATCTCATCAATCAGTCATGTCCTTCAAAGTCTCACTGTTTACAGGGGCTGAACCTAAATGAAGAAACAGAGAGAAAAGCCTGGGTCCCAATTGGTAATTGATTACAAAATGATTTCTTTCAATTGGTTATAAAATGATTTCTCTCAATAAGAAAGAAAAATGAAAGAATTCCTGAACTCAAGGTATTTAGATTCTATGAGGACCAAATATATATTCAGAAAAGAAATACTAAAAAAAAATTGAGGTGGGAGAGAACACTAGTAACTGGGGGATTCTAATCTTAACATGGGAGATGGCTCCTAGGCTGAACCTTGAAGGAAGATGAGAATTCCAAGAGGCAGAGGTGATAAGGAAGAAATGCATTCTAGGTACAGAGAAGGAGCAGCCCATGCAAAAAGTATGGTGGTACCAGATGGTATGTTAAGCTTGGAGATTAGCAAGTAGGCTAGTTTGGCTGGAATAATACAGAGTCGGTGAAGAGGAACAATAAAAAATAAGTCTGGAACAGCAGGTGGAACCAGATTGCAGGGGGCTTAAAATAATACCAAGCTAAAGAATGTGTGTTTTATGCTGCAGGCAATGGGGAAAAGGGAAAGAAACTGGAATCTCCATCATATTTATAATACCTACCATTTATATAGCACTTTAAGGTTTCCAAAGTACTTTAAATATGTTATCTCATTTGATCCTCACAAAAATCCCATAAGGCAGATGCTATTATCATCTCTATTTTACAGATGAGGAAACTGAGACTGAGAAGGTTACATGTGCACCTTAAACATTCTATCTCATAGCATATGATTGATGTATAAGTTATATTCTCCCTATTATAAATTCCCTGAAGGAAAGGATTGTTCCATTTTTTCATTTTTCTCTCCCTAGTGACTTATCCAGCACTCCTCAAGCTGTAGGTTGCAACTCCATATGGGTTGCTTAAAAAATTTAGCAACAGTAAAAGGTTTCTGAAAACATAATGGCCAAAAATTAATTAAAAATCAAATGTGTAACGAATCCAAGGTGTTTCTGCAAGCATTTGCACATAATGCATCACACAACTTCACTGTAGCCTTGGTTCTAAACACAAAGCATAGGCCATAAAATGGTGAAAAAGGGTCATGAATGGAAAAAGTTTAAGAAGCCTTGACTTATACAACATATGCTTCATCAATATTTGTTGTAGGAAAGAATTAATGAATGACATAGTTCCAGGGTTCTCATTCTACCTTGGCTCTTCCCAATCCTAATACTGTCCTACCTTTACTAACATATTTCATGGTACTTCCCTGCACATGGAGGGTGTTCTAACCAAACTGAACTAATGGCTGTCTCCTGTACATATCCTCCTTCCATGCTTTTGTATACACTGATTTTTATACCTAGAATGTGTCTCTTATACCTCAACACTGGCCCCTTCCATTTTCAGCTTTCAAATCCTAACTACTGTAACACCAAGCACCCTACCATATCCAGGATGGCTGCTAGCACAGGGTGTTTGATCTGCCTTTCGAAAGGAAAGAAACTCAAAAAGCGTTAATAATCTTACTTTAATCAAACATATATATAATTCACTTAGTTTAGGTGAAAAAGTCAGCACCTGAACTTCAGAAAATACAAACAGAAATTACAAACAAACAAAAAAAATGCAGACAGAGAAAATAACACAATTCAACAGACAGTGTTTCTAGCTGTCTGACCATCACATATATATAGATAGATAGATAGATAGATAGATAGATAGATAGATATAGATAGATAGATAGATAGATAGATAGATAGATAGATAGATAGATAGTTACCAGAGTGAGAAGCACCAACATCTGGGTTTTCAAAGCCGGGGGGGGCTCAACAGCTCCAGAGTCTCATCTAGCCAAACACATAACTCTTCCCATAAGTGAGCCCCAAAGCAAACCTCACCTCAATATAATACACACACACACACACACACACACACACACACACACACACACACACACACACACACACACACACACTTATTCAAGGTCGGAAGACATCACAACCTTACTTTGCCTAATTACAAAGTAACAAAAGGTGTAAGCCTTCCTGAAAAACAAGCCTCCCTAAGCAAGTTTCTCTTGTTGAGCTCTAAGAGAGGCCAATTAAGAGGCAGGAAAGATCTTCAAATTCCTTTACCATTATAGTGACCCAGTTCAAATGCTCCCTCTTCAGTGAGGTCTTTCCCAGTTCTGCAAAGGAATTACCAGTGATCTCTTAGTTGCCAAATCCAATGGCCTTTTCTCAATCCTCATTCTCCTTGACCTCTTAGCAGAAGCTGACACAGTTGATCACTTTTTCCTCCTTGATATTTGCTTCTTTCTAGGTTTTCAGCTCACCACCCTCTCCAAGTACTCTTCCTACTTATATGACTTCTCCATTTCAATCTCCTTTGTGGGATTCTCTTCCAGATCACATCCTATAACCATAGGTATCCCTCAGGATTCTTTCCTAGGCCTTCTTCTCTTCTCCCACTACAAAACATCACTTGGTGATTTAATTACCATCTCTATGCTGATAATTCTAAAATCTACTTATCCTGCCCCAATTTCTTTTCTGACTTCTAATCTTGCATCTCCAACTGCCTTTCAGAAATCTCAAACTGGATGTCTAATAGAAATCAAACTAAATATGTCCCAAACAGCACTCCTTACGTTTCCCTCTAAGCCCTCCCCACTTCCCATCTTCCCTATTACTAGAGAGGGCAACACCAAACGTCTAATCTCTCAGACTAACTATATATATATATATATTATATATATATATATATATATATTTATATATATTTATATATACGTGTGTGTATGTATGTATGTATATGTATGTATGTATGCGTATATGTATACGTATATGTATATGTATGTATATATATTTGCATCTTATCTCCTCCATTAGATCATAAATTCCTTGAAGGCAGGGACTTTCTTTTACCTTTCTTTATATCCCTAGTGCTTAGCACAGTACTTGGCACATAAAAGACATTTAATAAATGTTTGCTGATTAATTTAATTCCCTGTCTTCCTTCAAGTTCCAGCTTAAATCCCAATTTCTAGAGGGACTATCTTTTACCTTTCTTTGTAGTCCTAGTGCTGCTGCCTAGTACAATGCCTAACACATAGTAGGTACTTAATAAATGATTGACTGACAGATGAGAAACTGAGGTTGAAAGGTTAAGAGGATTGCCCAAGGTCACAAGTAAGTGGCAGAAGTAGAAATCAAGCTCAAGTCTAAGGACTCCAAATCCATCATATACTACATCTAACTTTGTGTTTCACTATATTCCAGATCAGTGAACTGAGGCCTAGAGAAACGGAGTCATAAAGGGAAGAAGGGAGGAGAATAAGCACTTATATTATGCCTACTATATGCCAGGCACCATTCTAAGTGCTTTTTACAAATATTAACTCATTTTATCTCCATGACAGCCCTGCAAGGTAGATGCTATTATTATCTCCAACTTACAGTTGAGGAAAGTTAGGGAAACAGAGTTAAGTGACTAGCCAGGGGTCACACAGCTAAACCATGTCTGAGGCTGGATTTGAACTCAGGTTTTCCAGACTCCAGGCCAAGCACTTTATTCATGACACCACTAGCTGTCTCTGCTGACAGAGATAATCAGAGGCAGATCTAGGATTCAGTCCTAAGGCCTCTGACTCCAAATCTAGTGCTCCTTCCCCTGTTCTATGTTGCCATGCTTTGCTAATTTTTTTTAATGAGTTGTTTTCACTCACAAAACCATAAGCTCAACAAGATCAGAACTATCATTCATTTTTATATATCCTAATACTTAGCAAAATGCTCTACAAAGATATTTACTAAATCCTTAATAAGCTTTTTTTTTACTCCTTTATTCTCAAAGTCATGCTAAAATGACAAAAATTAAAATGAAGGATCTTAAAGCTAAAATAGAATGAGCATGGGAAAAAGGAAGAGGAGAAAGCAAATAGAAAAACATATGGAGAAAAGGAGATGGCAAAAGAGTGGGAGAGGAAAGAAGAGAAATAAGAAATTAAATGGTGAGAAATAAATGAAAGAGGGAAATGTGGGAAAGAGAAGACAATAAAGAAGATAAATAAAACATAAGTAAACCCAAAGATCTAAATTTGGGGGGCAATAACTCACCCTTTGATAAAACATTTCTGAGAAAACTAGAAAGCAGTTTAGAAGAAACTTGACCTAGACCAACATCTTATAATGTATACCAAAATAGAATCAAAATGTGGGTGGCTAGGTGTAACAGTGAGTAGAGCACCTGCACTGGCTCTGGAGTCAGGAGAACCTGAGTTCAAATCCGGCCTCAGACACTTAACACTTACTAGCTGTGTGACCTTGGGAAAGTCACCTAACCCCAATTGCCCTGACTTCCCCCCTCCAAAAAAAAAAAAAAAATAGAATCAAAGTGGATAAGTGATTTAGATATAAAGGGTGGTTTCACAAGTAAATTCGAGCATGGGAAAAAAATTACCTATCATATCTATGGTTAAGGGAAGAATTTATGCCAAACAAGAGATAGAGAAGAACATAGGAAATAAAATGGAAAATTTTGATTATGTGAAATTAAAAGGATTTTGTACAAACAAAACTAATGACTTCAAAATTAGAAGGAAAATAGGAAACTAGGTTGAAAATGTAAAACAAGTTTCTTGTATAAAGGTCCCATTTCTCAAATATATAAGGAACTGAGTAAAATTTATAAAAAAATAAGGGCTATTTCCTAATTGATAAATAGTTGAAAGACATAAACAGGCAGTTTTCAGAAAATCAAAGTTCTGAATAGTAATATGAAAAAATGCACTGTAACTACTAATTAGAGAAATGCAAATTAAAACACCTCTAAGATGCAACTGTGCATGTATCAAACTGGCTAATATGAAAGAAGAGGGAAAACAATAACTACCAGAAGGGATGTGGAAAAATGATGACATTAATGCACTCTGTTGGTAGAGTAATTGTGAACTGCTCTAACCATTCTGCAGAACAATTTGAAATTCCATTCAAAGGGTTATTCACCTGTGCATAGCCTTTGACTCAGCAATACCACTATTAAGTCTGTATCCCAAGGAGATCAAAGAAAAGGGGAAAAGGACCTATTTGTACAAAAATATTTGTAACAGCTCTTTTTGTAATGTCAAAAAATTTAACATTAGGCATCAACTGGGGAATGGCTGAATGAATTGTGGTATGATTATGAATGTACGACTATGCTATAAGAAATAAAAAGCAAAATGATTGCAGAAAAATCTAGGAAGTTTTATATGAACTGACAGAAAGTGAAGTGAGAAGAACCAGGAGAACATCATATATAGTAACAATGATATTGTAACAACGATCAACTGTGAAAGATTTAGCTACTCTGATTGAAGACGATGATCCAAGACAATTTGAAAGAACCCATGATGAAAAATGCTGTCCACCTCCAGAGAAAAACTGATGAACTCTGAGTGCAGACTGAAGCATACTTTTTCCCCACTTTCTTTATTTTCTCATTTGTGTGCATGTATGTGTTTTCCTTCTCCATATAGCTAGTATAGAAATACATTTTGCAAGATTTTACACATAAAATCAATATTATTACTTGCCTTCTTAAGGGGTGGGAGAGGAATGGGAATGAGGGAAAGAATTTAAAACTTGAAATATTTTTAAATGAATTTTTTTTAAAAAATGTAAATGTAATTAGAAAATATTAACAAAAGAAATAAAAATATATTTTTAAAAAGAAATAAAATACAAGTAACACCCTGAATACACAAAATTAGAATATGAGACTGTGGCCTACATTTTTAAGTCTATTTTAGACAATGACCCTCCTCCCCAGGGGTCACAGCTTTAGTTTTACCTTCTTTATATAAGATTCAACACAGCACCACTGTGTAGCTAATAATACTGGACAAAGACAACTAGAGGCATAAGTATGAATGATAGAAGAAATAAGGACAAGAATACCCTTTGACCCAGCAATATCACTTCTAGGGCTGTATCCCAAAGAGATTAAATGAATTGGAAAAGGACCCACATGTACAAAAATATTCATAGTAGCTCTTTATGTGGTGGCAAAGAAATGGAAATTGAGGGCATACCCATCAATTGGGAAATGACCGAACAAGTTGTGGTATATGAATGTAATGGAATATTATTGTGCTATAAGAAATGATGAGCAGGCAGACTTCAGAAAAACCTGGAAAGACTTATATGAACTGATGCTTAGTGAGGGGATGTAATGTCAAGCAAAGTAATATTTTGCTGCTTATTTCAGCTATTCAATTGCTTTTGAGCCTTGCCTTTGATTGTATCAAGTCTTTGTTGGAAACAGTATATATTGTGTTGCCCTTAATAGGCCTAAGGGAGTTTGGACACCTTGCCTGCTCTTAATAGACCTAATGTCATCCCACGGAGCCCATGGTGGGAGGAGCTTGCCCGAAGAGTGGAAGAGGAAGAAGCAGAGCAGAGAAAAGCTCTAGCAGGAACTGGGACCAAGCAGAACTGAGAGTGAGAATGCTTGTGATTTTGGTATTCTGTAATACTCTGTCTATTGGTCTGTCAGACAAAAGCAGTCTGTCTGTTGTTTTTAGAGAGAAGTCCTGAAAGGGGACTTTACTGATGTTATGGAAACCCTGAAAAAGGACTTTACTGCTGTTACAGAAGCCCTGGGACTTTACTGCTGATACAGAAGCCCAGAAAGAGGACTTTACTGCTGTTTACAGAAATCCTGAGACTTCACTGTTGATTTGTATTTGATTTCTCAGACAGAAGTCTTGTCTGTTGAGCTGTGTTACTTTGTCAGACAGAAAGTGAATTGAGATGATAGTGTTGGCAATATGTGTAAATATTGTTGTATCTCTGTTAAACTTTGTCTTCCAAGAAACAGAAACTTCAAAGAACAGTCTCCATAAGGTGACATATGAAATAGGAGTGAAGAGCTGCCTACATGTGAATCCAGGTAACAGTCAGATGAATCCAAGCAAAAGCTGGGAGCAGTCAGCCCTTGGAAGAGGAGCCGGGGGTTTGAGAGTCAGCCTCTCAAGTTAAGATGAAAGAAGACTTTACTTAGGTACTCAGTACTGACTGATGATATTGTAACTTACTGTAACTTAGGGGTAGATGGCGTTTGTACTTTCTGCTACCCCTTAAAGATGATTGACTTAAGGATGATTGGAAGCCAGCCTCCAGTCAAGATGAAAGAAGACTTAACTTGGGTACTCTATATTGATTGAGGAGATTGTGACTTACTGAATGATATGTTTTGTTTAAGACTATGTGGCCACCTTAGTAATAAGTTATGTTACATTGTTGTGAATGTTGTGCTTTAGTTTCTTGAATGTTTTGCTTTAATTTACTGTTGAATAAATAGAGAGTTCACTATACTATGTGATTAGATCCTTAAAGTTATTCACAGCAGCAATCCTCAGGAGAGCTGCTCATAATTGGCTTTACAGAGGAGCAGAACCAGGAGAACTTTGTACACAGTTACAGCCACATTGTATGATGATTAACTTTGATAGACTTGTCTCTTCTCAGCAATGCAAAGTTTTAAGACAACTCCAAAAGGCTCATGATGGAAAATGCTATCCACATTGAAGAGAAAGAATTACAGAGTCTGAAAGCAGATCAAAGCATACTATTTGCTTTCTCTCTTTTTTTGTTTTGTTTTGTTTCTTCTTTCTTGTGATTCCTTCCCTTGGTTATAATTCTTCTTTGCAACATGAATGATGTGAAAATAAGTTTAATTTGAATGTATATGTAAAGCCTATATCAGATTGCACGCTGTCTTGGGCGGGGGAGGGGGAGAAAATTTGGAACTCAAAACCTTGTGGAACTGAATGGTGGAAACTAAAAATAAATAAATAAAATTTTTGAAGATTTTTTAAAAAGATTAAAAAAAAAACCCAAGAGCCAGATTCTTTGCACAATCTATCAGTGAGTACATTAATTTCCCGGTCCCTTCCTCCCAAACTTGCAGGAAGAAAGAGAGAGAGAGAGAGAGAGAGAGAGAGAGAGAGAGAGAGAGAGAGAGAGAAGGAGGGCAGGAAGGAAGGAAGGAAGGAAGGAAGGAAGGAAGGAAGGAAGGAAGGAAGGAAGGAAGGAAGGAAGGAAGGGGAAGGGAAATCAATTCACATTGCATATACCATCAAATTCAATTGATGTGCTGATTAGTTTTACTGAAATGCTTTTTCTCCCCTTTTCTTTTTTAATCATTGTCACAAGGGATGGTTGTCTGGGGAGGAAATGATGGAAGGATATATTTAGAAATAAAGGGAATAGAAAAAACAAAAGATATCAATAAATTTTTTAAAAGATCAGATCTAAAATTCTATGACAACCAATTTTCTAGTATAAATTGACCTTCAAAATTAAAAATTAGATTTATTTCTGATGCTTTAACAGAAATCACTATAGTACAATGGAATCACAAAATTAGAGGATCAAAAATCTATAGGTTGATGGGACCCCAGAACCTATTTATTTCAACCCTTATCATTTTGTAGGAACACGAGGCTTAGGAAGGCTAAGTGATTTGTCCAGAGACTCCCAGGTTTGAGGGACCAGTTCAGGATCTGAACCCAGGACCTCTGATTCTAAGGCCAATGCTTTTCTCCTGTACATTGCTATCTCTTCCTGATGACAGTAGTTATCATCCCATGATATTTCTCTATTTTGATTTGGAAAATGTCCTTCTAAAAGGTCAGCTGCTTCCAATTTCTTATTAACTAACCTTAAAATCACTGTCTATAAAATGAACAGAATAAAGAGGGGAACATTAAAGCCATGGTTACCTAAGAAATAACTGATATTGATGAGACTGACATAACTTTTGTTTTTATTTAATTTTTAAAGGAATTCTCCTGCATAACATGCCCATCACTGAACCCATTGCTTCCATACCTGGACAAATTTCTTTTTTTTTTTTTTTTGGCTTAAAGAGTGGATAAGGCAGCTCTAATATGACATGTAACTCTGAGCAAACTAAACTCAAGTCCTGACATTTTCCTGAGAGTTTTCAAGCAACCTTTTGCTTCTTTGTCAAGACAATAAAATGCCAATTCAATTAAAGCTGAAAAGCTAGTCCAATACACACCCCCAACATCCTGCCTCACATATACACAGACCACACTCAACAGTCAGAGCTCACCTCATGCCCACACAGGCTGATGTTGAAGAAGTGGAAGTATTTGGTTCCTTTGGACGTGAAGCTTGGACCATTCATTAATGAGCCAACACTGCTGAGGTTGCTAAAGTCATAGTGCAAACTCTGGTTTTCTTTCATATAGGACAGGAAGCAGTCACTATAGCAAACTGTGTGGTCCTTTGGTAGGAAATGAAAAACAAATACAAAAGCAGTAAGACAGAGGAAGTCATTGCTGGGTGAGAAGGTAAGCATCAGAAAGCTCATTCCCCTCAACCACAGACTTTGTAACAAGCTCTTAAAGATCTATATGAAAACCTGCCTAAGAAAATCTGTTTCTCCCCAGAATTCCTGAGCTCTGGCTCTTTTTCCCCAGGTGGGCTTAGACACAATTGAATATACCCTTGTTAATCCCCTACAATGAGCCAGGCACTGTGTTAAGAACCATGGCTAACGAGACAAAAACTAGATAGTTCCTGCTCTTCAGGAGTTTGCTACATTTGACTAGGACAGGAAATCTGAACCTTTTTTGTGTCATGACTCATTTGGCAGTCTGGTGAAGCCCATGGAGGCCTTCTCAATGTATATATGTTAGGTATATGTTGTGTATTGAATGTATGTTATAAATATGAGTATAAGCATACCGCATGTAGTGTGTATGCATATCTATTAGTATTGTATATATATGCACATGCATATTATTGTATATGTATTATGTATGGTTATGCATATATGTATGGGTATGTATATATGTGTATTATATATGTGCATATGTTATGGATATATGTGTGCACATGCATGTATACATATATGTATATATTTGGGGATTGGGTTTCCTGCTTCACCCAGGCTAGAAATGGCTTCATCCTTCTAGTGATCAGCGTGGAAGTTTTGACTTACTCCACATTCCCTGACCAGGGTCTATTCACTGCTGCTTATGTAGGTTAAGTGGTTCCCTCCCCACCAATCCTGAGGGCTCACTTTATTAACATCACACTTAGTGCTGTCGCCCACTTAGCTTAGTCTACAAAAGCCAGGACTCCTGAATTAAAGAGATCCACCAGCCTCAGGCTCTCCAGTAGCAGAGATTATAGGAATATACTACCAAAATATAACAATGTTTTTAAATGCATAAAATGAAACACATAGTATTGCAAAGAAAATCAATTATATTGAAATATTGTTTAAAAAGAAAAGCAAGCTCATGAACCTCAATTTATTAACTCCTGAAGGGAAAATGGGGGTGTGGGGGGGAGAACAAGCATAAAAAATAAATATTTTTTTTTTGCTTTTAAAGATCAGTTTGTAGCAAAATATTGAGCTGTCATAGAATTTTAGGTCTGCTACTTTAAAAATATTTTATTTATATCTTTTGTTTTTACATCCCTTCCATTTCCAAATAGAGGAAATGAGAGAAATAAAGATATGACTCTGTGAGAAGAGAACTATGACTGTAACTAAGAAATCAAGTACCTTGAACTAACATTGCCTTTTCAGATGAGAATAGCAGGAAATGGCTATGTCCTAGGAAGAACATGCCATGCTTCCCAACATCCTTCCCAACCACAGAGGTTTTCCAAGAAAGCAGGAACCATGACCATGTCAACTTGTCATGATGCTTCAGCTCAACATTCAAGATTTTGTGGGTACTCGCTCCTCCCTCTTCCCTGAGTAATGTGTATGTAGCTAAGAGATAGAGGCCATATCGCTGTTATGTGTCCTCTGAAAGAAGCTAGAGATTCTATGAGGCAGAGGTGAGGAAAATCATGGGAGGAATGGGAGCCCACATGGGCAAAGGCATGGAGCTGAGAGAATGTTCCACAGAGAACTGAAAGGGTAGATGGAAGCCAGAATGTGACCAAAAAGTTTGCCATTTATACTGGAGGTAATAAGTTGTTGAAGATCTTTGAATGGTGTATAACATGGCCACACATCATTTAGGGTATCAACTTGGCAGCTGTATGGAAGTTAGATTGGAAATGAAAGCAAATGGGAGAAGGAAGACCAATTAAGAGGCTACTGTCATAGAGAGATGTGCCATGATAAGGGCATGAACAAGGGACATGATAAGAGTATGAACCAGGATAGAGGTTATGTATTTGAAGAGACACTGGAATCAACAAGGCCTGGTAAGTGACTATGGGAATGAGAAAAAAACTAAGACAACTTTAAAGTTGTGAACCCAAGTGAATAGAAAGGTGGTGGTAGTGCCATTAATAGAAATCATGAAAGATGAAGGAAGGATAGTTTGGGGAAGAAATAAAAAGTTCTGTTTAGCCATGGTGAGTTTTAGATGTTGCAGGAAATCCAAGTGCCAGTATCCATCAGGCAAATTGTAACCAATATGGGACAGAGCAGGTGGCTTGCCTATTATACTAACCACCTCCAATCAAGCTATTACACTCCCAAAGTAAAAAGGACAATTTAATTTTGAAGGTAGAGTAGCTAGGTGGTACCATGGATAGAGTGCCAGGCCTTGAGTCAGCAAGACTCATCTCCCTGGTTCAAATCTGAGCTCAGACACTTATTACCTGTGCAACCCTTGGCAACTCACTTAACCCTATTTGTCTCAGTTTCCTCATCTGTAAAATGACCTGGAGAAGGAAATGGCAAACCAGTCCAGTATTTTTGGCAATAAATTTGACCCTAATATATGAAGAAAATGTCCAGAGTCTCAAATTTATCCACTTCAGTTGTGAGGGTCAACTGGGGATGGTCACAGGTAGAGAAGAAAGGAACAAAGCCAGATGTTCAGGATTTTGTATTTTGCCTTTTGGCATTAAACAAACCCAATAATTTTTTTCACTTTTATATTTTCTTTTTGGGGATCATTATGAACTATGTAGATGAATCTCCAAATAAAGTCACAAAGAGTTGGACACAACAAAAATGACTGAAGAACAACAAAAAAAAATTTGAAAGTAAGATCTCTTGTGGATACTTATAGGACTGAGAGGATATTTAACATAAAAGTATATTAGCAATGTACAAAATTCAATTTAATTCAACTCAACAAATAGCTGAGAAGCATGTAATATACGTGGAGCACTGTGTTAGACCCAGAGGAAAAATCAAACTTTAGATAAAACACTGTGCTTGGTAACATAATTCATCTAAGGATGGATTCATGTTCTCCTCAATGTAAGCATACCCTTCAATGGTACAGATTACAGCCTCTCCATGTCTTCTTATCCTTTGTTATTTTTGTCCATATCCTTGAATATATTTAATAATTTGCGTTTATTTAGCATTTAAAAGTTTTAAAAGTGATTGAAATACAGCTAGCAGGCACAGTGTTTAGGGTGTTGGACTTGGAATCAGAAAGACTTTAGCTCAAATATGGACTCACATTTACTAGCAATGTGATTCTGGGCAAGTCATTTGACTTCTGCCTTTTCCTCCTCTGTAAACTAGGAATAATAGCATCAGCCTCCCAAGGTTGTTGTGAGGATAAAACAATATGTGTAAAGCACCTTGTAAACCTTCAAGTGCTAGCCCTCAGTAGCAGCAGTATCCTCATCAGAGATTCACAACCTTGTGAGGTGGGTATAGAGCAGGGGTGGGGAGCCTGCCGCTGCATGTGGCCTTCTGCATCCTTGAGTGCAGCCTTTCAACTGAGTCCAAGTTTTACAGGACAAATCCTTTTATTAAGGGGATTTGTTTCTTGGAGCTTCCATTCAGTCAAAGAACTGCACTTGAGCACCTAGAGGGTCACATGTGGCCTCAAAGCCACAGGTTCCCCACCCCTAGTACCATTATTCCCAGTTTACAGATGTGGAACCCAAGGCTCAGAGAAGGTAAATGACTTGCCTAACATCACACAGCTAGTAAGTGTAAAGGATAGGATTTAAAGCTAGTTCTTTCCAAATCTAACTCCAGTGTTCTACTGTGTCATGTTGTCTCTAAATCAATCAATTCTCTGTGGAAGCTCTAATTTCTTTGTTTTCATATTTTGGGTTGGGGGAAGGAGAAACATACCAATACAGGCTGCCCATCTGTGTGCTTTTCTCTCTCTCCCCCCAGCTCCACCTCCCTTTCTCTCTCTTCCTCCCTCTCCTCCCCTCCGTCTTCTCTCCACCCTCTTTCTCAGTCTCTCCCATCACATGAGGCATGAGAGAATATAACAAACTTCTAGGTAAGGTCAGAAAAATAAAGATTTTACCAACCACAGGAATTAGGGAAGATAAAAGGAAGTGTCATTTGACTTGAGTGTTGAAGAATGGACAGCAACTCAGCAGACAGAGAAGGGAGAGAGATGCCCCAGGTACTGAGGAGAGTGAGATCACCTGTGCACTTTTGCTTCCTGGCCCACATGGAATACAAGCCTCCTTGCCATAGACCTGATGTATGGACAGGTAGGTGTCAGGTGGACATTCTTTGCACTGGTTGGTCTCTTTCTCGATGTAGTGCCCAGGCGGGCAGGGCACACACGATGAGCCTGACTGCTGAGATCCTAGGGCACAGGCCCGGCAAGATGATGCGACTCCATCGACTGCATTTGTAGTTGTGATAGAATAGATCTTCACCATGTCATTGATAAACCGTCTACTCTGGAAGGAGAACAGAGAACAATGACTCCTTTCTTAAGGGTAAGAATATGCTGCCTAATTACCTGTTTAAGAAGGACTTTAGCAAAAGAACACCAGAATCACAATGCCAATGTTCCGGGGCAAGATAACTAGCCACTGAAGAGTGTTTCTCCTTTTCATGTGTTTGAAGAATAATCACAATGCTCTAATAGCCCTGGATCCAAGTGAATGGAGTCCCTGGAGCTTAATTTCTGTGGATAGATAATGGTGTAGTAAATAGAGCATTGAGGCTACAGTCAGGAAGTTATTGTACTGAGTCATTTCAGTTACATGCAACTCTTTGTGGCCCCATTTTGGGCGTTTTCTTGGCAAAGATACTTGGAGTAGTTTTGCCATTTACCTCTCCAGCTTATTTTACAGATGAGGAAACTGACAGGGTTAAGTGGACAGATTTGAACTCAGGAAAATGAGTCTTCCTGACTGCAGATTTAGCACTCTACACCATCTAGCTCCCCAGAGTCAGGAATAGATGAGTTCAAATTTGGCCTCAAATACTAGCTGTGTGACTCTGGGCAAGTCACTTAATCTGTTTGCCTCACTTTACTCAACGGCAAAATTAATTTTCTCAATTATATAATGAGGAAAAGAACACTACCTCACAGGGTTGTTGTGAGGATAAAATAAGATATATATTTATAAAAAGTGCTTAACACATAGGAAATGTCACACAAATATATATTCCTTTCCCTTCCTGCCATTGGACCAGCCTAATGTGAATAAACTTGGGTATATCTATAGACCTCAGAACCAAAAGAGCTTTTAATATTGCAACAGATCTCATGTTTTATATATATATATATATATATATATATATATATATATATACACACACACACACATACATATATACATATATATGTATATATACATATGTATGTATGTATGCATGTACTGTTTCTATATGTTCTCTCTAATAGACAGCTCCTTGAAGGCCAAGACTGGGTTGTTCTTTGCCATTTGTTTGTTTGCCTTTTTAAAAAAAAAGCTCCTGTACTTTACATAGAGCCTGGTACAACATTTAATGCAGAATAATTGCTTGTTAAATGACTAATAATACAGGCATGGCTTAGGGGATAACAAGTTGACGTAGAAATCAGGAAGACCTAAATTCAAGCCCTTTGAGTGAAGGTGTCAGTCTGCATTGGTCGGAAAAGTTTCTTCCTGAGAGTGTACTATGTCAATAAAATCACAAGTACCTTTTAGAAATAAATATATAGTACAACTCTAAATAGCTGGCTTTAAGGTTTGCCACAGATCTCACAATGAACTTACGGAGAAGGTACTTTAGACATTCTTACCCTCATTTTATAAATAAGAAAATTGAGATCCAGCCAGTTTTTTATTATTGCCGCAAAGTTAGTGAGGGTCAGAAGAAGTATCAATAAAAAAAATCAATAAAAAATATTAATAAAATAAAATTAAAAATAATCCACTTAGACCTCTTCGGGGCAGCTAGGTGGTATCAGGAGGACCTGAGTTCAAATCTGGCCTCAGACACTTAACACAAAAAACTGGCCATGTGACCTTGGTCAAATCACTTAACCCCAATTGCCCCTCCAAAAAGCAAAAAAAAAAAAAAAAAAAAAGAACAAGAAGAAGAGGTATCAATTCAAGTCCTCCTAACCAATTCCAGCATTCTATTCACTATACCAAGCTACAATATTTATTGAGATAGCATGAGGCACTATGATCTAGTGGACAGAACACTGGACTAGAAATCAAAAGACATAAATTGAAGCTCTGATTCTGTCACTAATTAGCTCCATGATTTGGGTCCAATAATACCATCTCTGAGCCTCAATTCCCAAGCTATAGAAGAGCAGGGAGAGGTTTATAAAGTCCATCCTATAACACACATCATCAAGCAGAATCAAATAGCTTTCATATGAGACTGAAGGTTCTGCCAGGTTTTTTTAATTTTCTTTTATAAATTCAATTTTATTTTATTTTCAGATCTAAATTTTCTCTCTCCCACTTCTTCTTCCCCTACCCCCTCATTGAAAAAGCAAGAGAAACAAATTGTGTTACAAACTTGTATGTTAAAGCAAAGCAAATTCCCACATTGGCCATGCCCCAAAATAAGCCTCAATCTGCACTCTGAGTTTATCAGCTCTCTATCTAGAGATGATTAGCATGTTTCATTTTAAATCCTCTGGAACTACAGTTAACCATTGTGTTGATTAGAGTTGCTAAGTCTTTCAAAGTTGTTTGTCTTTACAATATTGTTGTCATTATTATATAAAGTTTTTTCCCTAATTCTGATCACTTCACTTTGAATCAGTTCATATAATTCTTCTCAGGTTTCTCTTAAACCATACTCTCCATCATTTCTTATAGCATAACAATATTCAATCACATTCATGCACCATAATGTTTTCAATCATTCCCCAATTGATGTTATCTATCATCATCTATTAGTTCAAGAAATATCCTATATATCCTAAAGATATTAGCTTGGGAAATAACAGAAAATGAGGATTTATTTCTAGGGGGAAAAAAACTTAGAATGTGAGGAGAAATTTATAAAGACAACATTACATTATTGAGCCCTTTGTATTTTCCTAACATGTTTACCCCAGAAATCTGGCAAATTATTACATAACCAGAGTATGGAATATGAAGTCAATGGTATTCTGGACATAAGCACATAGCATTATAGATTTAGAGCTAAGAGGGACCTCAGACATCATCAAGTCCAGTCCCCTTCACTTTACAGATGATAAAACTGAAGCTCAAAGAGATAATTTGCCAAAACTGTACAAGTGACAGAGTAGTGTTAGAACACAGCTCCTCTAATTCCAAATTCATTCCTCTGTTCCCTGTCACACTGCCACTACTAGATTAATTAAATGTGAAACAGACTATTCTGGGTACCTTAAATGATCAAGAAAGACAGCACTAGGCTGATTCTGAAAAGGTAGCTGGCACTTACATCTTGGCCCTGATTCGTTCTCTGGAAGGCCCACGTAAATGTGAATGTCGCATTCTTGAAAATGATGTGGGTGTAAGCTTGTTTTTCTTTGGTTCCACCCCAGGATTCCACCACGTTGGTGTTTTTTCTATTAATATCCTAAAATGCATTGGAAAAATACATGTAAGTCAACACAGACTCAATCTTAATATAAATTCATTATATTAAATAAAGATATGTATATATGTGGGGATAATAGAATTCAGAAAATGTATTTATGTGTATTCAGGGTAAACCCAATTGCAATTTCAAACTACTAAAGCTTAAAATTGAACTAAGATATTAAAACTGAAAACTGGAAAAAAAAAGATTTCGGGAACATCCTATACATATACAGGTAGGTGAAAGAATGAATGAACATTTGAATAAATAAATGAAAATGTATTTATTAGGCACTGTGTTCCAGGCGCTATACTAAAACCTCAGGATGCCATCATGATTAGTGAATGAGTTGTACTGTTAAATGCTCTGAACAGGGACCACCTTCATAAAGTCCCAGGCCTCTTAAATTCTCCCAAGACTACCCAAGTATAGGACCATCTATGAACCTTAGGACCTAGGAATCAGGGAACTAGCTATGTTAAAGTTGCCTCTCAAAGCTTTAGAAAAGTAGAAAATGTTTGTTGTTTTTCAATCTTGTCCCACTCTTCATGTCCCCATTAGGCTTTTCTTGGCAAAGATATGGGAGTAGTTTGCCATTTCCTTCTCCAGCTCATTTGACAAATGAGGAAACTGAGGCAAATGAGGTTAAGTGCCTTGCCTAGAGTCACACAACTAGTAAGAATCTGAGGCTAGTTTTGAACTCAAGAAGATGAGTCTTCCTGACTCCAGGCCTAGCATGCTGCTCACTGTACCATCTGGCTGAAGAAAATGTTTAGTTTACAACAAATATTTTAAGAATCTATATCATCATCACTATGTTTCTTCCCTCCATTGAAATAAATCAGAATTCTTCTATAACTTGGTGGAGAATCTTTAAGAGCTCTACTGACTGGAAAATTCATCACCTAGTGGCCCACCTGGTGATAAGGGTTTCCAAACTTAACTAGGTTAGTCCAAAGACAAAGGACTTTGCTAGGCCCATAATGGAAACTCTTCAACCTTGTTGGGAGTTGACAGACATTTTGCTAGCTTAGTCCTAAAAAACCCACATTCATTTATATGTATGATGAAGGAAAACGTTTTTTAAGTTTTTAAAAAACCCACTAGAGTTGGGAAGTTCTAACCCAAATTTTACATAGGTTGAAAGACAAAAGCTTTAGAATTTTTTAGGAAAACAGACTCAAGTAATTCAGTTAATGAAACTTACACTCCCTAGATAACACAAATTTTGTTCTCCCTGCTGTTGGACAAATGCTGAAGATTTCTGACTCTTAATAGCAATGATTAACATACAGTTATTCACCCCTGCAATCTGGAAAATTTGTGTATAATTTTTGGACCTCCCTTTGTAAAAGAGAAGTCTGAATTATTATGGTATTAAAAGATAAAGTATGCTGACATTACATAACAATAATAATAAATATATATATATACATATGTATCACACATTTCTGAATTTTTTAACTTTTTCTGTGTTGTCTTCTGGCCATTGTGGCTTCTGCAAGACTCCCCAGAAATTTCCACTTAATTTCTTATGCTAATCTGCAATATAACGAAACCACTATGGGGAAAGTTGTGATATGAAAGAGAGAACATTTTAATTTTAAAAGTCTTGTGAATGTTTTGTCTGAAGACTTTAGACAGACAGGTTTGGAGTACAGATTTGGGGGCATTCTGGAAAGCATAAAATCCCATCTGCAACATGTTCCACAATTTTTCTACAATGCCAATTAACTGAAAGTGTGATATCATACACATATTATACAATGATCACTTTCACTGAAATAAGTAAAAGTAACTGATTCTAGATCTAGAGTTGGAAGGGACCTCAGAGACCATCTAGTCCAATCTCCTGATTTTACAGAAGAGGAAATTGAAGTGACTTTCCCAAAGCATCAGATAGAGTGCTGGGTCTGGAGTCAGGAAGACCTGAAATCAAACCCAGCTTCAGACACTTACTAAATGTATGACTCTGGGCACATTCACTTAACCTCTGTCTGCCTCAGTTTCCTCAGTTGCAAAGTGTAAGATAATAAATAAACACCTCCCAGGGTTGTTACAAAGATAAAAAGTGAGATAATATCTATAAAGTGCTTAGTATAGTACCTGACACATAGTAGGTGCTAATTAAATGCTTATTTTCTTTCCATCCCTTCCCAACAACACACAGTAAATGTCAAAGGCAGAATTTGAGCAAAGGTCCTCTGACTCCAGCACCAGTGTTCTTTCTGCCTCTAGAAGGCAACCTTTGGTATATACAACTATCACCACTCTTCCCTTTCCTCCTCTTAGATGCTGTGTTTCTGTATATTTTTGTTACTGTGATGGGCACCTAGTGGGAATGACTTAGAAAGGAAGAAGTAAATGTAGTTGGGCAGTAATTGCTATCTGATGGAAGAACAAAACTTCCACTTACAACAAATAGTAACATATTAAAGCTATGGAGAGTATCATGGCTATAAAAGTCTAAATACAAGATCTTTTGTATCTCACAGTATAGATAGATAGATAGATAGATAGATAGATAGATAGATAGATAGAAAGAAAGAAAGAAAGAAATGGATGGATGGATAGACAGACAGATATATTGCACACATACATATACAAATAAACACACATCTATGCATATATATATATATATATACACATAATTTCCCTTTTCCTCTTACAATAAAATAATATCTTAAATCTATAGAGAATATTATGGTTACAAAAGTAACCATGCATGATCTCTCCTACCTCACAGTGTATATGTGTATATGTGTGTGCGTCTGTGTATGCACACACATATATAAAAGTTCCTCTCCAAGAGGAAAATAGTGCAAAACATCATCTCCATTTCATAGACGACAAAAGTGAACTTTAAAACATGACTTGACTTCCCCAACAACACATACCTAATAAATGGAAAGCTATAGCCACTAAGACAAATCTTTATAGTCAAGATACAGTGTTCTTTCCATGATGTGTCTCAGTGATACAATCAATCAAATCATTTGGTTATTCAGAGTATTTTTACCCACAGAGAGAGGCAAGAGAAAATCTTGCATATAAAAGTATTACCAACCTAGTATTTGTTATAATCAAATTATCAAAGTACTTTTTTATGAGCTCTGTCTCATAATATGGAAATTACAATTAAACACAATCTTTTTTTGTAATAAAATAAGATTTTGCCTGAATGTATCAAGATCAAACTATAGGCAGAGAAGAATAATTAGCACCTATATACTTCTTTGGTAAAAGGTAATCATTTGTTTAATAAGATGTTCACTTTCACTGATGTTATTAATAACTAGAGATTAATGTTTAAAATTCTATAAAGCTAATATTTCAAAGGAGAAACCTAAACTCAGTTAATAATTCATAGAATAGATAATCAAATCTTGGGTTAAAATATAACTTCTCTCTCCCTCATCCCTTACAAGGACTTCTATAGGTTTGGGGACAGCTAGGTGGTACAGTGGATAGGGTGCCAGGCCTGGAGTCAGAGAGACTCATTTTCCTCAATTTAAATCTTGCCTCAGATACTTAGTAGTTGTGTGACCCTGGGCAACTCACTTAACCCTGTTTGCCTCAGTTTCTTCATCTGTAAAATGAACTGGAGAAGGAAATGTTAAACCTCTCCAATATCTTTTCCAAGAAAACCCCAAATGGGGTTATGAAGAATTGGACACGACTGAAAAACAACTCAACAACATTTGGGGCAGCTAGATGGCACAGTGGATAGAGCACAAGCCCTGGGGACAGGAGGATCTGAGTTCAAATCAAGCCTCAGATACTTACTAACTGTGACCTTAGGTAATTATTCCCTGTTTGCCTCAGTTCCTCATTTGTAAAATGAGCTAGAGAAGGAAATGACAAACTGATCCTGTACCTTTGCCAAGAAAACCCCAAATGAGGTTATAAAGAGTCAAACACAACTCAGTGACAGCAACAATCTCCTAATTCTCCTGTCTAACCAATACTACTCTCATTACAACTATTCCAATAGCCTCCTAGGAAGTCTTCCTGCCTCCACTCTCTGGGTTCCAATCCATCTTTCATAAAACTGCTCATCTTCTTTTTTGCATAAATTTTATGTTTCTCCTTTTATCAAAATCCATTAGTGATTTATTTCTGTTTAAAATTCTTTGCCTGGCATTCAAGGCCTTCTACAATCTACCTTTCTAATTATATCTTATATCACACACACACACACCCTCAGGCACTCTACAACCAAAGAAGACTGAACTTGCCCTCTGAACTTGCACTGTGATTTCCCTCCTCCGTGCCTTTGTAAACCCTGCTCTCTGTACCTGGAATGCCCTTTCCTCCCTCTCTCCTCTCCTCTTCTCATTTCCTCTCTCTCTCTCTCTCTCTCTCTCTCTCTCTCTCTCTCTCTCTCTCTCTCTCTCTCTCTGTCTTTTTAATTCTTAACCATATGTTAAAATCCAACTCAAATACCATTAAAATCCACTATTAAGGGGCGGCTAGGTGGTGCAGTGAGTAAAAGCGCCAGTCTCAGAGTTGGGATGACCCGAGATTGAATCTGGCCTCAGAAAATGAGCACCCACACATAAATAATGACTAGCCATGTAACCTTGAGCAAGTTACTTAACCCCAATTGCTTTAAAAAAAAATCCACTATTAAGCATTCCTTAACTTCTCATACCACACACACAAACTCATTTCCACTGTCTATAACAACCTGCTTCCTCAGATCTCACATAATACTTTGCTTTGTACCAGGTATCAATGTACACTATAGCTACCTATGTATATGTCTTATCCCCTTACTACATTGTAAAGTCCCTACCCTCACTGAGCTTATCTTTGTAATTTTCCATTTGCTTAGTACACACAATATACAATAGGTGCTCAATAAATCCTTTTTGAATGGGAGGTTATCAGGGAAAAGGAAAGAGCACAGAGTAACAAGAGTATTAGACCTGGAATCAGGAAAGCCTTCATTCAAATCACACCCTTGTCCCTACCTATAAAACCTCCCTGAGTTCTAGGTATCTCCTGCCTTTCTTTCCCCCTTGGCAATATCATGAAGCCTCAAGACCTTCTCAAAATAATATTTTTATAAGTATAAAAATAAAATACATAGGGTTATAAAAGAAACTACAATGAAATACAGTTTTCATATGTATATACATACTTTTATGTACATGTACATAAATGTATCTGTATATATACATATATTTTTAAACCACGTTCATGGACTTCAGATTAAGAATCTCTGCTCTAAGACTTCTCTACTAAACCACAGATCAGTTAGGATTTTCTTTGGTCTAAAAGATGATCACAAATCCTTGCTATATTGATTGCAAACAACTGAAAATTTGAATCAAAATAGAGTCTTAATTAATCTAACAAATCATTGTCCTTCACAATAAAGACCACTGATTTATGAATTTGGATCATCAGTCATAACACAGATGCATTGGCCAAGGGCCATTTTCTGCCTGATATTCATTAAAGCAAGTGAAATGAACAGATTATACTCAACATAATATATCTGTTCTCCACCTCATAGCTGAGACATATGCACTTTGAACTGAAAGATGCCAAGTTTGCTCTGACTTCTGAGATGGAGAACAAAGACCTTTGTCTGCTTCTTTAATACTACTTAAATTCTCTTCTATCCTTCATTCATTTTACTTCTCTTTTTGGTGCTCTTATTTTTATCTCTACTTAATTATATCATTCCACCCACATTCCCTTCTATTCTCCAGGCTTCTGACAGGAGTGTGGGTTGGGGCACAGCAAAGGGGAAGGGAGGCAAAGCAAGGCAGGAGAGAACTACCCTCATGTTTTCTATTTTTCTCACTAGAGATACAATCCTATTAGTGACTTTTCGCTCTTCTGTAATTCTAAAATTGACTCACACATGAATGGTACTTTTATCACTGAAAAGATGCAGTCTCAATTTTGGAAAACACCAGGAAAAACAGAAAATTTTAAAAACATGAGTTCTTCTGCATATTTGAATAGCAATGAAATTCCCACTTGAAATATAGTAGCAAGCTGAGTCATGTGCTATGGAAAGATGCTCTTTTCACTCACCACCATGAAGTACAGTACACAGTCTGCTGAACAGATGGTCTCAAAAATAAAACTTATCCTTCCGAGTTCAGAACCTGTGGCTCCCGTCATAGATGTTGGAGGCCTATTTGCCAAAGCAGAAAGGCAATATTTACAATGTGTTCCCAATACAATTTGGAGACAAATTGGGCTCGAGTTTCTAGTGAAAATGAAAGCCAAAAGCTTCAGTTCCATTGACCTCCTGCTGTTACTCATTCCATTTCTACCTCTCACTGTGTTTAGTGCAAGTTGTAATGAAGAGTATCATAGACACTGAGAGAACAATGGAAAATGTGGATGTTTGCCATTCTTAGCACAAATGACACCATCAATACATTGAAACATTTGAAAACATAATCATGGGATAAAGCTCCTCTGACCTCTGACATAAATGCTTACCATCAACAAGGGCTAAACAAAGACAAATTAGGACAAACTGATTTACACAAGCTGCCATTTAAAGGCAGAGTTGAGGAAATATGTAAATATTCTTGTAGCTAGCTTTAACCAATAACTCTAGCTCTAAACCATTGACAAATTCTTGTTATTACAGTATTTTAGACATAATATTCCAGCTGTTACTTCCTGGAATTAAACAAAGACTAAGGTAGGACTAACAGTGAAAATAGTCTCTGATCATCAATCCTACAGAAAAAAGTTTGTATATAATTATCTTGTGGTTGATAACTATTTGTCAATAATTTTAATTAGTAGATAGAGCATTATATTACCGTATTAACACATATAAAGAATTTCTCTTTCAAGTATTCCTATGGTAAAGAATGCAAAAATTCTCAAAAGACAGTGAAACAGCATGATTTTCCTTACTTAAATCCTGGGATATGCAAGTTTAAGATCAGATAATCATTATCCGAGCCTCCTGCCCCACTCTGGATATGGTCTCCAGCCACCTCCCAACCTGAAATACAAAAGCCAAATGTATATTTTCATTAAGAAGAATGAAACAATGGGGCAGCTAGGTGGCGCAGTGAGTAGAGCGTCGGCCCTGGAGTCAGAAGGACCTGAGTTCAGATCTGGCCTCAGACACAACGCACACACAAACAAAAACCTAGCCGTGTGACCTTGGGCAAGTTACTTAACCCCAATTGCCCTCCAAAAAGAAAAAAAAAAGAATGAAACATAGAATTATAGATAGAGAGTGAGCATTGGAGTCATGAATATCTCAGGTCAAGACCCATCACTGACACATGTTGTCTATTACCCTGTGAAACTCTTAAAGACTATTGGCCACCAAATTTATGCAGATTGGCATAAATGGAGAGATATTTTCCCCTCTAAGTTTTCTAAACTGATGGCATCCTATATCTTGATCACAAATTTCCAAATAATATAAGAACAATAAGGACCAATTCAGATATTATTTTACAGTTTTCTAAATGTTTTCTATATAACAATCCTATGAGGCAGATTTTTAATTTTTTTTAATTAAACAAACATTTGTTAAGCACCCACTATGTGTCATGGATTGTGCTAGAAGCTTTACAAATATTATCTTTTTTTTAATCCTCACAACAACTCCAAAAGACAGATGTTATCTTAATTTTACAGATGAGGAAACTGAGGCAGTCATTAAGTGACTTACCCAGAATCACAGAACTACCAGCATTCTATCCACTGCACCACCTAGCCATCCCTCATAGATAATACCAGTATTGTTATCCATATTTTATAGATGAGGAAACAGAGGCTCTCAAAGTTTTAGTGAACTGTCCAAGATTTCTTGGTGGGTTAAGGGGTAGAACTCAGATTCAAACTTGGGTCTTCTAGCTCTGAATGCAATGGTTTTTTCACTTATCATTTAGAAAAACAGCCAATATATTCATTGTAGAATGTTAGAGCTACAGGGACATTAGCTATGGGGATCATTTACTCCAATCCCTTTTTGCAGATGAGGAAACTGAGGCCAAGAAAGGTAAAGTGAACTATTCAAGGTCACAAAGTATTTCAAGGAAGAACTAGGGATTAGCATACAGATTTCTTTATTCCCGGGTCACAGTTATGATCACTCTTCTCCTCAAATAAATGTACAATTTTTTAAAAATAAAACTTCCTACCCAAAAAAATCATTTCTATATATTTAATGTTCTCCTGCAATGGTTTTAAATGAGGTTTAAAAGATCATCAGCAGTCATGAGACTCAAAGTTAACAACTCCTGAAGGGGAAGTGCTACTTGTCAACCTTGGTTGCAAATGAAATGCTGTGTTAAAAGGCTTGCTGATGCCAGCAAAGATGTTTCTTTGCAAAATTCCCTATGAGAAAGTAGTTGAAGGTTTGGACTTTGAAAAACAAAATCTTTAATGAGAAAACAATAATTCTGTACCTTCATAAAGCCTACATTTTCTAAAGTAAAATAGATTTCTTTTCCAAATTCTAACATACTACACTGGAAATCTCATTCTAAATCAGGCCTGCACAAAATACGGCCCACAGGCCCCTTGCAGCACATCAAGGATTTTGGGAAGCCTGGGGGACATGTGGAGATGTAAAGAGTGCTTTGTCCATGCCCCACTTAACCCACCTTCCACTAGTTATTCTTGTGCCCATCATGTAACTTGGCCGGTGGGTAGCCACTATGCACTCTCTCTCCTGTTTGCCACGGGTCCCACGGCAACCAACCTTTATACCTTTATTTGGAAAGTGGACCACAAGAAACCTTTCTGCAGTTGAAGAAGTTGAGCCTATTTTAATTTTGGCCCCTACCCACTACCAGGTTGTGCACATCTGCTCTAAATCAACACTGGTGCGAGGAAATCTGAAGCCTTCTAGGGGACAAAGGGGAACGGGGATGTTCGGCTGAGAGATAAATAACTGGGGATGGAAAGTCCTGCATGAGGCTGGTCTATTGGCTGGAGTCTGGCTGCCTAACAGTGGAGGGGGACAGGGTGGCCTGCACACAACCAATAGGGCTGCATTCAGCTGCCACACTCAATTTGGAAAAGGAGGAATGAGGGGTAATGATCTGTACTTACACTGAGCTTCAGAGTTTACAGAACTCTCTGCTCACAATAATCCTATTAGGGAAGAGGTACAAATACTAGGAACCCCAGTTTACAACTGAGGAAATAGAAGCTCAGAGATATTAACTGACTTGTTCCATAAACACATAGCTAATAAACGCAGGAGCTAGGACTGATTTTATTTCTTAACAAATACATCCAGTGTTTGTTTAACTACGTCAGGCTACCAACACTAGGGAAGGGAAGGCAGGAGAGAAGAGGGAAAGGAAGAGGAAGAGAGATGGAGAAAGGAAGTGGTCAGAGGGGAAAGGCAAGAGAGAAGGAAGGAAGGAGAGGAAATAGGAGGGTTAAGGAAGAGGGAGAAGAGGAGGAGGAAAGAGGGAGGGAAGGAAGAAGGAAGTGGGAAGGAATGAAGAAGGGAGAGAGGGAGAGGAGGAGGAGAAGAGGAAAGAAGGAGGAAGAGGGGTAAAGGGAGAGAAGGAGGGAGGAAAAAGAGGAGAAGAGGGGGAAGAAGGAAGAAAAGGGGAATAGGGAGAATGAGGGAGGGGAAGAGTGGGGAAAGAGAAGGAGGAGACAGAGAGACAAAGTCAGAGATAGAGAGACAGGGACAAGGAACAATAGTCAAGACAAAAGACAAACTGATAGACAAAGAGAGATGGAGAAAAAGCCTGAGATAGAAAGAGATACACATGCAAAGAGACAAAGACATGGACAGAGGGAGGGAAGAAAGGAAGGAGAATCAGAGACACACAGAGAGAAATGGGGGCGGGGCAGAAAGGGGGAGAGGGAAGGGGAAAGATGGAGAGAACATCCTTCACTCAGAGTATGAGTGTGTTTCCTACTTAACTGACAAAATCAAGTAAGTCATAAAAGGTCCAGTTGGGCCACTGATGATCTCCTAGTCTGTTCAGGTTGTTCAAAGTTGATAGGAGGAAGAGTTGATAGGAAAAAAAAGGTTAGCATTTTAAATAGGATAATTAATGGGCAAAGACAGCTGGGTGTGTATATAACACAGAGACTGCTCAGTCAATATATGTATTTGACTTTATACCAAGTTCCATTAAAACACAGTTATTAATGCAATTCAAGACCTTATTTCAGCTTCCTATGACACACCAGATGAACTGCTCCTATGTCCCACTAACCCACAGTACAGAAGGTTCCAGAGCCACTACAAGGACTTACATCTTTTCTAAATTTTCAAATGAACATTTTCAAGCTCAAGGCTGTTCTTTACAAAGCCCTTAATAATCTGGGCAAATCTAACTGGTGCCCATTTGTCTGGGCACTGGGGATAAGTAGCTCTCCTAATAGACTAAGTGAAAAGTTGCTGTCTGTACAATAATAGGATAAGAATTGGGATTGGACCTGGGATTTCATTGGCATAGGGAAATCATGAGAACAGAAGCTCCTTCTGCCAATAAAGGGAGGCCAGAGGCTACTAAATCTAATTCTCTCATTTTACAGAGAAGAAAACTGAGGCTGCTATCTTCTGTATAATTTATGGACTTAGACATGCCTGAAAAGTTAAGTGACTTACCGAAGGTCTCACAGACGGCATGTGGCAGAGGTAAAACTTGAGCTCCCTTATTTCAAGACCAGCTCTAAATCCACTCTTAGCATAATGGCTTATGTTTATGTAACACTTTACAAAGCACTTCAAATGTACTGTCTTATTTGGTCCTCACAACAATCCTATGAGGGAGCTACTATGGATATGATTATGGCTCTTCTTTTATTGATGAGTAAATTCATTCATCCACTAGATAAGCATTTATTAAGCATCCACTATATGCCAGGCATTGTGCTGGGCAGCCAAAAAAGCCAGGGTAGTATTGGGCTGCATTAAGAGGGGGAAAATTTTCAAAAATGAGGAAGTGACCGTGGTCAAATCACATCACAAGAAAAGAGGAAAAGGGAGAATGAGGGAGGGGAAGAGTGGGGAAAGAGAAGACGGAGACATCTGGGTTTCTGAGTAGTAACCATTTAAGAAGGACAATGATAAAATGGAGAGTGATTCAGAGGAGGACAACCAAGCTGGTGAAGGGTTTTATATCCACATATACAGGTTCTATTGAAGGAAACAGAGATGCCTAGCCTAGATAAGAGAGGCCTCAGGGAGGGCATGATAGCTATGTTCAAGTATTTGAAGAGCTGTTCTTTTTGGCCCTAAAGAGTTGAATCAAAAGTCATGGGGTGATATTTCAAAGACAGAAATTAACCTTTAGGTCAAGAAAAACTTCTTAACAATTAGGGCTGTTGGGGCAGCTAGATGGTGCAGTGAATAGAGCACCAGCCCTGGAGTCAGGAGGACTCAAGTTCAAATTTGGCCTCAGACACTTAACACTTATTATCTGTGTGACCTTGGGCAAATCACTTAACTCCAAGTGCCCTGCCTTCCCCCCTCCAAAAAGACAAAAAAAAAATACAAACCCAATTACAGCTGTCCAATGGGTTGCCTCAGGAGATAGAAGGTTCTCCCCAATGGAGGTCTTTAACCAGAGGTTAGATGATCACCTGGTTGAGTGCTTTATGTTGAGAATACCATTTCTTGGACAGATTCAACTAGATAGGCACAAAGGTCCTTTTCCAATTTTGAATTTCTATGACTTATTAACATAGTGGAATAAGTGGAATTCTGGACTTAGAATCAGGAGAGACTCCTGTCTCTTAACTGTGAGATCATGGATAAGTCAAAACATCCCTGAGGCAATTTTTTCTCATCAGAAAAAAGGGGATCCCTAATTCATGGTATTGTTGGGAGGATAAGGACTAGATCCTTGATTTCAAAGGTATAGGAAACTCTCTAAGAAGAAATCATTTCTGGCCGGGAGAATCAGGGATGGCAAATGGGAGAGATGCCATCTGCCATTTGAGTAGAACCTTGAAAGATAAGTAATTAGCAGAGATGTGGAGGAAGATATCCTGCATAGAAGAAAGCTTAATGTGCACTCAAGGGATATTGTGTAGTTTAATTTTTTTGTTTCTATTTTGTTTTCATAGGGTATCTGAAGGGAGAATAGTATAAAACAAGGCTGGATATAAATATTGGAATGAGATAAAGGAAGGTCTTGAATGCCAGGATAAGAAACCTGGATTTTATTTGGTAGGCAATGCAGAACCACAAAGGGCAGCAAGACAGCACAGCAGATAGAGTGCCAGGTCTAGACTTGGGAAGACCTGAGTTCAAATTTAGCCTCAGACTCTTACTGGCTCTGTGACCATGAGCAAGTGATTTAACTTTGTTTGCCTTAATTCGCTGGAGAAGGAAATGGCAAACCACTCCAGTATTTTTGCCAAGAAAACCCCAAATGGGGTCACGAAGAGTCAGGAGCTACCACGACAACTGAACAATAACAACAAAGCAGAACTATAACTTTTTTAAGCAGCAAAGTGGTAAGCAATAGAGATGGAGATACTGAGATAGGGATTAGATGTATAACTTCTCTGACATAGAGAACTCAGGTAAGAAAACTCCCTCTATATCTATACAGATCAGCACATTCTCTGAAGCTCATAGCCTTACAAAATGGTCACTCTAGAAGACTGGAAGGCTAACAGATTTGCCTTGAGTCATGTACCCAGTACACGTCAGAGACAAGAGCTGAATTCAAATCCCCCTTGTCCTAGGGCCAAGTATCTATCCACTATGCCACTCTGCCTCTTACAGAATTGTTGTGAGGAACAAAAAGTATAAAGAGGATGTAAAGTGCTTTGTAAAGTTTAATACTACTATAAATGTCTCTAATTATTGTTATAAATATATTAAATTATTTTATAAATTATTTATAATTTATATTTATTTATAAATTTATTTTTATATTTTATATTGTTATTTCTAAATTAATCACTAATATTAACAAAATATTGAATTCATTAATCTGATATGTTATTGAATTATTAAAATGATTAATTATCGATAATTGTTATTAATGTCAGAACTGTGGTTCAAATTTAGGTCTTCTGTTTGCAGTTAAAGTTCAATATTATCTTTACCATACCACCTCATTTCTTAAACACTCAGTTACCTACTCACACATATCACACCTATGAAAAAGTAAAGGAATTTGTTACCATGATGGGGGAAAAAAGCATAGTCTTTGACCACAATATACAGATTTGAAGTAAAAAAATATAACAGTAAGACCATTTTAAGTGCCCGCTCACCATAATTCAGTATGTTCATAAAGAGATGAGTCAGAAAACAGCCACCTGTGATTCCTGACTACACTAAGAAGCTCTGGATTTGGACTCACCATTCATTCCATCACATTTTGAGTTTCCAACATTGAAGCAGGAGGTTTTCATATTGGCAGGCAAGATGTTCCACCATTTATATTCAAATCCCAGAGCCGGTTCTGTTCCTGCTGGGCATGGCTTGCATTCTAGGGGAGACAAGCAAGGATAGAGGAAAACAGTAACATCAACTATGTTGTGGTACTGAAAGGTTCCCTCTTTCTTTCACCAGTTTCACTGATGATTCTTTAGCTTGCTGCCAGAGAAGGTTAAAAGGAGTGGGAAAAGAAGCTTCTAGAACTTCTTAAGTCTTTTTGGAGTCAATAACATTTCCCCAAAAAAGTTTGAACAAAAACCCTTAAAAATATCAAGACACAAAATATATAGACACATATATATTTTCATAATCAAAAGTGAAAGGACCAATGAGTGACTTTTAAAAATATTTCCTCACTTAATTTCCATAGACTAATTTCCTTCATATAAATAAAACCTAAATCATAAAGGCAGTCATCCTCTCTGTCCATTTCAGCATTATTATTACTATCACCCCACAATTAAGGAAGGGCTTAACACTAAAAGTAGTAGGATTTTCCTGTGAGTATCTGAAAACAAAAGTTTGTCCCATTGCCAAAACCTTCACACAAAATCCCATTAAACACCTAACACATTTAAAGACATGTCTTTACTCATGGTACATTAAAGTGATGCCATTTAAGACTGGATATTCACATCTTTAATTTCTTTATAATCAATAGTTATCATCTTCCCCATTCAAAGTTGTTATTGATATAAGAATTAGTTTGACCTGAAAGGCCTTTGATCTAAATACATCATTCAATTGACTTCAATTAAATTATCATTTATTAGGCAACTACTGCATGCAAGGCAGTGGGACCAAGGAAAGAACCTTCCGTTAGAGTCAGAGGTTTTTACCTGAGGTTTAGGAATGGAAGGAAGGAAAGGAAAGAAAGGAAGGAAAGGAAGAAGGAAGGAAGGGAGGGAGGGAGGGATGAAGGAAAGAAGGAAGAAAAGGAAAGAAAGGAAGGAAAGGAAGAAGGAAGGAAGGAAGGAAAGGAAAGAAAGGAAGGAAAGGAGGAAGGAAGGAAGGAAGGAAAGGAGGAAGGAAGGAAGGAGAGAAGGAAGGGAGGGAGGAAGGAGAAATTTGCATTTCTATATAATTCATTTCATTTGTAATCTTATTTGTTCTATTTTATGTTTTCAAAAACATTTTTCTAACAAAGGGTTCATAGGTTTCATCAGGTTTGTGACACAGGGACATTTAGAACCCCTGCATTGTCTACAGATGGTCTTTCATGAAAGAATTTCTGTAAAGACTGCATTCTGGGAAAAGCTTAATTCCTACCCTGAGTTCCATCTGAAAATGTTCCATGTGGGCAAGGAGTACAAGAAGATGAGCCATTATTATAAAAGCCTGGGTTGCAGGGTGGACAATCCCTCTTCTCTCCAGAAGGGGGAAGCCTCACAGCATCTGCGAGGTCCTCTTGGCATATCTTGGGCTCTATCCATTTGTACATTATCTGAGTCTGTAAGAAGAAGCACACAAGTCACATCTCAATTGTGTTAAAATCTCAAACACCTAAAATGATCTCAGTTGAAACTAGCTAGGGCATATTAAAGTAACTGACAGACTGTGGTTCATCGTACAAAGGCTGCCACATAGTCAGAAAACAATGTAAAATCACAGAAGAAAGGGGGGAAAAGAAATTTGGGAACCAGTGAGGGATATCAGTCTATAACCTATTCTTCAAGGGTCTCTCTTTCCCTGATCATTTCAAGAAAATACACCAGATATTATAGTAAGCATTTCATTGGTATGTTATTATTTCATAACAGTTGGAAATTGATCAGTCTTTCTAATAGCTAATATTAAGTACACAAACAGGAAATGAAGGTGACTAGAACATTTCACTTAGAGGCACATAGGGATGGGGAGCTTTTCTTTCATTCTTTGGTGTAAAGCATAAAAAACAAGGTATTTACATGTGTATTTTTAAATAAATCAAATATGTTATTAACTCATTTACCAAGCTCATCTTTCATAAGGTAATCTAATTTAACCTTTTGTTCTTTGACCCGATAGTTATTCTATTTTTTAAAAAAGTAGGAATGCAAGAAGAGACAGCCTTTGAAGAACACAGTTCCATTTAAAGGATTTCCAGCAAACATGTCCCAAAGGCAAAGAGAATGGCCCAAATAAAAAGAGGAAACAAACTGAAATTACAGCTGCAAGAGAATTAAAAATTTCCTTTCCTTAAAGAGTCAGGCTTATCTACTAATTCTGTCCTCTTCAGGAAACAGTCAAGTGATAAATCTAATAATTCTAGAAGGTGGGTTGATAAATCCACAATTTCAATGTAAATCAGAATTTCAAAGGTTATTCTGAAAAGCTATTTTCAATGATAGAAACCCAGTAACCGAAAGTCCTTGTAGGTCATTGACTTTTTCCTCAAGAATCCCCTTATGAAGATATAAAAGTCAACTTATTTCAACAAGGTTATTTAGAAAAAGACACATTGCTCAACACAGTTATAAATGGCATTTTTCTTTCTTAAATGATCTCAGCTCTTTCAGCTCACACATTTTGGCCTCTCTAAGTAGTTCGCTTTGACCAGTCATTGCATCTGTCTACCTCAATTTGTCATCTATAAAATAATGGGTAAGCTTTGTTTTGCTGAGATGCTGAATCAGTTAACACCTCTAGCAATAAAGGGCTTTCAACTCTCTAGAAAAAACAGGGGATTTAATTAAATGAAATAACATTGACTACAGTTTAAATTGACTCATAAGGTAAAAAAGAAACTGTATCGGGGACACTGAGTGGTGCATTGTACTACTATAATGTTACATTTAATATCAATTTCATATGTGTAACCCCAGTGCCAAAGTCCACCAGTACAGGACTCTCTCACCTGTGTAAGGATACAGGGAAAAGCTGGGGCAAAGAAAGAGATAGAAAGTCCTCAAATCTTCACAGAGTTTTCTTTGAGCCACACAATAACAGCCCTGTGTTACATACAGGGGACAGGCCTCACACCATGTAGAGCCTTGCCACACACATATACATGTGTATGTATATACATGAATATATATACATATATGTATACATATTTAATGACTTATTTCCTACCTCCAATCTACCTACAATGATGACTCTACTGTTCCTCACACACAACAGTCCTTGTGTTGAGAAGCTTTCAGTTTCTCAACACAATACTTGAGGGCAGAGTCTGTTTTTTACCTTTGTTTGCATCCCCAGTACTTAGCACTGTGTTCGACATATCTTTTTTTTTTCTTTTTGGAGTTGGGGAAGGAAGGGCAACTGGGGTTAAGTGACTTGCCCAAGGTCACACGGCTAATAGGTGTTCAGTGTCTCAGCTCAGATTTTAACTCAGGTCCTCCTGACTCCAGGGCCAGTGTTCTATTCGCTGCATCACCTAGCCGCCCCTCTGTTCAACATATCTTAAGTACTTAATAAATGTTTGCAGAATGACTGATTCTATTAAAATGTTTGAATATGTCAATATTTAAGTTCATAATGACAAAAAAAATTTAAGATCCTAAAGAATATAAATCCTTGATACACAACACACGAGTTGACCAAGGTTACACAATAAGGAGCTATTGGAAGTGGGACTTGATCCTAGGTCTTCATGGATTCAAGGCTGGGTCTCTACCATACTGCCTTTCTATATATTTAGGAGACTTAAGAATGATTGTTGATTGATTATTCCGTTTTTGCCACAAGCATATAGAATCAGTCACAAAGGACCTTGGATGGCATCTAATTTAACTTCATTCTGCAGATGGAAAAACTAAGACCCAGACGGTTAAATGAATTCAGCTAGCTAGCAGCAGAGCTGAGATTAGAAGTCTGGCTCTCTACAACAGGCTGCCTCTATCAAGAAAAACTGTCAAATTAAGATACATCATATGCCTATAGATAAACTGCCAAATTAATAACCCTAACAAAGAAGAAAATGAGGCTGGTTTTACTGGCACTTATACTCATCTATTTACATGTTGTATCCCTGCCAGTGAATGTATGCTGGATCATAATAGTCATGGATTTAGAGCTGGAAATAGTCTTTAAAGAAGATATATTCTACCCCTTTCACGTTCTGTAGGAGAGGGACCCAATGCCTACAAGAGGTGATTTGTCCAAGATCACAAAGGTAGCAAGTAGAATAAAAACCAGTTCTTCTAACTACAAGTACAGCGCTCTTTTTACAACTGCATATTGTCACTCTCCTTTTTGTGAGTATTGGAAATTCTACCAAAGTCATACCTGTGCATGTGATTATACATACTTAGGGACATAAATACTCCCATAAAATGGAAGATCATTATTGAAATGAACCATGAGACAGATCCTTCCATAAGCAAATAATTACCCTGAAATTAATCTGCTTTATAAATTTCTAATTTTTTATGTTGAACTTTCTTAAAGGCATGTGGCATATCTTAATTTGACAATTTCTCTTGAGAGAGGCAACCTGCTGTAATGATCCAGACTTAGGGTACTCCACTTATGAATAGTAACCCCATTTACTTATTTCTATCCATACTGTTATCTGACAGTTTATCCTGTTTCTCTCATTTAGGCTGCAGGTCTTTTCAGAACCTTAAATTACATAGTATGCTTTTCCACAACAAACACTGACAAATTACTACTATGTATATAGGGATCGAGATAGGGACTAGATCTTTCATTTAACTGTTATGGAGACTCCAGGATGAGGAAACTCCCTCTTCCAGAACTGGTTAGTACCTTCCCTGCAACTTCCAGTCTTAGAGAGTTGCCTAGAGCCCTGAGAAGTTAAGTGAGTTGGTCGAGGTTACACAACCTATGTATCTATTGGAAGTGGGACATGATCCCATGTCTTCCTAGATTCAAGCCTGGATCTCTACCATACTGCCTTCTTATGCATTTAGTAAACTTTTAACAAAAAATTAGTGATAATATAATAATTATGGTGCTAGGCAATCACGATAGAAATTTAGTTATACAAAATATGACATCAGCAAATATATGTTGAATCAAATTGAATTCCAATGCCCATGAAAAATTTCCCAACACAAGTTAAGGATGGACAAGTCCTCAAATAACTAAAGTTTTGTGTGTTTTTTAGTATGCACAAAAGTCAACAACCTCTGCTTCACACCTGAAAGGTGTTTCTTATAAAGAACTAAATGGCTACTTCTGTTCTGAAATCAACTCAAAGCTCTCCTCAGATGTTAAGAATGAAGCCATACAGGAAAGCAGAAGAGAGCATGGCAGAAAGCATAGATAAAGAAATGGCTATGAGCATTAGAGCTTCTTTATGGAACCACAAATTAGCTAAACCACAGGGAGAATGGTGCACCACCACCTACTAAGCACAAGTTCTATTTCTTTGTAAAAGAGAAGATTAGGGCAAATAGTAGCATCCAGTTAGACAGATAAAATCCAACCTAATTCAATGAGCCTTTTGAAAAGCCTTCTACATGTAAGGCACTGTGCTAGGAAACAAAGTTGAAATGAAAAATATTCTCTACTCTTAAGAAGCTTACATCCTACAGCAAGGATATTCTATGTAAATGGATGAGTATAAGCATGATACTTTGAGGTAGGAAAAGCCACACATAACTAGCAGGGATTCTTTTTTTTTTTTTTAAGCAATTGGGGTTAAGTAACTTGCTCAAGGTTACACGGCCAGTCATTATTTATGTGTGGGTGCTCATTTTCTGAGTCCGGAACCAATCCTGAGTCCTCCCGACGTCGGGCTAGCACTCTTACTCACTGCACCACCTAGCCGCCCCGTACTAGAAGGGATTCTTAACCTGGGGTCTGAGCAGTTAAATTTTTTTTTTTCATTACTATATTTCAACATGGTTTCCTTTGCAATCCTATGTGTTTTGCTTATTCATTTAAATACATTATTCTGAGGTGGGGTCCATAGATTCAGCAAACTGTCAAAGCTTGCCAGAGATTTAAGAGAAAATCCCTTAAGCATGGGTTGGACAGAAGGCTAAGGACCCTTACTGATGACATAAAAAAAGGTTAAGTACCCTTGAACTGGGAAGAAGAGAAAATATCTCTCTCCCACAGGAAACAGCACATAGCTAAGATTTGAATGCAGCTACAGATTCTAAGAGGTAGAAGTGAGAAGGGAATGGATCCTGGGCATGGAAACAGACTTTTCAAAAGCACAGATAAAGGAAGTGGCATACCAACCTGAAGGCAAGTAGTCTAGCTAAGCTGGAAAAGAGAATACATGAAGGCGAGTAAGGCAATATATAAGGCTGGAAAGTTAAGATGGGGCCAGATTCTAAAGGGTTTTATATAGTCTGAGGAATTTGTATTGTATCCTAGATACCAGAGAGCCATGGAGGGGTTATGACATGGAAAAGCTTGATAATTGTCATCAAGAATATACATGGAAGAGAAACACATGACTAGCAATTGGCCCCCGAGGATTGGATTAGAAGTGATGGACAGAAATTGCAAAGAGGCCAATTTAGACTTATCCTAAGGAAAAACTTCTCAACTGTTGTTGTTGTCCAGTCATTTTAATCATGTCTAACTCTTCATGAGCCCATTTGGGGTTTTCTTGGCAAAGACACTGAAGTAGCTTGCCATTTCCCTCTCTAGCTCATTTTACAGATAAAGAAACTAAGGCAAACAGGGTTAAGTGACTTGCACGGAGCTAGTAAATGTCTGGCCTAATTTGAACTCACAAAGAGAAGTCTTCCCTAGACTCAGTGCTCTATCTACTGTATCACCTAGCCGCCCCTCTCAACAATGAGAATTGTAGAAAATTGGAATGAGATTCCTTGGGAGGTAATATATTTCACCTCACTTGAGGTCTTCAAGCAAAACCTTGCCAGCTATAATCAATGAGAGAATTTTTTTTTTTTCCAGGAAAGAGTTGCATAGAACTGAGGACTCTTGTTGATCTGAAATTCTGTGATTTTGTCACTCCAGATTTAGGATGATCACCTGGGCAACTGTGAGGAGGACAGATTTCAGAAGAAAGAACCTGGAAGTGGCCTATTGCCATCATCCTCTAGGGTCATGTAAGTGAAGAAGAGGGGACAACTAGGAGGTTGGAATGAACTGAGACTACACTAAGGATTAGATAAGGGAGAGGGTAAGGGAGCCAAGGTAAAATGAAGGTTCAAGTATGACTCCATATTTATAGGCCTGAATGACTAGAAGGATAGTGGGACCCCCAACAGAAATGATGAAGTTTGAAGGAAGGATAGTTATGAAGTAGTTCCAATGTTTTTTGCTCCATGAACTCTCATAACCTTTCAATTTTTTATAAAGTGTTAACACTCTGGCAGGAATAGGGCATGAATATATAAAACTATATCCATAATGTAATTTGGCAATTATTTGCTACTTTATGTTATGTAAAAATTTTTTGTACAGACTCATCGCACCATTGTCCTGAACCCCAAGGATATCACAAACCACTAAATGAGAACTATCAGAATAGAGGATTATAAATTTTACTCTGAACATGTTAAGTATGAGATTCCTTTGTGACATCAAGCTAGAGATACCTAAAAAGCAGTTGGTGATATGACACTAGGACAGAGACTAGAACTGCATCATCAGTAAAATGATGATGGTTAAACACATGGGAATCAATGAGATCACCAAGAGAGAGTGTGAAAAGAGAGGTAAAGAAGACCCAGGAGAGACCCATGGGGAACATCCAGAGTAAGAAGTACATGGATTCTAACAAAAGAGCTGAAAAGGAGCAAAAAGGAAAGTAGAAAACAAGGAGAAACCACCGTTATTCCCTTCCACATCATGGGAATTAGGGGCACAGTGCCCACTTGATCTGGAAAATCCATGTAAAAATTTTTGGCCCTCCCTCCATGCCAGAGAAGTCAGAATTATTATGGTATTAAAAGATAAAATATGCTGATATTATACAATACTATATACATATTTTATGAATTTCTGAGTTTCTAAACTTGTTCTGTGTCATCTGTTGGCCTTCTTGACTTCCACAAAACTCCCAAAAAATTCCCATTTAATTTCTCTTGCCAAACCCACAATATGTTGAAACCAAGATAGGGAAAGTCACAATGCGGAACGGATAACTGTAGGATCACAAGAAGAGGGACTATCTAGAAAGAAAGTGTTGGTTAACTGCCTAGTGCTACAAAGAGGTCAAAAAGAGGAGCAAAGAGAAATGGCCATTGGGCTGAACAGTTAAAAGATCTCTGCTAACCTTGGGAGAAAAAAAAATTCAGTTGAATGTATTCAAAGCTGGAAGGGACCTTAATGGTCAGTTAGTCCACGCCCCTCATTTTACAAATGAGGAAACAGAGGTCCAGAGATATGTAGTGACTTGTCCAAGGTCAAATAATTTAGTGGCAGAGGCAGGATTGAAACCCCAAATAAGGAACTCTAATTCCAAATCCAAGAGACTTTGTATCACATGAGACCTCTTTATGTTGAAAGTTGTTGTTGCTGTTGTTTAACTATCCACTAGGTAGCCCATTGACCTCCTCATAAATTTAATAACACTTAATTTGAAAGGCAGAAATATGTGAATGATTTGGCTTACAGTGAGCTATTAAACAACACTGAAAATACTTGTTTCATGAAATAATAATTTAAAATAATAGTTCATATAAATAGTTCAATAAAATGGACATTGTGAATAGTTGTAGCATCTATTTGTTACATTCTCATTTGATATTTCAAAGGCTCCCTACTATAGAAAAATTAAGTCTCAACACATATCTGCTGAAACTTTCCATTAGATATTTAGGTTGAGTAAAATTGCTAGAACTGCCAACTTAATACTTACACTAAGCTTGCAGATGAAGTTTAAAAGAATCAGAGACCTACAAAGTTCTTCCACTTTTTCCTAATTACATTTATAAATGGCATCACACCTTTCCTAGATGATTACATAGTCAAATAACATAATAATAGAAAACCAAGAAGGATACCACATTCAATGTATTTTGAATCCACTGCATATTTCATTTAGATCCAGATCAATTATTAATTTGCATAATTGAGTTATCTTCCCATAAGACTTTGTGATTTTGGCCTTTCATGTATCTTTTTTGTAATACAATAGAGACTCAAATAATCTGGATATAGTAAAATCTTACTGATTTGGGAATAATTAAATTAATGATCATCCTATAGTACAGTTGGTTGAAATTTATTTTACTAGTAATTAAAAGCATAATTTGCTATGTTAATACAATTAAACTTACAGGAAATATGCTTTAAAAAAACTTTTTTAGCAAAATCCATCTTAGTGCATGATTCAGTAGATATAGCTCTGGACTCTGAATCAGAAGACCCAGTTTCCTATCCCACTTTAGACAATTACAAACTGGGTAACCTTAACCAAGTCACATCATTTCTCTGTATCTCAGTTTCCTTATCCACAAAATGAGGGCATTAGGCTCAATAATCTAAAGTCACTTCCCTTTCTAAATCTATGATCCTATAATCCAAGCCAACCACAACAATCTTATTAAAGCAAGAACTTCTCTTGAAAATGCTTTGTTAGTTAGCAGTTGTTGGTTTAAGTTGCTGTATGTATTTGGAAATAATAAACCAGTCTGTAGCTTTAAAATATATCATAATTTAGATATTTAACTAATTCAAATAAGCCTCCCTCTGAGTTACTCTAGACTAATAAGGTACTATATTGTGAATATTAATATAGTTTTACTGATAAATTCTCAAAAAAAAAATCCATTCTCTGAAAACTCGACAAACCAAGTTATCATTAAAGTATAATTATTATTAAAGTATAAATGTGAAGACCTAGTATATAAGAGACTAACTATGCCCTGTATTCTCCATCCAACAAGCTCAGAAGCAATGCATTTATTCCCCAAATGAAAAAATAGATGAGAAACTTGCCTTTTTTAATGCTATTTTTGCTTTATTCATGCAGTGTCTCAGGATTCTTTAATTAAGAGAATAGCAGGGAAACTTACACAGAGTCTATAGACACATTCTCCCTCTGGCAAAGTACAGTTTTATGCTGATTACTTTGCATTTGCTAATGCAATTATACTGCCATTTGCCAAAAACTGCATTACCCAACAGCTGCATGGTTTTTAACTGATGAAACCCTCTATGGTACAAAAAAACTTAAAGAGCTGTAAGACATTAGTTCCCTGTGATTTAAAGTATAAAATTTGGAGTTACAACTTTAGAAATGACTATTTCTAGAAGAAAAAAAGTACTTGAATGTGTATTGCTTAAATTCATCTTCTTGTCACTGACTGGAAACTGAAGATTTGGGTTCAAAGCAATCTCTAATGTTTTACTACCTCTACAATCTTAGGTAAGTCTATTAACTTCTTTGAGTCTCAGTTTCCTTATCTACAAAATGAAAGAACTGGATCAGAGGTCCCCTCTAGCCACAGATCTAGGATCCTATCATAGAGTAACTTGACTCTTAACTCCCTGGTGAGTAAATACAAGGAGGCTTAAATTGATGGGTTGTTGGAGGGTTTATAACAACTGTACCTTTCCTTCATCATCACATGGAGTATGAATCTGAAAGTAGTCTTTTTGTGTACAAGGAGGGCGCTCCATACATTGACTAGATCCTTCATCTGCAATGTAAAAAAGTGAGTTTCAGAAATGGAGCATTTCCTTTTGGAAGCCAGGAGACAAAGGGAAATAATCAAATCAGCAAGTGAGATTGAAATGGATTCTGATTCCCTCTAAGACAAAAGGGATGACTGCTTCTCTCTTAGCTCTTTTATAGTGATAGAATATTGGAAAGGTAGTTTCTTTTTCTAAAGACCAACATTATTCAAACATCTTTCATTACAAATTGGCTGTTTTAATATCATAACAAACCTTTTCTGAGAGCATTGTATTTACTTCTCTCCAGTTGCATTTACTCTACCCAGATACTGGGAGCACTCTGTTTCAAGGAAGCAACAGGAAATAGTAGGCTCCCACAGTGTTGAAGGAAAGGCATAGTAACAAAGGAGAAACTGAGGACAAAAGGTATGAAGAGAAAGAACTCAAACTGCTCTCTCACTTCATAGGCTAGCCAAGAAAGACTTTCATATCACCCTTTCAATTTTGGTATTCTGTGCATTTATATAAAAATTCTATTCAGAAAGAAAACATAATTCCTCATAAGAATATCCCTACCTGCAAACTGGGTGTCTTCTTTACATTTTATGCACTCTTTAGCTCCTTTCTCAGAATAGGTGTTTCTAGGGCAAACCTGGCAGTTGGATAAACCTGGCTTGTCACTGAATGTGCCTGGCTTGCAGGGAAAACATTCTGATGTGTATGCAACACCTGTGAAATAAAAGAACAGAGACTGAATGGGAGCAAAGATATAATACAACCCAAATAAAATGTCAGTTTCATCACTGTGATATGATGGTACATTGAATAGAAAGTAGGATTTGGAGTCAGAGGAACTGACTTTGAATCACAGTACTACCCCTTTCTACCTCTATGACCTTGGCAATTTACTTCATCTCTGAGCCTCAATTCCCTTCCCTGTAAAAGGAAGGTAAAGTCTAAGGAAGTAAAAGGAAGATAAAGTCTAAGGTCCTTTCCATATCTGAATCAATGATCCTATAATTTTCTGTACTCATTCTCTCCTACTGCCATCACTCTAGTTCAGATATTATCTCTCATTTGGAATTTTTTCATATCCTTCTAATTGTTCTCCCTGCTTCTAGTCTCTTCCCTATCTAATCCAAACTTTACACAACTGCCAAAGTAATCTTTCTAATCCATTGAGCTAATGTAATATAACACACCCCTTCTCCAAAACTTTCAAGAACTCCCTATGCCCTCTGGAATAAAAGAAATACTCCAAGGACCTCCACAATCTCAAGCTAGCTTTGTAGCTTTCTCACATAGCTACCCTCTTGTATAAGAGATAGAGATATGTGATAAAGCCAAAATACCTTTGTGTGGGCTTTTTCCCCTTCCTAAAATGGTCTCTCACCCACATTTGCACATGTTGAAATCTTTCCCTTCTTTCAAGGACAAGCTTAGGCACTACCTTCTCAAAAAAGCTCTTTGTGATCCCCCCCTAATTATAAGGGATCTCTCCCATAATTAATCTTCCATATTTACATGATAACTTTCACTACTTTCTACCCAATGATCTCACAGTCAATGATCTCACCACTTAATTTAAAAGGAAAAAAAAGTCATGACCTTCCTCATTTCCTCCACTCCATCACTTAAAATTCCTCTATATCTTCATTTACTCTCTGCATTTGCTCCACTCCCTGCAAATCACGGATCTAGAGACCATCTAGTACAAATTTCATTTTATAATATAAGGAAATTTGAGCCCAAAAAGGTTAAATGATTTGCATGATATCCACAGATTGTAAAAGTCAGGGGCAAAATGTGAACCCAGGTACTCTAAATAGCTCCTCTGTGCTCCTTCCACTGGACAAAGGATAGAGTGGTCATTCTTACAAGACAAATTGTTATACTCATATCATGACTGAGGTCAAAGACAGAAACAAAATTCCAATATATTAAAAAATATTCACAGCAGCACCTTTTTATGATAGCAAAGAACTAGAAATAAACTGAATGCCCATAAATTGGGGAATGGCTTAGACAAATCCCAGTTTACAAATGTAACGAGATATTACTGTGCAGTAAGAAATGACAAATAATAAGTATTCATTGAACCATGGAAAAACTTATAATGAATTAACATACAGGTGATACGCAGAATCAAAATAACAAATACACACACAACAATTACAATAATGTTAGGGGAAAAGTCACTAAATTCCAAGTAAACGAAAAACCAATAATAGTCCCAGAGAACAGATAATAAAAAATAACTATCCTCTAAGAAGAGACTGAGGAAGAATGTTGCATACTTGACAGAAGTGATCATTGCATGAGGTATTTATGCATAACTTTTCCTTTGTTATACAAGAGGGTTCAATTGGTGGTAAAGGGAGGAAAAGATTATATTTAGAAGTATATGTCAATGACACTAAATTTTACTGGTCAAAAGGTATCAATAAAATTTAATTTTAAAAGAAAGAAAAAACCTTCACTTGACCCTGCTGTCCCCTCAAACTAGTATCTCATATCATCTTTTCCCTGTCTCTGCCAAACTACTGGAAAGACTGGCCACCTCTGCTTCTCACTTTCCATTGCTGGATCTAGCTTTTATTACCTAGATAGGGTTTTCTCTCAGAGCTCTGTTCTGGGCCTTCATTTCTTCTTTCTCAACTAACAAATCTTGACCTTTTTTGTTGGATGTACCCCTTTGGCAGTGCAGTAAAGTCTACCTCTTCTCAGATTTTTTTTTCATTCATAATTGAAGGAAAAGTTAAATTTCAGTTAGATGGTCTTTTAAAAATGTGTGTCCTCCCTGAGTCCCTAAAAACCTATCCATGGACCCCTTGACCCCATTGGACCCATGCTCTAAGAACCAGGAGAATGACTTATAACAAGCCTAAAAATTGGGAAGAAAAACTACTTCGAAAGACTGGTGAATGCACTGACTAGCCATGACCCCCAAAGACTAATGATGAAATTTGCTTCCATAGAGTTGATGAGCTAGAAGTGAAGAATGAGACAAATTTTCAGAAATGGTCAATATGTGTGTTTTTCTTGACCATGCTCATTAGGTGAAAGGAAATGTTTTCAAAAAGAATTGGGATGGGAGATGATCATGATGCAAAAAAAACTGATGAAGTATTTTTTGAAAGTGGAAGTTCTCAGAGAAATGCAAGCAAGCAGGACAGCTTTGGTACTAACATGATGACTGTATTTTACATCTAAATTTTGAAAAGCTGTTTTTAATGGAGATTCATGGTTTCATGTGTAGTCCACTTTTTTCTATTCTTCTTTATATATGGAAATTCTAATTTTCTGGTGTTTGACAGGTTCAGAATAACAAAAAATTATATTATAAATGGTGCTGAATTTGTGAAAAAGGAGAATTGTTTTAAATCAAATTCATACAGTTAAATGAAGTCTTTCTTGTATATAAACTTCCTCTTCCTTTGTCCACTTCTTTGCATGGACACCCTGATTCCAAGGACTCTGAGTGATTCTGACACTATTACACAACATGGAATTGAAAGTCATGAATATTACGTTCATCTCATGTTAAAATTTCTTCTGCCTTTGGCATTACTCTCAACAAACATTCCTTGGGAATTTCTAAACAGCATCTGGTGTGCCACAAGATATCAGCCAATTGAGCCCAATTTCTAAAGGATATCTATCTGTAACACACAATTTTTTCCAATGCCTAGTTTATTTATATGTAACCAATAGTAGCTTCACGTTTTATATCATTTAAATAGCTGTAAGATTAAATTGCATAGTATCTTGCAAATAAATTCTACATTTTCCCCCTTGGGAAAAAAAAAAACACCCCTGTCTAGACTCTTTCATGATGATCTTATCTACCCTCTTAAGATTCAATTATCACCTCTAGGCAAAATAGTAATAGTGACAGAACCAGGGAATAACCTTAGATGAGGAAACTTCCTCTACCAATTCCTGTCAATAGCTTCTCTATATTTTGTAGTATTAAAGAGTTGTTCAGATGACTGGAAGTTAAATGATTTGCCCAGAGTCACAAAGCTAACTCAGGTCTTCCTGCTTCTATTTCCCTATGATACTACTCTGATAAAAGTGCTAATTCTAGAGCTCATATACACTTGGCACTAACTTTGCCCTTTCTGGAGCCAAAGGATGTATACACTTATCATAATATCAGTTATGGTTCTTTTAGCCAGTGTTCCTTCCTATTTGATTGCTCCAGATAGATGATTCCTAAAGCTACATCTCCAGTTCTATTCTCTCTTCAAAACTCCAGTTCTTCATTACCAACAACTTGGCGGATCATCTAAATGTCTCAAAAATATCTAAAACAGTATTTCAAAAGCGGAACTCATCTTCTTTCTCTTTTCCTCTCCTTTACTTCAGTTGTTACGGTGCTCACAAGGTACCCAGGTTCAAAACACGGGAATCGTCCTTGACACTTCTCCCTCACCTTTCATGTCCCATCTACTAATGAATGAGTTGTCAGTTCTACCACCACAGTGCCTCTTATATCTGTCCCTTTCATTTTCATTCATACATCCACCATCCTAGTTCTGCGCAATTCTCCCTTTAATGATTGTGATCACCTCCAGATTTGAGTTACCTTATTTCATTCTCCACCTATGCAACCCACCATCTATACAGATGCCAAAACATTCTTCCTAAGGAACAGTTCTTACCAGGACACTTCCTTGCTCACAAACTTCCATTGCCTTTAAGGATAAAATACAAATTTCTAGGTTGGCATTTAAATCAATCACAATTTGGCTCCAACCTATCATTCCAGCCTTATTTCATGAATCCCTTCATTTGCACTAGATTAGAGCCATATAGTACCACTAGCTGTTTCTCCAATTCAGTATTTCTACTACTTTTATGCTCTCACGTTCACTGAACCTCATATTGAAAACATGCCCCCTCCTGAGCTCCATCTTTCAAATTCATTAACCTTTTTGCAAGATACTGGTCAGATGCCACCTCCTATTCAAAGTATTCTTCAATCTCCCCTATTATCAAATTTTTTTTTCCCCTCATCAAGTTACCTGGTGTTTTCTTGTCTGTGTACATAGTAGCTGATTAATGTTTGGTTACGTTGATTAAATTAATGTCTTCTACTCTTACTAGAACAAAAGCTCCCTGACAGTGCCTTATCTCATCTTTGAATCTTCAGCACCCAGCACAGCACTGCACATGTCATCCTATGACATTGTAGATGCTTAATAAATGTTACTCTATTGAATAGCATCTAATAGACTCTTGTACCAAAAGGTAATTGAAGGGGAAACTAACGAATTGAGATTCAGTGTTCTTTCCACTGTGTCATCCTCCTCACACAGGGTGGTACAATGAAAAGTCATTGAGTTTAGAATTGGAGCAACTGGGTTCAGAACTCAGCTCTGCCACTTACTACCTGCATGACCCTGTATGACCCTGGGCAATTCTCTAGGCCTCAGTTTCTTCATCTAGAAAGCCTTTAAAGTCCCTTCTAGTTCTAAATCTTATTTTTAAAACCAAATTATCTGTGTGATTATAGCCACCAGTGTCTACTTACTCAACCAAGTGAGCAGGATCAACAAAGCCAGGTGCTTGGAAAATTTGCAATGGACAGAGTTCTAGACTTGCAGTGATAGATTTTGGATTTGAATCATTCATTACTCTACCACCTCTTAATATTTGCATTCATAGTTATTGTTTGCTTAGTCTTTTATAATATTAGCCTTCATTCCTTACAGAAAGAGGTTCTTGGTGTATATTCTAAGAACATGTCATACAACAGGAAGAAACAGGCCTAAAATTTAGCTATCACTTATCTGAAAGTAAATTAATCATAAGCATAGGATGGATGCCTGATTACATACAGGACTCTAAAAATGTTTCACTTTATAGTTTTTCTGTCTGAAGCTATACTAAACCTCTGGGACCAAATCAGAAACCAAGTTACTTAATGTCTCTCTGGGTCTCAGTTTCTTCATCTAAATATCAGGTACTATCCCCTTCTTATGTGAAAATTTGGGTTACTAAAAGAGGCAGAAAAATAACAATGGTGTAAGAAAAACTAATAAAATCCACTTGTAAAGAAACATAGTCACTCAAGTAAAATATAAAGGTGATATGGACTATTCTGAGAACCAGAAAAAGAATTCTCTCTCAGATAAATGTACTGTGACGATGGTTTCAAAGCATCATGGTCCATCAGCTCATATGCAAGTAAATTATTTTTAAGGTTTTAAAGGTTGTATCTGACAAATTTAAAAATCAAACAACTGTTTGGTAACTGTGGGAGGCAGTTAAGGACTGTTGGGTTCATATATGACACAAAAGTGGATTTCTTGAGTTTTATCTCATGAGGTAGAGTTGAATCACTGAGCTCCCAGAAGCCTTAATTTAATAGCATAAGAAGCCAGAAGGAGAAGAAGCCATAAAAAGAGATAGACAGGAGAAACAAGAAAGTAAGTTGAGCTCTGAAGAAGTCATAAAAATCCTGGGACTCAATTTGGAAACTGACAGGAACCAAGGAGACTGGAAAGTTTTGTAGCTGCATTTTGGTGAATTTGTTGATTGCAAGAGAGGCATTATTTTATGATTAGCTGGAGAAAGACTGAGTCAGCTGAGAAAGTTCTTCAACTGATGATGTGGAGAAGAGCTGAATCCTGCAGCTGTTAGAGGGTTGAATTTATAGAGCTCCAATGCCATCTACAGCCTGAGAGAAGGGAAATTTTTCAGGGGTACTTGGTTGCCCTTTATTCCCTTTTCTGGTTTGAGAAGTAAAAAGAGAAGGGAAAACACAGGCTTTTCATCTGTTTTGCTGTAAAAAGAGGACTGGTTTTGCTGAGAACCTACTGGATAAAGCAAAATTCCCTTGCCATTTATAGATCTGAAAAGTTTAGCAGCTCTCTTGCTTGCAGGAACTACCTGTCACTGAAAAAAGGAACATAACACCTTTTTTTTAGCTCCCTGTTAAGAGGTGGCTGCGAGCTAAAAGAACTTTACACACTTCATAAACTCCAGAGCAAAAGAGGAGTAAGCTTTTTCAGGCAGTAAAGCAGTGAAGAGCAGAAGGGTCTGTACTTTCAGAGAATAGCTTCATGTAGTATAAATTAATCCTGAGGAGACCAAAGATATCAAAGCCTCTATTTCAGAGATATGAGTTGCTCCTATGCACATGGGTTTCCCTATTCATGTGTCTACCTGCTAAGCTGCTAGGATTCTATAAATGTATGTCCCCAGTTTCCCATATATACCACATACATGGGACCCAAGTTTATGTGTCAACTGTAAATGTTTCAAATATTGCTGCTCTGGGAGTAAAATTCATAATTGTTGTGTGAAGAATCAAATTTATGATTACTCCTAGCCTTTTCTTCTGAATAAATATTGTGAATATTATTTTATTGTTTTTGTCTAATCATTTAGTAAACAGTTTATAGTTAAGAGTCAATGATGTCATGTAAGGAAGAAGTACAATAGTAGTGGCTCAGGACACACACACACACACACACACACACACACACACACACACATCTCTGTCTCCCCACTGTTACCCTCTAGAATTCTGAGAAAACAAACAACAAGTTGCAGTCAAGTGGCTATATTGTACCTTACCCTGCTCCTCAACACCAGACCTTCTGGTATAAAGGCAGATTGGAATGACTGAATCAGCCCAGAGAGACAGAGGCAAAAGAGAGAAAGACAGAGGACAGAAAGAGACAAATAAATATACACAGAGAGACAGGGAAACATTACTCCTAGGATACATATAAAACAAGGAAGTTACACTACAGGATTCCTAAAGTGCATTCCAATTCTTAAGTCTTGAATCCTATGATTCTAACAATACACTGATTAAACTTGGTTTTCTGTCCTGATGTGTGATTCCTGACTTAGCCAGCAGATGTCCTCATTCACCAATGTTAAGCAGCTCTAGCATTGTCTGAGCTCAACTCATTCAAGAGTAGAATTGTCCATTTAAGAGATTGACTGTTTCAATAAAAAGTATCCTTTGTGCTGTCTCAGTTGAAGTATACCTACATCAGCATGTTTTGTTTTGTTTTTCTATAATAGCCAGAACCACAGGAGACAAGAGAGAAGCACTGATCTTGCTGTTAAGGGAATAAGCCCAGGAGGAGGGAGAGGTTTTCATTTTCACCTTCCATACTTGTATTAATGGTTTGTGACATTTTACATTTTCATAACACTCCTCTTCTCTTGCCTAGGAACATACTGTTTTCCTTAAATATAAAAATGCTTTCTCCAGTGCTACTCACCCAAGCATTCTCTCCATTGCCTCCATATTAATTTACTCCTTGAAGTCTGGCTTCCATCCCTTCTCACCTTTCTGAAACTGTCCCCACAAAAATCACCCAGAACCTCCCGATTGCCTAATTAAATAGCCTTTTCTCCTTGGTGTTAGTTTATCCTTGGTTCATCCTAGGGGTTTCTGTAGTATCTGTTTCAGCAATATCACTCCACGCACCTTTTGTATCATAAGACCATAGACTTACTAATAAGATATTAATAAGAATGAGAAGATTTACACAGTGGCTGATGATTTGCAAATAACATTATAAATTTCTCGTTCTTTTTTTTAAAAAACAAATGCTTTATTAACTTCTGTTTTATATCATTCATTTCCGCCAGATTTTGAGTTACAATTTTTTTTCCCTGTTTTTCCTCTACCCACCATCCCAGAATAGCAGTCCCACTAGATAGTCCCTCATGCAATCTGCTCTCTCCCATATCTTCTCCCATACCCCCTTTGACTTTTCCATTAGAGCAAGGTGAATCTCTGGGCCCCAATGCCTGCACATCTTATCTCCCAATTACATGCAAAAGAGTATTAATAATATTATTTATATATATTTGAAACATTTAATTTTAAGACCTCGAATTTCAGATCCATTCCCTTCCTCCCTTGTCACCCATTCCCTCTGGGAAGATAAGTAATTCAGTATGTGTTGTACATGTATAGCTCTGCAAAATATTACCATAGTAGATATATTGTACAAGACTGCTTATAATTCCCTCCCACCCATCCCACCCCCCACCTGGTCCATTCCCTACTTGATCCTGTCCCTCTTCTATAGTGGGTACTTCCAACCTCCCCTCAACCCAACCTCCCATCCATCATCCCTCCTCTCATTCCCCTTCCCCCTATTCTCCATCAGGGTGAGATATCCCATTTAGTATGTATGTCATTCTCTTCCTGAACCAGATTCAATGAGAATGTGGTTTTGCCTTTTTGCCTTCCTATTCTTCCCCTCCTCTGCAGCCACTTCCCCTTGCTTCTTCTACATGAGATAGTTTACCCTACCCTGTCTCTCCCCATCTCCTCTTGCCACTTTCCTCTCTCACCTCATAATTTCACCCCTTAAGTATTATCCCTTCCCAACAAATTCAACCTATGCCCTCTATCCATGTATAACTGTAAACATATATACACACATTCACATATGTATTCATATGACCATACACCCTTCTTCCATTGTTTTCATACTGAGAAAGATTTCATCAGTCACAGTTATTGTTTTTCCATATAGGAATGTAAATAGGTTAACTTTGATAAGTTCCTTTTGATTTCTTTTCCCTGATTACCTTCTCAGGCATCTCTTGCTTCTTGTGTCTGGATGTCAAATTTTCTATTCAACTCTGGTTTTTTCCTCAAGAATGCTTGAAAGTCCTCTATTCCACTGAATGACCATATTTTCCCCTGAAACAAAATACTCAGTTTTGCTGGGTAGGTGACCCTTGGGTTCATTCCCAGTTCTTTTGCCCTCTGGAATATCATATTCCATGCCCTTCGATCCCTCAGTGTAGAAGCTGCCAGGTCCTGGGCTATTCTGACTGTGTTTCCACAATATTGAAATTGTTTCTTCCTGGCTGCTTGTAGTATTTTCTCCTTGATCTGGGGATTCTGGAACCTGGTTATAATATTCCTGGGAGTTTTCTTTTTGGGATCTTTTTCAGGAGGTGATCAGTGGATTCTTTCAACCTCTATTTTGCCCTCTGGATCTAAAACATCAGGACAATTTTCCTTGAGAATTTCTTGAAGGGTGATTTCTAGGTTCTTTCTTTGATCATGGCTTTCAGGTAGTCCAATAATTTTTAAATTATCTCTCCTGGATCTATTTTCCAGGTCAGTGGTCTTTCCCATGAGATATTTCACATTGCCTTCTAGTCTTTCATTTGTTTGGATCTGCTTAACAGCATCTTGATTTCTCATAAAGTCACTAGCTTCCATTTGCTCCAGTCTAACTCTGAAGGAATGAATCTCCTCAGTGAGCTTCTAAGATTCTTTTTCCATCTGGCAAATTTGACTTTTTAAGGCATTCTTCTCCTCATTGCCCTTTTGGGCCTCCTTTGCCATTTGAGTTAGTCTATTTTTTTAAGGTGTTGTTTTCCTCAGTCAGGCTGTTGACCCTCATTTCATACTTTTCCTGCATTCTTCTCATTTCTCTTCCCAAATTTTCCTCCACTTCTCTTATTTGATTTTTAAAGTCCTTCTTAAGGTCCTCTATGGCCTGTAACCTGCTCATATTTTCCTTTGGGGCTTTTGGAGCAGGATTTCTGACCTCACAGTCCTCTGACTGTCCCATGCTTCTATCCTCTTTGCCCCCAAAATAGGAGTCTAATGTTTCATTTTTCTGTTTATTTTGTTTCCTTTGCCTTGGCATGTTGCCACTTAATTACTTGACTTTTGGGCTTGTTGCCACAGTAGGACTCTGCCACCAGACAGGGGAGCTTCCGTCCCGAATGTGTGGGGTCTTCACAACTTGTTTCTGGATACCCACCCCACGACCTCCACCCCAGACCACAATCCAGATCCAGGGAGGTTAAAGCAAGAGAGATTACCACCACCACCCCCCCCCCCCAAGACTGATCGATGGATCTCTCTACAGTTCGCAGGCCAGGAGCTAGAGCCGCCACTGAAAACTGCAAAATGGCGTGTCTCCTCAGCGGCTTCTAGCCCCCAGGAGAGGAAGCCGACGCGTTCCCCAAATACTGGTCCCAAAGTCCATAGGGCACTAACTTCTCACTTTGTCCTAGGCATGTCTGTGTTGACAATTCTGGAATCGCCACAGCTGCTGGTGTTCTGGAGTCCCTCCAGCTGGCTACCGGCCCAGCTGCAGTGGGGCTAAAACCCCGGCTCATGAGGACCTGGGCTTGGCTCCCAGGGCACTGCACTGGTCCTTCCTGCAGGGCTGCTGGGCTGTCCTCAGCGGGAGGTTAGCTTCTCTGTGTCGTTCTGTGAGTGCTGGGGCTCCAGAAGTTGTTCAGAGTCCCCTTTTACATAGTTTGGAGGTGATCTGGGGGGAGAGAGCCTTGGAGGTGCTGTTTCTACTCCACCATCTTGGCTCCGCCCCCAATTTCTCATTCTTATATTCGTAACAACCCTGGGAAGTTATTATTGTTCTCATTTTACAGATGAGGAAACTGAGGCTGAGAGAGGTGAAGTGACTTGTGGTCTATCCCTGCCTTGGAATGGACCTTAAAGGTCATCTAGGTGCATCATTTTACAGAACTGAGGTCCAGAGAAATGCATCAACATGCAGGTATTAAGCAGCAGAGACAGCATTGTAATCCAGGTCATCTGACTCCAAATTCTATGATTTTCCCACTGTGTTTTCTTTTTATGGTTAATCTCTCCCTGAGTTCCATGACCCTGTGCTCTCCTAGTAATACTCCTGGTTCTCTGATTGTTTCCTCTTTCTATCTGCTACATGGAGAATTTCTGGTCTATTTCCTCTCTATTTTCTCCCTTGCTAGTCTTATCTTTTTACTATGGCCTTATTCAGATGACTTCTAAATCTACAGCTCAGACCTCAGTGCCAACCTCATTTCTTCAACAGCATATTACATTTATGTACCTAGATATATCGCTTTATTCTTCAAACCCAATACCCCTAAGAAAAAGAACAGATTTTGAGGTGGCTAGGTGGTGCAGTGAATACAGCATGGGCCCTGGAGTCAGGAGGACCTGAGTTCAAATCCAGCTTCAGACACTTGACACACTTACTAGCCGTGTGACGTTAGGAAAGTCACTTAACCCCAATTGCCCTGCAGAAAGGAAGGAAGGAGGGAAGGAGGGAGGGAGGGAAGGAGGGAAGGAAGGAAGGAAAGAAAAAAGCAAAAAGAAAAAGAATAGATTTCATCATCTTACCATGTGTCCCATTTTCATTCCCACTGTCACCAATGGAACTCAGACCCTGCTTATCTCTCACTTCAACTACTCTCTCTACCTCCAGTCTTTCTCTCTTCTAATCCATCTCCCATATATTTTCATAAAGCAGAAATATAATCACAAGTCTGTGGCTCCAAAGATTCAATGGGGTCACTGGAGCCTATCAATTGAAATCCTCCTACTGGCATTCAAGTCCCTTATTTAGCAGCAGTATTTTTTTTCACAGTGCATACTCTCACATAGACTATGCTCAAGAAGAAAAGAAAATTTGACCACAGACTATCTCCCAAGCACATCTTGCATATCCTTGCCTCCATACCCTGGAATGTGCTCCCCCATATCTCTACCAATTAAACTCCTACTCATCTTTCAAGGCCAATTCAAATGCTACCTTCTCTGTGATGCTGCTCCTGATTCTCACTGCCAAGAATTATTTTTTCCTCCCCTAGACTGCCATAGATAGCACTTTGGACCTCTCTTACAAGTATAAATAGGCTCTGTTCCATCTGAACCACAGCTGGAGGAATGTATTGAACTCTCAGGGATGAATCTCAGCTCATAATTATTTAAGAAAGAACATTGAACAACGAGAGGACGATACATCCAGAGGAGGACAATGAGAATGGTGAGAGACCTCAGAACTGTGTTATCTAAAGATCAATGAAAAGAATAGGAGACTTTGTTCTTAGAGAAAAGAAGACAAAAAGGAGGTGAAGGATGAAGGCCTGATGTACAGAAGGGAAATTAGACTTGTTCTATTTCAGTCCAAGAGGACAACCTAAGAGCAAAGGATAGAAATTACAGAGCGGAAAATTTGGGGTAAATTAAGGGAGAACTTCTTAATACAGGGTAAAGAACAGTAGAATGGGCAGTCACTGGAGCTCATAAATCCCAGTATCACTGGAATTCCTCAAGAATGCTGTAGAGGTCAATTCCAGTAGAGGTCTAGGCAATGCCTTCAGTTCCTACCAACTCTAAGATTCTTCTATATGTCTTATTTCTATCACTGGATTGTATCCTCTTTTCAGGCAGGAAAAATAGCTATTAATCTTTGTATTTGTCCCAAGTGCCTACAACACTGTTCTACACAGAATAGGTTCTCAATAAATGTTTAAGTTAAATCACAAGACATGTTCTTATCTTTTGAGGAAGTGGCAATAAAATGGTATAAAAAATAACATTGTACAAGCAAAAAATCAATTGGCAAATAACAAGGAACAAGCCTGGGTTCTCCTTACATCCAACCTGGCACACAATGCATTTATTCACTTTGTTTCATCTTTCAAAAAACCATATCAAGCTACATGTAGCATATATATAGATAAGTACATATATTAGCTCACCATACCAAAAACAGTTTTTAAAAAGTTAGAGAATGTGAGACAGAAGTACATCTTATCTACTAGCAAATTAAAAATATAAACATATTAGTATCACATAGTAGGGGTAGGGAATGTGATGAATATACCTTCAATAGTGATGTTTTTCACTAGTACAGGTTTCACCACTTTGGACCCCATGAGGATCCCCGTGGTCCTCCAGTATAATATGTTTGTGCCTGATTTTAACATGACCTGTAAAGATAAAAGAAAGTCAGTGCAATCAGGCAAGTCTATATTGTTTCTAAACATAACAGAAAGCTTACAATCTCTTCACTCACACTATTTTCTTTTTCTCTAATTTATTACTTATTAACATTCTTTTTTAAATTTTTGAGTCCCAAATCCTCTCCCTCCCTTCTACCCCTCCTCCCCCCATTAAGAAGAAAAGAAATGGGATATCAATTACTCATGTGAAATCATGTAAAACCTATTTCCAAATTAGCTATGTTGCAAAAAAAAAAGCAAGAAAAAATAAAGTCAAAAATTATGCTTCAATATGCATTTCAGGCTCCATCAGTTCTGCCTCTGGAGGTAGGTATCATTTTTCATCATAAGTCTTTTAGAAAATTCTTGGATCATTACATTGATCAGAATAACTAAGTCATTCACAGTTGATCATCCTCACAATATTGCCATTACTGTGTACAGTGTTCTGGTTCTACCCACTTCGTTTTGTATCAGTTCATATAAGTCTTCCCAAGTTTTTCTGAAACCATCTTGCTTATCCTGTCTTATAGCACAAAAATATTCCATCACAATCACATACCACAACTTGTTCAGCAATTCCCCAGTTGGTGGATGTCTCCTCAATTTTCAATTCTTTGATACCATAAAAAGAGCTAGTATAATTATTTTTGAACATATAGGTACTCGTCCTTTTTCTTTGGTCTCTTGGGATTCAGACCTAGCAGTGGTATTGCTGAGTCAAAGGATACACACAGTTTTATAACTCTTTGGGCATAGTTCCAAATTGCTCTCTGGAATGACTAGGTTAACAACATTACATACTGGATAATAACAAACTCATTCATCTGGACCAGGAATGGGGAAACTGCAGCCTTGAGGTCACATGTGGTAATATTAATATGAGTTCATGATCAACTTTGTTTGTTGTGTATTGTTATTTGTTTTGTGACTTCGTGATCCTTGGGTGAAGCCTTTTGGTGGAGCCCAAATTTTACAGAACACATCCTTTTATTAAGGGGATTTGTTCTGTTAAGTTTGAATTCAGTCAAAGGGCCATATTTAAGGACCTAGAGGGCCACATGTGGCCTCAAGGTTTTGGGATCCCCACCCTTGATCTAGACTTTACCAATTTAATTCAAAACTAGTGACACAGACTTCATAGAGATGGGCTCTAACTGAAATTTACCTTAATACTATCTATGAAAGAAGGGTTTGCCAAGTTATTTAATAGGGTGAAAAAGATGAGGAGGAGATGGGCTTTTCCACTTCAGAGGCTAAAAAGGAAATGATAGCAAAATCCTTTATTTGAAATATTTATTTACACTAAGGGCCTCTTTTTAGAGTGTGAAAGTCTCAATCCTATATTTATCTACACAGTCAGCAGCTGCTCATAAGTGGCTCTGGGAGCTCTGAAAACCAAAAGGTAAATAATGAGCTTGTTTGCTTCTTTTAAAACCACTCATTTCATTAACTGTGGAAGCAACAACAGCAGGTGACAAGAGTATAGTGTGTCACACTATTAAAGTCTACTTTCCTAGGTTTGATTTCCTAGCCTGATATCCCAAGTTCTACCCAGCACAGAGCAGCCAGGCCTTTGCTGTGGGGAACAACTTCTGGTGAGAGAGTTGTTTCCCCACCCCAGGGACTGACCCTCAATGGGGTCTGGGAGTGAGGGGAAAGAGGTCATGGAAATACATATCCTTCTCTCAGCAGTCACACCAAGTTTGGCAGGGCACTAAGAGACATGGGAAGACCACCACTAAAAGGAATCCTGCCACTCCCCACTTCCATGCCCTGCCTTGTGCTCTACCTCCAGAGGATTCTATACCTATCACTTCCCGCTACATGCCCTACCACTGCCCTGCTGGTACAATTTCACCTGAATGGGACATACTTACCTGACTTGAGGACTTGCATCAGGCAGGTATGGGCTCAAGCAGGCCTCTTCAGGGAATCCAGATCTCTGCTCTACACCGCCCCCCCCCCCCCCCATTATGCTGCAGCTGCAGCCCCAGGCACTGGAAATGGCACTTATAACTGTGCTGATACCTAAAGTTGTTTTCTATCTGCTATGTCTTCCACTATACGTGCTCTTCTAAGTTATAAATTAAGCTAACTTTCCTTTGCCTTTTAGGTTTGAACATTTTTCATGGGTCTATTATTATCCAATCTGGCACCTTTACTCTGAAGAACAATCTTGAACTAACCACACAGAAACCACATTAAAGAAAGCCTCACCAGCCACCCATTTTATCCAGTAGTGATTTTTTTAAAGAGAGTTGAAGAAATACTTTTCACCTTATGCCAGAGAAGGCAAAGAAAGCCCTCAGATGACAAGTGGCACTCAGACCTTCCCAATTTAGCAGGAGCATTCATGTAAGAGAGCCTGATAAGACATTAGCCTCACTCAGGGGCTACAGATAAAGAAATGCCTTGAAGAAGTACATTCCATTAAGACTCAAAAGATCTGTTGCTAATATAATCAGAGTATGCAGACATGTTTAAGGAATTATCCTAGTGGCATGCTATTAAATGTTTAACAACCAGCTCTCAAAAAATAGTCCCCCACGACACACTTTTAAGTTTAATCACATCATTAATATTTTTGCCATCACTTTCTTGAATCTATGCAATTAACAAAACAAAAAATCAAAGCTATGATTTGGGGAGATGACTGGTTTCTGAGCTATAAATACAATGAAAATCTTAAAAGCAATTGAATTCAAGCTGGTTCTAACACAGCCCAATTATAACGTAGTTGTTAATTGTACTAGTTTTTAAGCACTTCAAAAAAAGGCTTCTGTTGTACCTTAATAAAGGCGAGACAGAAGATCCCCAGTTTAAAGTTTAAAGAGTGGATTTTATTACCATGGGACACAGTGGGACTGCCAGGGTACATGGTCACCCAAATCAGACAGTGCCTTTGCACAGACAGTGTGCCGGTTTTATAAAGGTTCCATAGCCAGGTTACATTAAATTACAGTGATGTAAGCTGAAACTCTAATGATTGGTCAGTGTAGACTTGAAACTACAATTAGTGATTGGTCAGTATACATTTGAATTTCCAGCTGGTGAGAAACCCTAGGCTGGGACTCCCACCCACAGATTAATCAAGGGTAAGCAAGGGGTGGGGGTTCTGCCTGTTTACAGATTAAGCAAGGTGGAGTTTTCTGTTTTACAAATCAAATGAAGGAAAGGTTGGGCTGCCTGTTTTACAAATCAAGGAAAGGGTGAGTGGATTTGTGTCTGACATTCGGGAAGGGCAAAGTAACAAATCTATGGGGGAAGGGCAGAGTGGAGCTGGGTCCAACAGTTTCACTGGTGAAATAACCTCTAATCTTCATTGGTAAATTCACAGTCCTCAACATTTCTGCATATTGATTTTGCATGGTCCTATCACCTGCCTGCAGCTAGGTGGCACAGTGCACTGGATATAGCACTGGACTTGAAATCAGGAAGACTCATATTCCTAAATTCAAATCTGGCCTCAGATATTTGCCAGTTCTGTGACCCTGGGCAAGTCACTTAACCCCATTTACCTCAGTTTCCTCATCTGTAAAATGACTGGAGAAGGAAATGTCAAACCACTCCTGTATTTTTACAAAGAAAACCCCCAATGGGGTCACAGAGAGCTGGACACCACTGAACATCTGTCCATTATGGGTGACTGGTGAGGCTTTCTTTAAGTGGTTTCTGTGTGGTTAGTTCAAAATCGTACTTCAGAGTAAAGGTGCCAGATTGGATAATAATAGACCCAGGCATAGAGATGGAGATTGGAAGGAACAATAAGAATCTATATCAGACAAAATTTTTAAGAAACTATGAACTCATAGGATCACAGATTTAGACTAGAAAAGACTACAAAGGCCATCTAGTCTAAATCACTTTGTAGATGAGAAAATGGAGGCTTAGAGAAGATAACTTGGCTTGCCCAAGGTCACACAAGTACTAAATTTCATAGATGGGATTTGAACCCAAGTCCTCTGACTCCAGAACCATATTCTTTTAACTATACCCTTTTCCCTTCCCTTCACTGAACCTAAATCAAGGCAACTTCTTTAATGCCTGGGAACTACCTGTACTTCATTCCTAATCAACATCTAGTTTTGTTTATTTCCCTGTGTTAAACACCAGATTATTAAACACCAAATACGGGTGGGGAAGTAAAAAAAAAATGAGAATGAGAGAAAAAAATGCTATAAGACTTACAGAATGAGAACCCCATTCTCCATTGTCTGTCAATTTTACCCACTTGTCTGTGGTGGAGTCCATCTCCTGGCACTGGTCATTTTGTATCTGTGAATTAAACACAAAGGCCCTAATTGGTAGCGAGCACAGGACTGTGCATAAGAAATTCTAATAATGCACACTAAACAGAGATCCCTTGTCATGAGTAATCCCCTAGATGGACACACAACAAAGCTCCAGGTGTTTAGATGGTAACTAAGAAAAAAGTCATGCCTTACAGCTATATGTAGGTTGTCTAACAGCCATGAGTTGGCTGTCATTTTTCTTAAGGAAATTGATATGACAGTAAGAAGTGGGAAAAGGCTGGATTAGTTAGCAGTTGGAATGTATTCATAGCAGAAGGATTACTACATGAAGCTGCTGTGTCAATAAGAACCAAAAATTCACTGACTCATCAAAATATGTTATCAACAAACCTACAACAAATTTCTTCTTAAACCAGGTGAGTAGGTAGGTTAGTGATTAAGACCTATGTCAAAGTCCTAAATTTTTATTTTATGGCAAATGCTAATCCCAAATTGCTATTTTTTTAAAGAAATTAGTATTAGATTAAGTTGGTTCTTGCCCAAATTGTTTTTAATTATATTTTAGTTTCTTCCTAATTACATGTAAAAATAATTTTAAACATTCATTTTTTTTAAATTTTGAGGTCCAAATTCTCTCCCTCCCTCCCTAAAAGGATAAGCAATTTAATATAGGTTATACATGTGCATAAATTATTAAATATTAATAATTACTATAGTGAACATGATTCTCCCAGCATTCCTCTTATGTAGCACAGTATAGTTCTTTTTAAAAATATCAATGATTTCTTTTGCATTAATGTCATTGCAAAAAAAAAAGCCTTCTCCCTAAATAGAATTCTTTCTTGGAATATTGTGCTTCCACATATACAGAGGAGAAAAAAAAAACATGAAGAAATTATGAAACATGGTGGGGTCATAGGAATTGGAGAGGAAAAACAAAGTGAAATTTTGCCCTGGTTTAAACAACAAGAGTAGAGACTTGTAATCAGAGTTCTTATCTCTTGCTCCTCACCTCAAGTGACTATTTTCCTGCCCTCCCCAACTCTCTCCACCTCTCCTTGGTCCTTGTCCCAACAAATCAGCTCCTCACATACATTAAGGAGGGAAAAGGTTATGTTGAAGAACTACTTACAGTAGGTCACTTCATACAATAGCAACGTCATTATGAATGCAAAACAACTTTGAAAGCTTTGAGATCTCTAAAATGACTAGTTTCAATGAAATGACCAACCATGATTCCAGAGGACTGATATCAATGCATATTACTTCCCTCCTGATAAAGAGGTGATATATTCAAAATGCAGAACAAGACATTATATAGATAATATAGAGATTGATTTTACTTGACTTTGCACATTCATTACAGGGGGTTTGTATTTTTCCTTTTTTCCCTTTTAAATAGGGAAGGGAGAAAATAAATGTTTGTTAAAAAATAAAATAGGGAAAAAAACACCCACAAACACCTATTACAAATTATGATTCCTCCAGGCATTTCAACTTTACACTATTCAAAGTTATAATTATGTAAAATATGGTCATTGATTTGCAAAAGGTAAAATATGATTCTTGGTTCCATTGGTTTTGGCTCACTGAAAATATCTAGTCTAAATTTGATATTTTAACCACATCAGGGGACTCATTACTCATACTAATCAGGATCCACTTGTATTAGATACCCAATGAAGTCTAGTTCTAGGCTTTAAAAGTATGCCCTTTATAAATACAACAGTTGTTTTAATGCCAGTGTTAAGCCAACCACATATCAAGGCTACCTTCTTATACCTCTCCATGGCATATAGGTGGCACTGAATTTTTGAAACCTATGCCAACAGAGCACTGGCACATACTAACAAGGTGAAAATTCTGAGAACAGACTGTGTAATCTATTATAGCCATTATCCAAGGACCAAGTTTGCTAAGTTCCTGCCAAAGACTCTACACTAGAAGGCTGGCTACCAAGGGAGTCATTTTTTTTTTTTAACCACAGCTCAATAAAATCATCCACTAGGTGTGAGAGGTATTGAGATCTGTATGAGTAGAGGAAATATTCATAGCAAGGGAATCATGTATCTTAAGCAATACTCAAGAAGTCATAAAGATCAGAGGATCACAGACTTAAATGTCTTGGCACCCAGGGGTACCAAGTTCAACCCCCTCTCTTTTTGTAGATGAGATCCAAAGAGGCCACACAGGTACTAAATGGCAGAGGCAGGATTCAAACCCAGGTTCTCCAACTCCAAATCTGTCATTAAAAACAAATAGAAAACTGAATATACTCAAAGGGAAAACAAGGCTTGGATTCCTAACTATTCTTTTAGCTGGAAGCAGCTCATACCAAAGAGGAGACCTAATACATCTAGGTCCTAATTAGTGCCAATAAGGAATCCCCTGAAGTCATCATCTGTATTCGAATTAACATTATTTAAAGTTGTAATTGTGTAAAATATGGTAATTGGTTTTAGCCCAGTAGAACTATGTAGCATGAATTCTAATAATTTAACCACTTCAGGGGATTCCTTGTTTGCACCTAGTAGATATAATACAAAAACAGGAAACTGAAGGCCTGGGTTTTAGTCCTAACTGTGGCAAAAAATAGCTCAGTGATCTTGGGCTATTCTCTGGTCCTCAATTTTCTCATCTGGAAATGGAAAGACTAGTTTTTTTTTTTTCTAAAATTGCCTTTAGCTCTAGCATCCTATGACTTTCATGGCTCCTTGGTTGAGTAAATGTCACGTGTTCTAGATGCCTAACATGCATCAGGGATCAAGGATGAGTCAGAAAATTCACACTTAGGCTGAAGAGCAGGAGCAGCCAAGGAAGAGAGCTGCTGGGCATCACCATCCCTTCTGATGAATGCCAGGGAGAACAAAAGCAGTACCACTGCAATACCAAAACATGAAACCTTCTGCCTTCCTTTCACCTTTTCCCTAGAGATCTCAAAAGCATATAAAAATCTCCCTGGGAGAGGTGCAATTAGAATCTCCATTTAAAGAGGTCCCCAAAGCTGGCCACGTCTCCTCAATCTCAAGGCTTCATTCTGGACTTTCTCTACTGTATTCTAGCTCTTCATCTCTAAACTCACTCCAGCCCTGGAATAATTCACACATTGGAAGCACTCTCAGCCTTTTCTGCTCTCCCTCTGATTGGAGGGTTCCTCCCAGAGCCTCCATTTAAGTTGGGAGCCCAGGTGAGCCAGGGTTCATTCCTCTCCAGGCTGCCTACCGACTTCCTCCCATGCCCTTGGGCTGGGTACCCTCCTCTATTACAGCCACCATTACCACCAACTTTTCAGCTTCTTTTTATATTGTCTTCTTCCATTAGAATGTAAACTCCTTGAGGGAGACTGTCTTTCTTTTTACTTGTATTTGTATTCTGAAGGCCTGGCAGAAAGTAAGTAAGCACTTAATAAATCCTTGTGGAATGACTGTTGTAGAGAAATTAAAGAGACTGGATAAAGAGGTTAAAAAGAGCTTATTCAAAGTAGGCCCCCAAAATTTGCCTACATAGGCAGTAAAAAGCATAGAGTTAAGAGATTATCTGGAAATTTTAGCCTCCTTAGCCTATCTATTTGACTCAGAAGAAAATGGGAGAGGGAGAAAGAGGGAAAGGAGAAGAGGGGGAGGGAAAGGGAGGAGAAAAAGGGAAAAGGAAGGAAAGGAAGGGAAGAGGAAAAGGAAAGGAAGAAGAAAGGAAAGGAAGGAGAAAGGAAAGGAAAGGGAAAAGGAAAAGAAAGAAAAAGGAAAGGAAGAAGAAAGGAAAGGAAGAAGAAAGGAAAGGAAGAAGAAAGGAAAGGAAAGGAAGAAGGGAGAGAGAGGGAAAGGAGAGGAAGGGAGGGAGGGAGAGATCTGAAGCCCACCTGGATGACTACCTTTCTTCTCAGCTTCATTTTACCTTTATATCCAACAGAGTCTCCAGTCTGTTCAGTCATTTTTCAGTCGTGTCTGACTCTTCCTGACCCCGTTTGAATAGCACAAGGGCATAAAACACTAGGTTTTCATCTACTCTGGGAAACATTTCACAAATGAGGCAGTTGCTACAGTAGCAAATGTGCAACTTGGGTATTGTTTAGCAGTTTAAATATTTCATCAAATTTTAGAACTGGAATGGGATTTAGACATCATTGAATCTAATTCCTTATTTTCAAAACTATTTTTGTAATTAAGGGAAGAGAAAGGGAAAAAGACAGACAAGGAAAGGGAGGAAAACACATTTACTCAGCACAAAGTTTCAGTGCTTTAGCAGCCATTTGAACCACAGCTGATATTTTCCAGTTTATAACAATTAAGTAAATATTTTTATCTATAGTAGCTAAATCAGTTAAAATAGCTGCTATACTTGGTTATGATCCCATTTTCCAGTCATTTCCAAAACATGTGTGAATTGTCACCCTTGAGATAAACAAGTCCCCCAGATACAAAAATCCTATACTCATTTGCATTTCTGAAATATTACATATGAGTATGCTTAAATGACTAATTAAATCTCACGGAGAGGCACACTTTAGACTATAATGAAAAAAAAAGAAGAGTCCTTTAAATCCAAGCTGGAATTCTATAAATACCACAATAGTATTTTAACAAAGTAGTGCCAGTCACTGAACTCCAAATAAAAGTGAACTTTCTAGGAAATTTCAATAAGCAAAGCAAAAGGCCAAGTGCTAGTGGTTACAGAAAGTGAAATTGTCAATTATCATTTCACAAAGTAAAATAATGTGATTAGACAATTTCAGACCATATTAGTTCACTTTCCTTAGCAATCCAAAGAGGGCAAAGCACCAACCAATCAAAAAAAAAAAAGATAAATTAGATTAAAAGATATGCAATTTAAAAGCATATAAATTCCAGTGATAAGAGAACAGGAGGATCCTAATTATATAAACAAAGGAGTGAAGGATAGAAGGAAGATGCAAGGTTTAAGAAATCAAAATTTATCAGTGACTTCTCATTTAAATCTAAGTATCTAGTGAAGTTGGAGGGGTGCAGGGAGGAACAGAAGAAATTTCAGTTTTAAACCCCTTACAAAGAATTCAAAGAAGATGTTGTTGTCAATATATTGGTATTCAAAGAAGACATAACCAGACTTCTTTAGGTGCACTGCGTAGATCAAAGAAACTGTGCAGTCATCTCGATTGGACTCAATGTAATTTCCACGAGGGATCCAGGAAGAACTGTGGAATCAAAGCCAAAAAGAACGTCATATTAGTGCATAGGACTACCTTCTCCATTCAAATATGTGACTAGGGTAAGAAAAACATTGCCACATGAGTCAAAGTACTGGGTAATGCAGAGAGGAGCCACCAGCAGCCAGCAGCCTTCACCAGCAGCCTTCAAAGCCCATAAATCTTACAGGAAAATGTACATTCCCTCTGCCACCTAACTTCTTGTATCCTGGGGAGAAGCTCTAGGATTGATGGCTTTGAGATAGCAATTTATCACCTCAAGTGTGATCACTAAAAATATTTAACTGTTCGTTCTTTTTAGGTAGAATGGAAGAAAAGACAGAAGCATTCTTCTTGTTAACTTCTCATTAACAATTAGTCATAGCCTGCCACATAAAGTCCCATCTTCCTTAATGATGTATGTAACTTCAAGGTCATTAGACTGGAAAGGCTCTAGCCAGTTTATGCTGACAAATGTTTAACAACAGGCTTTCCAAACACACACACACACACACACACACACACACACACACACACACACCCACACACACACCACTTTTAAGTTTAATTTGCATCAACATTTTCCATCTCTTTAAGTCTAGACAATAAACCAATAAATTAAATCCAGAGTAGCAGCATTTGTCAATTTCAAAAATGTAAATATTCCCATTGAAAACTTAACAATTAGCTCACCTGAACCAGTAAGAGTGCTCTCTAGCATACCTCTGGCTATAGCTTACCATTTGTTCCTGGGTTACTTTTCTTAAAAAAGAGGAGTTGGAAATGTAAGGCCAAAAGGCATCTTAAATGTTATTTGTTCTAGTCCAGAGCCCTCCAGCTGGTTGTCTAGCACCATATTTTTAATAATATTCAAGATGAGAACATTCTGTGGGCTTCTCTGGTTGAGTCATCTTAATGTCACAGAATTCTAAGCTAAGTCGTTCCTAATGTTGAATTTTCAAACATGAATGCCATGCAAAAGTCAAGTAGCAGGTGAAAAGATGCATTACTCTAAGTCCTGTGGACTGAAGAGTTTGTTTAGCAATATACTCTCAATAATACAATCTCAACTAAAGGAGAAGAGTTGGAATTTATCATTACAGAATTTTCCTTATACCCCATCCTTTAATTTTGGACTTTTTAAACCAAACCATGATTTCATTGGTATAGAGAAATAAGGATATTCTTTCTACCAATGTAAATTGACCTAGGGGGTAATTGATAAGGCCAAAGACATCGAGTGATTTGTCCCTGTCACACACATAGTATGTGTCAGAGTTTGCATTTCCTCCCAGATATCCTGACTCCAAGAGTACCTTTCTTTCCCCTACATCACATTTTAAATCTATAGGATGCATTTTTTGGGTTTTGGGTTATTTTTGCTTTTTGGAGGGGGGAAGGCAGGGCAATTGGGGTTAAGTGACTTGTCCAAGGTCACATGGCTAGTTTTGAGCATTTTCAAAAGAAACCCCAAAATCATGAATTAATATATACGAGGTCATAGGAGGAAATAATTTTTAACAGCATCTGGAAAACAACATTCAAACTTCATTTTGATCCTTCTTTTACATTAATGTTTTTGCAAATATTCAAACACACAAAATTAGCTGAGATGTTTTAGACACCAAAACTGTAACCTGTTTATATTACTTTTACAAGCAGGATATAGGATATATTATTTTAATGAGTACCACCCAGAAAAAAATACATTTAATGAATCCATCCCTGTTCCCCATCCCATTAATTCTCTGATCAAACTATTCTGAAAATTTTTTCTACTATATCTTTAGATAATATATTAATATATAATTAATTATAAATAATTAATATATAATACAGACCTCCTTGATAAGCAATCCATTTTCAATATGCTCTATTTTTTAATGGTCAATGTTGCTTTTCTTCTTTATTTGTAATTTTCTGTTACTACTACAGAGATCTGTGATTTCACTTATGTGAAAATTCTCTCCAAAGATACAGATTGCAACCTCAACACATTTTAGTACATGGTCTTTATGAGTAATAACAGTTGAAAAAAATCCATCACTTGGCAACCAAGGGAGCTAGGTGTAACAGGGGACAGAACACTGGTCTTTGAGACCCAAGTTCAATTAGGACCTCAAATCCTTACTAGCTACAAGAACCTGTACGAGTTACTTAACTTCTCTCTATGTCTACCTTAATTTCCTCAACTCTAAAACGGGAATAATAATAGCACTTACACTTATTATAAGTATCAAGTAAAATAATATTTGTAACGTACTAGAATAGTAATTGATACATAGTAGGCACTTAATAAATGGCTGTTTCCTTCCCATTTTCTGAATTTACCTAACCTAGTCCTCCAGAGATGGATCCGCAACTCCCCCCACCCCCCCACCCCCGCCAGCTTGCTCAGACCAGAAAGCTCTTGTGTTCTCCTTTAACAGCCGTCAAACTCAAACTGAGTAGAACCAGAAGAGCAATCTACACAGAAACAGCAATATCCAAAAACTAATCAACTGTGAAAGACTTAGTAACTCTGATCAATACAATGATCCCCCCCCAACTCCAAATAGAAAACTGATGGGTTCAGAGAGCAAACCAAAGCAAATTTTTCCTTTCTTTTTTTAAATTTTTCTTGTTTTACCCCAAAATATGAGAGAGGGAGGGAGAGATAAAGAGGGAGGGAGAGGGAGGGGAAAGAGAGGGGGGAGGGGGGAAGAGCGAGAGGGGGGAAAGGAGAGATGGGGGAGGAAGAGAAAGGGGTAAAGGGGGAGGGGGGAGAAGGGGAGAGACAGAGATGGGGGGGAGGAGAGAAAAAAAAATCAAACAATGAGGTGTTTACCTTACTCTTTCTCATCTGAAATAAGGAAATATCTAAAACTTAATTATTCTTCCTTTCAGGGAAGGAGAAGAAAATAAATCTCTAAAATCAACATTTAAAAATAGCTTTTCAGAAAAGCAATGACTTTTCTTGAGTATTTCATAACATTTAAAAAATATTTTTCCTTTAAGAATGTAAATTTTAAGGGCTCAATAGTTTCTTAAGTTTGATTTGTAATTACATTCTGAGGCTATTCTCTCCAAAAGAAAAGAAGGCCAAACTGTCAGATACATGTATGGGGGGCAGTTTAGCAATTTTATATACACACACATTTATACATATACATACACACACAAATTTACTTTCTGAATATGAAAAGAGCTATCATCATGGTCCTATGAAGATTATTGAATTTAGAGTGCCAAATCAGGAATCATGATTTCTTGACTCTGAATCCTGGCTCTGTCTTTCATTTCATGTCCCTGGGCTTCTCTTCCCTCACCTGAAAAATAAGACAGCTGGAATAAATGGCCTCTTGAAAGGTCCCTTCTAACTCTACATATGCGAACCTATGAAACTGCATGGGTTTCAGTTTTTCCATCTGTAAATGAGAATATTGAAATAGATAATCTCTACAATCCTTTCCAGCTCTCCATCCATGATTCTATGAATACTTAGGATACCAAAGGGTCGGTGCCCACACTGGAGCATCTGAGAAGAACTGCCCCATTTGAAGGTCCCAAGGCCATCAATCCTGTCCAATTCCTGTAACTCTTTTTACATGTAATGTATGCACTTCTAAAACCCCACATAACAAAATTTCTCTGCAGATCTAAACACCCACCACCCATTAACACCATGAAAATCTATAATTTTCCAAAGATCATCAAGCATCCTCTTCTCTATCACTTGGTCAATATTAATCAGCCCCTTTAAGTTTCTTACTTGTCACAGCTATCTGGTTTGTTCTCAGCAGGACCCACTGCTGTGTCCATGAATGTTGCAACATTGGAAAATCCCGCAGGTAACTCATCCCATTCATCAAACTTGATGCCACTGCCCAAGGAGTAGGTGCCTTCCTCACACTTACTGCAAACCTGGTTCTTCATTTCTAGGTATTCACCAGAAGCACAGGAAAAGGCTGAAACAAATCATTTACAATCAATTAGTTATGGGGGTAATCGGGCACAAAGACAGTAACAGTAGGCTGCCATTTAAAATGCAGTATTATTAACCAAGAGCTCCACTGGGAAAACCATGAACATAATTATTCAATTATTCATGCTCTGCTATATAACTGAGACAATTCATCCTGCCTATTTTCCCCACCTACATACTAGCAGCACTAAGACCAAATTCTCCAATTGTTCTGATTTATATCTAGAGGAAATCAGCATAGGCACTGTGAAAAACAGCCTTTTGATGGCAAAATATTTAGCTTTGGTACAGCATTATTATTCATTTATTCAACAAATGTTTATTGAGATGTCTGTATGGAAATAACTGTTAGGTTATGGCATTATTCATCCTTAGATCTCAAGAAAGTCTAATTAAAACATTTTTTAATGAGTATAAGAAGCAGCATTTGAACAGAAGTCTTCTTGACTCCAAAGTTTTATACATGCTACTATTCTACTCACTTGGGACTGTAGAGTTTGGCAATTAGAAAGCATTATCCTATTCCCAAACCATAGATGGAAAAAGCTGAGGCCTAGGTAAATAAACAGACAAAGCAAATGTCTTTCCCCCAGGGTGCCAACATGTCATAGAGAAGGGACATTACTGCCTCTCTCATCCTCTAGTGGCCTCTGCTATAATGCATTATAGCCAATCCCTGGGGTACCCCACTCTCACCCAATCTCTCATCACCATGGTTCCTTTCTTATGAGGTACACCTTCCCTCTCCTCCTGATTCCCAATGTGGAAGCAGTAGTAAAGGTAAAATCAGCCACTACTCTAGTATATATATATATGGTGATAGCGGCCAAGTAAAGATGTTTTAGTCTAGGAAGTCATAGGAACATGGAGAGGAGTCAAAGAGGAAGCTGATGGACATGTCCCTTCTAGAAGAAATGGCAACATTGGTTTGCTTATAGTTTTGGAAGAGGTTGAAAAGAAATGTGGGAGAAGTACATGTAGCACAACCACACAGATGGAAAGAAGATGGTCAGGGTGGATAGATAACTGGAACATAAAGCATGGTCTATAACAAGTTCCAGGGAGTTTATGCTCACTCAATCACCAATCAGGATATCTTGCAAAGTGGATGGCAAGCACATGGAAAGGTACCCTAAGTGGAATGCTGGATGGGATGCCAGGTATAATTGTTGGAATTTAACCATGTCACTCCATGCACTAACTAAAAGTCTAGCCTAAGTCAGTCATTCTAGTATTAACAAATGCTCTCACAAGTGGAAGAATACTTTTGCAAAGGATACAGACTTTTTAAGGAGCTAAAAATACAAAATTTTGGCTGCTAAAGTTCAATAAAGATTCCATAACAGATCTCTGTGTGTGTGTGTGTGTGTGTGTGTGTGTGTGTGTGTGTGTGTGTGTGTGTTTTGGAGGACAAGGAGACAGGAACAAGAATTAAATGCCTACTATGTTCCAAACACTGTGCTAAACCCTTTACAAATATTAAGCATTTTTCCTAGTTCTGTAAACAAATTTCAACTCAGGTAACTCTAATTTGCACCTTGCCCCTTAAAAAAAAGGCAAGTAACTTCATCACTGTGTAATTCATATTATTCTTTATTCCCTTCCTGAACTATTGAGCAGTGTTAAAATGCATCAATAAATAGCAACCAAATGTTTTCATTGTAGTGGCATGCTGCGGCAGATACTCAGAGAAAGTAAAACCAGATGCTCAGAGAGAAATGTGCTTCACAGAAAACACACTTTTTTTGCATATAATGAGCTTGTCTCAAGTAGTCACACTATTTCCTGGATGTGAATTCTAACGGCAAGGTGTTCATTCTTCATCCTGGGTCTTCTTTGCTTGACTGATTTTATCATCTGAGATGGGAAAATTTAGAGACCTCTCCATTCCAAATGTTCAAACTATTTGTGCCCAACCTTTGGTATAGCCTTCTGAGCTCTTAATAGTCTGATCAGTCACAGCTGGACACACTGCACTTTGGCCCCAGCAATTGTGATGTCATTTTGCTCCTCTTCAAGTAGGAAGGACAACAATGATTTTGTTTGAGCAGCTGTAAAGGAGGGTCAACAAATTGGTAAGAGGTGATACACATAAGCTGGTCCTTTGGATTAGCCTTTTTAAAAAGGATACACAAACTCACCCGAAAATAGGCACAGGAAGAAAAAACACAGAAGGCACAAACCATTCTATCAAAGAGGAAAGGTTCTCCTAAGGGAGAGTACATCAAAAGCTCCACAAAGTTCTTTTGGAGGAAAAGGACAAAGGTCAAGTAACAGACACATACAAACACAGAAGAAATAAAGTGGGTACAAAGACTTGGAAAAAGCTCCACAAACCATACCATTCACATGATCCCCAAGTGAGAGGAAAATTGACACAGCAGGGAACCACGTGCCTGGAAGAGCAATCCCAAACTGCCCCTTTGCTAGCATCACAAGTCATGTGTCTGTATAGCTTCAGAGGGAAGGGAGGATTGTTTGCTGCCTTCTGGAAAAGAGAAGACTCTCCCTCTTCATTTAAAACTTCTTTTAACCAGTTCTATATCTAATAATCTGTTACCTTGAATTCTTACAGAGAAGCTAAGCTAAATTCTGATATTTCCAGGATTAGTCCTAGATGAGGATATGAACCATCAAGATCACTCACCGTAAACCCCATTCACTTTGCCAGGGACTAGGGCTAAACTGAGTATGTTATATTTTTATTTCACTTCCACTCCTACAATGTAGTATTTGTAAGATAAGTGGAGAAGCATAACATGGAGCTTACCATGATGAAAGTAGTTTTTCTAATAAGTTGGTACCTAAGGTACTGGCCCATAAATCTAAAAGTGAAAAACTTTTATTTACTTGATTTTTAAAAAAATATTTGCTCAAAATTGTTTAGTAGTAGTCTAAGTTAAGTTCTAGTATAATTAAAGTAGCCAAAGTTCTTTGTATCATAAATATTTTTCCATTCTTGTCTTCCAATGACTACGGTCTTTGAAGATAGCTCCAGAACCACATACCAAAAGAATTCTATAGTTTAATGGCACATAACTTATTGGATAACCTGCATCCCAGGATGACCTCAGCACAATAAATACTGTCTTCCTCTATCTACAAGCATTGCTTTATACCTTTTTATTCTGTGTTATAATATGATACAATGCCATGATTTTACTTCCTTTGAATCCCTTAGTGGTTCTGGTGATGGTGTTTACATTTTCAGTTCCTGTAGTTGCATAACAACTACAGAGATTTTCAGAATAGTTTTTTGACAATAAATTTCAACTTTGTGGAAGGTTTTTTGGTTCCATGCCTGTTTACCAGTAACTGTGCTTTGTCTACTTTGTTGACAAGGATATGATCATGTGAAAAACTGACAACTAAAAAAAAAGTAGGTTCTATTCCCAGGTATTACTGGTAAGAAATTGAGTATAGCATCCACTCCATAATCTGAGCAGATCTGTGCTTAACTAAGTCCCTTAGGAGTATATTCAAGAGCTTGGTGTGACTAAACCAGAATCTAGGGGTTATTATGCAGTGAATATCCTAGGGGATATTATGCAGTGAATATCCTATTTTGAAAAACACAAAATAGACTATCCATGAACAGAAGCATGTGGTGTCCTTTATGATGTATGGGGCCTAAGAATATGTCACAAAAAGATACAAGCCCAGTGCTGGTGTTCTTAACACTAAGACATCTGATAGGAATATGTGATTATTGAATGTACACTGCTCACCAATACCATCACTATCTGGAAATTTTAATTTCACTAGCAGAATTAACAGTTTGGTGGGGAGTTTGCTGTTTATATTACAATACTATCTTAACCCTAAAAATGCTTCAATGACTAATAGTAAGCACTCTAGCATACCTAGGATAGCCTGCTAGCACAGGAAAGCAACTTTTAAGAGGTCAATAATCTTCTTTTAATTACATTCACTAGTTCAGGAGAAAGATCAGTACCCTGAACATGGAGAAAATACAAGGAGAAATTAGCACAAAAATCAATGGACAGGGCTCCAGCTATAGGAACAATATTGCAATACACTTTACATACATCACTGAATCAAGGGAGCACAGACATCTGAGTAGCTGGAGGACTCTGAACAACTAGCTACTCAGACTCCCAATCAGGAAATCAAAAGATCCTTCTCATGAGCAAACCCACAAAGCAAAACACCAACCTCCCAGAATATATAACCAAGACTCAGCATCTGATTGACTTAGTGCCAGGAAGCCTGAGAATCCCCATGCCCCAGCACTTAACTGGGAACTCTGCATAGTCCAGAGACTGATTAGCTCTGGGCCAAGTATCTATTTGCCTATTAATGGGCAAGGAAGATCTTCAAATTCCTTTAACATTGCAATGACATTAGATGACCTTATAATTATAGCTCAGAATAAAGTTCTCAGACAATGACTCTTGACTGATCCAAACGTAATGTCTGCTTGAAGACCTGCTATGATGAATGACAAAGTTTTTGCAAAGTTGTAGAAGAGATTTTTGTTCAGGTGTAGATGTCTTCCAAGACCTCCTGAAACTGAGAAAGATAATCCTAAGATATATAATGGTCACTGACTTTTAGTGTGCTCTCCTTATTCTATTACTTCAAGTAAGGTTAAAAATGTCCTTGTATTGACAATATGGGGTAGAAGATAAAAAGTCAGAAAGATCTGGATTCAGTTCCTACCTCTGATCAAGCCGGGACACCTGGATAAGTCACTTAAACTCACAGAGACATAGACAATGCTTTACGATTCTATTTAGCAAAATAGTTGCTAATTTCTGTTGGTAGGTGTTTCCTCCCCCAAGAAATCTCTATACCAACATCACAGGTACAGAACCAAAAAAAGGTAGTTGAGGAACATGCATTTAAGCAAATATTAATAGGTTACAATCACAAGATGCATGAAGTTATTTGGTGATGAGAAAAATGATACTAGACAGACCCTAAGAAATGAGTACCTGGTCATTTCTAAAAGCCCAAAATGGTACTTTTATTGTTTTTTATTACAACATTAAAATCCTACCATTATTTTATGCCTTTCTTTTTCAGTAACAGCATAATGATTGATGTCTGGGATATATAGGCCAGAGGCCATTAGCTGCCTCACCACTAGGTTCAAACTTATAGTTATCTTTAAAGATAACATAAGCAGGACTGGTAGTGTTTTACTATCTTTTGAAAAACACCTATAATTGCCTGGAATTATTCAGTGCACAAGCAAGATAGGACACATCTGCAATTGTTTAGACTATTAATCACCAAAAACATTCCAGCATCAGTGCTAAGCACAGATGTGGCTAGCATTCCTGAAAAAAATATAAGAATCCAAGCACTGCTTTACCTTGGTTTAATCAAATGAAGATTCGTCCTATGCTAATTAAGAACATAACTAGTTGAAAAACTGTCAGATTATTGTCAAAGTACAGGTTCCAAATTAATGAAGGAAAAGAGGGAAATGGTTTCCAAAGGGAATTCAGCACCATCTTGAAGACACAGCAGGCTTCAGATCTTCATGTTCAACTGCTGGTGCTGGTGACCATGGAATACTACTTTTAATTGGGATAGTATCTGTTCAGTCCCTTATGGTGTGACATGCTTTGACAGAGGGGGGGAAGGGAAACTCATCTCTTATTTAACAAAAGGGAAAGCAACATCCATTCTAGACAGAAGGATCACACAATACTACATTCAAATGATTTAGCTTCCTTGCTGACGTTATATGCAAGCTATCAAGCTTATTCTTCTCTGGTTAATGAGGATTCTTTTTTTTCCCTTATTGGACAGATCATACCACCTGCTGCTTTGGGAAGTTGTCAGAACCTGTACAGCAACAACTGAGGTTAAGTCTACCACCAGCTGCTTGCCACATTCAATCTAAGGAAGAGAGCGACTAATTGCAGAGAGAACACCTTTCAACACACTAAAAGCTATATACGTTGTCTTATTACTGTCAGTAAAAAGCAGATGCAGCCCTGGCAGGTGACAGGGACCATAGGGGCTCTCTTCTAATGGGGGTACCAGATGAGAGAAACACTGAGAAGAAATTTAGTATCTACATTTTAGCAAAAAAATAGAGCAAAGAATGTTGCACTTGGAGTCAAGAGATGGGTTTAAGTCCTGCCTGTGTTAATTAACAGCTATATGAACTTGGACATATGACTGTACTGCCCTGGGTCTCGATCAACTCATTTATAAAATGAATGGATTAGTCTACAACAGGGCTTCCTAACCTGGGAACTTAATCATAACTTTTAAAAATATGTTGAGAAATGTATTTCAATATAATTGCTTTCCTTTGTAACCCTATGTGTTTAATTTTACACATTTAAAAATACTTCTGAAAAAGTAGGGAGGTAAAGAAAGGGCAGGAGAAAGTATTAAACATTTACATAGTGCCTGTTATGTGTCAGACACTTGCTAAGAACCTGAATAAATATCAGCTCATTTCATTATAACAAGAACCCTTGGAGGCAGATGCTAATATTATCCCCATTTTACAGATAGAAACAGAGAAGTTAGAGTGACTTGCCTAGAGTCACATAGCTAGTGAGTATCTGAGGCCAGAGTTGAATTCAAGTCTTCCCAAATCAAAGTCAAGCCCTCTATCCATTGCACCTTGAACTGGCCTCAACTAGTGTTCACAGGCTTCACCAAACTATGAGAGGGATCCATGAGACAATAAGATTAAGAATTTCTGGCCTGTGTTATCTGTAAAGTCTCTTCTCCTTCTGATTCTCAAGACTCTTGTAGGATGCATCATATACAGAAAGGGACAGAGTTTGAGCTATAACAAATATCTTGGGTATGTACCCTAACCTCTCGTCTGGAGGCTCTCTCTGGAGCTTCTGATAGCCTTTCCTTTAGAAAAGGTTTTCCTCCATGATGATATATTTTGCCTAATACTTCTGTCTCCTCTCCTTTTAAAGGACAGTTACAGAATTTTTTCAGCCAGAAGGAATCTTAGAAATCAGCCTGTCAAACCATCTCATTTTTATAGGTAGGAAAACTGAGGCCCAAGGGAATTACATGATTTATTTCTGGCAGAGCCAAGACTATCTTACAGGTCTTCCGATTCCAAAGCATTTTCCCCCCTTATACTGTATTGTCACTCCATATGGTGAAATAGTTTATAACAGGGTTTTACTACAGTTATGTCGACAATTATGGAAAATCCAGTGACATTACTTGGAATGAATGGTTATCTCCAGTGCACTATTCATTGTAAATTAGAATTGTACAAGTTTGGTCCTATCAAGAACAGCTCTTTGCTTAGGGGAAAGATAAAAGTTAAGAAAAGTTAGAGAAAAAGAAATTACTAAATTTAAAGTGTCTCTCTACCTCTGAAAATTTAGACTCCAACTCCATTCTCCACAATAATATCATTGAAAAACTACTTTCCCAAGTCTTCACAAAAACCCTATCAGAGAGAGCTGTATAATCATTGCATGTGCCATGCCACATTAAGCCTTCCCTGATCACCTTCCCTCTGCCTAAAAGCAACTACTTTCTATCCTGGACTTGACATAGTAGTTGATTCTTTGCCTCTTCACTGCAATTATAATATAATGTTTATAACAATGACACTAATAGTTAACAATAACATAACAGCTCTTCAAGGTTTGCAAAGTGTTTTACATTTATTAATTTGTTTGGATCCTCACAATAACCCTATGAAGTGCTGCCACCGCTGCCGCCATCATCATCATCGCCATCATCATCATCACCATCATCATCATCACCATCACCATCATCATCATCATCATCATCACCATCATCATCATCATCATCGCCATCATCATCATCATCATCATCATCATCATCCCCATTTTACAGATGAGAAAACTGAGACTTGAATCAAATAGCTTGCCCAGGATCACACAGCTAGTAAATATCAGAGACACCAAGTCTAGCATGCTATAATATGATTATCTGTGCTTTTGCCTGATCCCTAACTAGCCTGTAAGCCCTAGGGGGGGGTAAGGACTGTTTTGTGTTCTGTTTAAACTTTGCTTCTTACCTCACACCTGGTCTAATATTCTGCATATATTTAATGTTTGTTGAATCGATGAATGTTCATTGAATTATTATTTGTATTTTAGATAAAAGTAACTTGGACAAGTTTTTTTTAAAAGTCACTTACCCACTCCTTGAATAAGCTTCTCATATGCCAGGTTGATAGAGACTTTACCTACCCCACACTTTGGAGGGGGGAAGAGGATAAAAACTGATCCATATTATATGCTCCAGGTGATCATAATGCAAATAGAAAAGAGGTTGATAGATTCTTCTTTTTTTAAAGCAAAATTGCCCGAGAAAAACCGAGAGCTTTCTCACTGACTTAAAAAAAAAAATCCAGATTTAGTCATGGGTCATAAATTTGCTAATTTGAATAAATGGAAATATATAAGCACACACATAGGGAATAATATATATGTTATCCCCTGGGTGTTTGGCATAGATTAACACATGATGGGTATAGGCAAAGCTACAAGGAAGGTCAATGGAGAGGAAATGCACAAAGTAGCTGATGAGATCACCAAATAAAAGAAAAGAATGGGTCTAGGAAATCAATTTTCCCTGAGTAGTAATTACATCCTGACTCCTCAGTTCTTATCATCCTTCACTTCTCCTCTGCCTTGGAAAATGCCAGTCAATCTCCACTCTTAGCACCCTCTCTGACCTTGAATTATGTACTATTATTTTCTCACAATTCTCTACCTCCATCTTTTGAAGGTACCTCTTCACCACCTCTCCTGTTATCTGTTATTATTACCTCAAAATCTGGCTTAGAGTGCCCTATTCCTCTCATTTTGCCCCATTCTTTCCTCATTTTCAACTTACATTCCTATGGTTCTAGCACTCCTCTACCTTTCAATAAATAATATATGCCCATCAGTGCAGTCCCACACTTCTCTTTGTCTTAGTTGGCATACTTGTAAAGAAAAAGACAAACACCTCTCAAGATGAACCAGGCAAAAATTAATTTCCTTTGTCCTTTTATTGGGTTCTGTCACTGAGAATTAAATGGAGCTTTCCAGAAGAATTTTAAAAGCCAGACAATACTGAAAGTAGTCGGCTTTTTTTTTATTTGGTGTGTTTATAGTAAGTCCAAATAGCTTAACCAGAGTCATTCTGGAAGAAAGCATATAAGGGCAAAGAGGACAAAAAGCAGGGGCAATCAGGGCAGCATTCATCACCTCACACAGGGCATCAACTGACTCCTGTAAAACTAAAGCAAAGCACCCACCACCAAGCCAGGCTAATACTTGATACCTCCAAAATAGAACCAAAGGGCAGTAAAGGGACAGAGCCAGAGAATCTCAGCCATGGTGGCCTTCAGAGAAGATAAGAAGAGTCCACAGAAGTCTGTAAAAAGTTGCTCCCCAAATTTGGCACATTATTCCACTTTATCCAGCTCTTACCAGTTCTATGGGTGGAAGTCAGAACTCCATATGTGAGAGCAATTCAAGTCAACCCAAATATCAAGGCCAGGTTCTTTTTAAATGGCAGGGTGGAGAGGAGAGGGAGGTCTAGCTCAGGTGAATTTAATTGATTTCCTACTTCTGATATCACAGGATAGGAGTTACTATTTAGCAAGACTGGGTGGAAGGTAGAAGTTTCTAGCCCTCCAGGATTCAGAAAAGAGGAGGAGCTGCAGGCAGGAGAAAGGGTCATAAGAGAGCCTGTCACCAAAAAAGATTACCCCCCCCCCAAAGTAATTTGTTTTTTCTCATCTACAATTCCCTTTACATATAGAATTGAAGCACAGGGGCGGCTAGGTGGCGGAGTGAATAGAGCGCTGGCCCTGGAATCAGAAGGACCTGAGTTCGGAGCCGGCCTCAGACACTTAATCCATACAAACAAAAACCTAGCCGTGTAACCTTGGGCGAGTTACTTAACCCCAATTGCCCTAAAGGGGCGGCTAGGTGGCGCAGTGAGTAAGAGCGCCGGCCTCGGAGTTTGGATGACCCGAGATCAGATCCGGCCTCAGAAAATGAGCCTCCACGCATAAATAATGACTAGCCGTGTAACCTTGAGCAAGTTACTTAACCCCAATTGCTTAAAAAAAAAAAAAAAAGAATTGAAGCACAGCAAGAAATATGATTGTTTCTCCTTTCTGCACAAAGGAATAAGGCATCAAAGTTTTCAATGAAAGAGCAATAAAATGAAGGATTTGTTCTCAGCAGAGCATAGTGTCAGCTGCGACAGATATAAAGGAGCATAACACATGATATCTGCCTTCAAAAAAGAAAAGAAAAGAAAAAATGAGCTTTCATTTTATTCTAAATGTAGAGACAACTTGATGTAGTAGATAAAGATTTAACTTTCAAATAAAGAAGACAGATAAAAATTCAACTTCTAACACATTCTCCTGGACAGGTCTCTTAACCTCCCACAGTCTTAGAAAATATATTAATACTAGAAGTTGCAGAAGAGATGCTGGGGATGAAGGGGGAGGTGATGGGGTACTGGGTAGGAGCTAACTATTGGTGAGATAATAGGTCTGTACAAAAAAAAAAGAAAAAGAAATTGCTACAGATAAAAAAATTCAAATCAAATCTTTTTTTTACTTTCAAAAAAATTCTTAATGTATACCTTGACTTCTTTTTTGAATCCCCTGTGCTTAGCACAGCTCTTGGCACATAGCAAGCACTTAATAAATACTCTCTCCCTTCCTTCCTTTCTTTCATCTTTCTTTCTTCCTTTCTCACCAAGTACCAACAAGTACCAACTGAACAAGAGGCAGTATAGTATTATATGCTGGATTTGGAGACAGACCACTTTCAAGTCTCCCCTCTGGTGCTTACTAGCTGTGTGAACCCCAGACAAATCATTTAGCCTCTCAATTTCTCCAGAATCTAAGACTTACCTAATAATTCCTAATAAACAGACTATTATCTTCAATCTGTACTGGAATGTTCCCAATACTAGTGAAATCACAGATTCTTGAGTAAGCCCCAATAAGGGGCTTAAGGTTCTGTGATTTCATCAGTTGGGGTAATCCTTAGTTCAGATAGCAACAAACTCCCCTACATCTTATTAGCTGGTCTTTGGGGGTTGTTGTGACTAAAGAAAATTTATCACCTCGTGGCCAATTTTCTTGGAATGAGCCTCTTCAAACTTAGCTGGATCCTTGGAAGGTGCCCAGACAATCTACCTCTAATCCTGGAATCCAAATCTTTCCAACTTGATAAGACTTGCCAGAGCTTATATCCCAGTGGTACAGCTTGTGGGAACCCAGGGTTACCTCAGTCACACATAATAAGACGACCTTATTGGGAGACCAACAACATATGTTCAGAAAAACAAAGTTGTCTAAATACATTCCATTGGTTTGCAGCATATAATACAAGGGGGTGACTAGATTCTGGATTTCCTCTTCTGCTCTTGCAAAAGTATTTGCACAAATCAGAATGGAATATTGGGGAGGTAGAGCAGGGAGTCTTGGAGTCAGTAAGAGCCAAATTCAAACATGGTCTCAGATACTTACTAGCTGTATGACCCTGGGCAAGTCACTTGACCTTTCCTGCCTTCAGTTTCTCATATGTAAAATAAGAGTAATGATAGAACCTACTTCCCAAGGTTGTTGTGAAGCTCAAATGAGACTATATATGTAAGGTGCTTAATACATTACTGCCCTAGCACATAACTTTCCACCTTCTCTCCACCCCTACTTTCTAAGTCCCTTTTATGCACTGTCTTCCACCATAAGAATACAAACTCCGTGAGGGGAAGGATTGTCATTCTATGATTTTCTATTTGGAACTGACTGTGAGATATAGGAGACACTGGCACAGGACTGGCCAGCATGGCATGCCCATATCAAAGAAGGAGCCATGCTCTAGCAGAACTTCAATAGCTCAAAGGAAATGTAAGATGAGCAAATCTAGAGACAAACCCACTCCAAATGTTCACATGAACTATTTGTGCCTGACCTGTGGTAAAGACTTCTGAGTTTGTATGGGTCTGACCAATAATAGACAGACACACTGTAATTTGATCCCAACATAGTGATGTCATTTTGGTCCTCTTGGAGAATGAAGGACAACAACATTTGTATTTCCAGCACATAGCAAAGTACCTGACACATGGTAAGCACTTAGTAAATGCTCTGTCTAGCTAGCTAGCTATTTCTGCATCTTTTTATTCTTCCATATGTTCATGTGTGTATGTATGTATATAATTATATACATATTTGTGAGTATTCATATACATATATATGTACATATAGCTACATCTGCTATAAACACAACATATAGTCTTAGAAAAATTCCTAAAGTAATGAGTGGTATATAACTCAGCCAAGGTCACAGTCAATATACATTATAAGTGGTCCTCAAATCCAGGTCTTTCTGGATCCAAGACCAACTCTCCATCCATGCCATGCTGTTTGTACATATAGGGAGAAGTGAAAGGGGGTAGAAGAGAAAGGGAGGGAGGGGCAAGCATGACATCATGGACTGAGAGTTGATTATGGAGTCAGGAAAATCTTGGTTCAAATGCTATGACACACACTGGCTTCAGGAACCTGGGCAAGTCATATAACCACTCAGTGCTGTAGAAAACTGTCTAAAACTATAAGTCTCAGAAAAGATCCCAAGTTGGATTGTTAAAGGAACTTCTTCATCTAGGAATTACCTGTACATATGAAATCACAGTCCCAATCTGTATTCCCTAGCCCTATAAATAGATGTAATATTTAGATAGATAGATAGATATAAATATATATATATATTATATATAAATGCATATATATATATATATATAACTACAAAAGGACTTAATATATAGTTCAGTATCTCTACGAGATTCCATGCCAGATTAACAGGTTAATAGAAATACAAAGAGAGAAATAAAAGTAAAAACTCTATGTCTATTGGCTAGCTCAAAAGTTATGAAAGTGGCCTTGATTTTCTATTGTAATGGAAATGCAAATTTAAAGATCTTCCCTGCCCCTAGCTTAAGTGCACCTGGAGCCTGTGGTGGGAGGCTTGTTTTTCAGGAAAGCCCATACCTTGATACTTTGTGATTGGGCAGTGGGTCCAGAAGGTTGTTACATTCTCTGAGCCAAGAGAAGGCGATATAAGCCCTGAGGAGAGGCTTTGCTTTGGGGCTCACTTTGAGAAGTGTAGTGTGATTTGACCAGATGAGACTCTGGGAAGCCGTTGTTGAGAGCCCCCGGCTTTGAAAACCCAGATGTTGATGCTTCCCTCTCTGGTAACTGTGATTTGGTATTGATATAATGGTTGGACAGTTTGGAAGCCTGTCTGTTTGATCTGTAAGTTCTGTAACTCTGGAGTTTGGGGTGCTGACCTTTTTCCCCTGAACTAGGTAATGTATGTTTGTTTGATTAAAGTAAGCTTGTTAACCCATTTTGAGTTGCGTTCCTTTTGAAAAGCAGATCTAAGAACCTATATTGGCAGCTACCCTGGGGATATTGGGGTGCTTGCTGCTACATCTATCTAGAAAATAAATGAATGCATATTCACAACATGTAATCCTAATAAAGACTGGGAAAGCAATACTTACAGTTCCTCTACCTAGATAACTGAAATTACCTTCCAGATGCATGGGTTGCTGAATAAGGAATTCAAATACAAGTAGTAACAATATTATAAATCAAAATGGCATACACCAAAATCTGAACAAACCTCACAATTTTACAGTACTACATATTTTAAAATGAGATGAGCCAAAACGGAGTTGGAAATTGCATCCAACACATTTTTATTCATTGGATACTAAAGTATAGTGTAGAATTACAGTCATTCCTCTTTAATGAGAATAGGTAGAAGGCAATGTATACAGGCTAAATTCTGTATATCTAGAGTTCAAAGAAAGTAGCAAAAGGACCTTGAAGGGTGGTATTAAGGAATGATAGTGAAAAAGACAAAAGTCATCAATAAAATTTACAAGTAATAACAACATGCAATTTCATATTTTAAAGAAATATCAACATTTTTAATCCAAACAGCCTACAGCAATATGTCATTTTAGTTTTCAGATAAACTATCACAGCAAAAGTTATTCAAATAATCAAATTGAGTGGAAATAATAATAATAAATCATATTATATACTAACTAGCTCTAAGTCTTATGATTCTAATCTAAAAACATGGATTACAGGGTTGACAATTTTAAAAGATGATCTAAGTTGAATCAAAGTAAATGACAACACATTTCTTTTCTAGAATGCCTAAACCAATGACTTCTGAACACCAATACCCCAAATCAAGTAAAACAAGGGAACTCTGACATACCTGAGGGTGAATACTTCAAATAAGCCTTGCCTCTATGGCCAACCTGAGCCCAGGATTCCTCAGACTCCTGCCTTGATCTTCAGGCAGGAACTTTAGTTAGTGGTTAGACTCTTGCTACCATGAGTCCTATGTACATGTACACACACACACACACACACACACACACGCACTATCCTACCTCTTTCTCAGAGATTAATAATCAAATCCACCTTTTTTGTTACTGAGAAGGAAGATACAATCTATGACCAAAGGCAGAATCCATAGGATTCTGTCACATGTTGCTTGGCAAGAGGTTCCGTCCCTGACTCCCGCTCTCTGCTCCTTCACGCTCATTTATGTCAGCCCCATACTTTTGGTGCCCTTATACTACTCTCCCTTTTGATTCTATTATTAACAAACTGTCCTTCATATTAGACCTTCATTCTTCTCTGGAAATTGCCTTTATATATTTTGTATTTATTTATATGTGTCCACATTGTTTCCTACCAATAGAACATAAACTTCTTGAAGGCAAGAACAGTTTCACTTTTGTCTTTGTAAACACGGCATCTAGTACAGAACCTGGGGTAGAATGGGCACCTAACCAATGCTTGGAGGTTAATAAAGTCTCTTCTAAAGTGGAAGGGTAAACAGGATTCAGCAAGAGAGATTTAAATGGGAAAAAAATTCATCTTGAGCAGGAGCTTCAATTATTCACAAAAAGGTAGTTTACAAAAGAAAAATATGTAAATGGTTCATTTCCATTTTAATTAGAGATGCCTCTGCTTTCAAACCAATTTATCTATTGCCATAAGACAAGGTGTTTAAAATGTGCTGAGCAACCAGATTAATAACAGGATATTAAGCAGCTTCCAGAAAACCTCAGTAGTATAAATGCTGAGGTGAAATACAGTATACTCCCAGAGCTTTCAGCAGCTTAAAAAAATTCAATAAAATAAAAAAACTACTACTCCACCCTCCAGCTTGCAACAATGAGAGTAAATCAAATAAAAAATAACATTATTTCCCATTGGGTTTAAATCACTGCTGGCCTCAGGCACAGAGACACCTGGCTCTATTTGTCTTTCCAAGTATAAATGCAGAGGGTTCCCTTTTGAAAAGGTCTCTGTTTATTATAATTTACTATTTGAGCTAATGTGAAGCATTTATGTTTTAATCAGAAAACAGAAGGTGGAAAAAGGTCCAAACATACTGCATTCTTTCCCTTTCACAGGGTCAGGCAGTCCAGAACAGTCCACTGCAGAATTGGGAACGGCAACTCTCCACCTGGAGCCACTGCTATCACATTCCGTATATTCAAAGTGGTAATCTTTCTGCAAACAATTACAAAAATATGTTATTCATTTCAGCAGGCATGCACAAGAGTCCATGTCATTATAGATTCATTGGAAATTTGGCCAACTGTAGTCTCTCAATTTGGGCGCATTGGGACCCTCCTACTCCTGCCTCCATGCCCTTTCCCAATAGAATGTAAGCTCCTTGGGGGCTCATATTGTATCCCCAGCATTTAGCACAACACCTGGTACATAGTGAGGGCTTAATAAATGCTTATGGCTTCACTGATTCTTCCATGTTGTACTCTCACCTTAACTACTCTTCCCCACAAGTCACCAGGCCCCCACATTTCCTTTTTCCCGACTTTCTTCTACAATTTCTATCTTCTGAATGAGGGGAAGATAGAACTAGATACTTCTACCCCAATCAGATAGAAGAGATGTCACAGTCTCTCCTTGGTCCAGACTAATCAAGGATGAAAATATCATCCTTGCCCTCCTCAATATGCTCCACCACCTTTCACCAATCCTGTGCTTGGTCCAGGGAAGAAGAAAAGTAGAACATGCCCTGATCTAATTCTCATTCAGTTTAAAATCTGACAGAGGGTAAAAGAATTAATCATCCAAACACTGAGTAGAAGACTTTCCAAGTTTTTAAGTGGTTCACACAGGCTCAACACACACCCACCCCCAACATGCCATTTTTTCAGCATATTTGCAGAACATCAGTTACAAGGTTGAGCCAAAATACTCTTCTCTATTTGATGCTACAAATTCTCACTTTGCTATGCCATAATCAGCAACCACATTACATCTCACTTATGATCAAATATAAGCTGGTATAAAGAATATCAGCTCACCACTTGCGGGAAGGTGGCAGGCAGGAAAGCCTTAAATCCATCTCAAAACTTTTTTACTACTTCAAATGCATCAAAAAAGAGGATTGCTTTTATCTCTCCTTGTCTTTTCTCTAGTCCCCCTTTCCAGAATAGGATGATAATGGTCTTGTTCAGAGTTAATACCAGGAGAAATAACATATGTGTTTTATCAGGATGATTTTTAAAGGTCCTTCCTTACAGAGGCTGGGGACTGTGTATATATACCACCACGTATAATGTCAGACTTCTCAAATGACTTAGTTAGACTTTCTTCCTCTTTTTTATTCTTTTTTATAAGGGTTAGCTTTCTGGGAGGGGGAGGGATATACAAAGAAATTTTAAGTCTGGTAAAAAAAAATAAAAGAAAAAAGGGAAGGAAATAGGCAGTTAAATTCTGACCATCTCCATTCTTTTTTACCCCACTTCAACTGCTGCAAGTAATAAAGATAATAATACCATTTGTTTAACATTTTGCAATTTACAAAGTACTTGTACATACATTCCTTCACTTAATAGACATGGCTGAGTGGCATAGTAAATAGAGGACTGGAACAGGAGGGAGAAAGACTTGAGTTCAAACATGTGCCACCTGTGTGACCCTAGGCTAAGTCACTTAACCTCTGTCTGCCTTGCTTTCCTAAACTATAAAATGAGGATAATGAAACACCTACCTTACAGAGTTCTTGTGAGGATCAAATAAAGTAATAATTATAAAGCACTTAGCACAGCGCCTGGCACATAGTAGATGTCTACTGAGTGTTTACGTCTTTCCTTTCTCATTAATTCTTGCAACAAACACACAAGGACAGATATTTATTCATTATAATCCTCACCTAACAGACAAGTATAACTAAGTTTCAGAGGAGTTAATTGGCTTATCCAAAGCTACATAGCCAAAGGAAAAAGGACAAACCGAGGTCTTCTGACTCCAGGTCCAGGGATCTTTCCACCATGTTACACTGATACATTATTAGAGGAAACTATAGGAAATAATGGACTATGTAAATAAATTGACATATGAATTCAAAAGACCAAACTTCCCAGTGTGGGAACCCCTTCTACCAACAAAGATTGCAATCCATCTATGAATAAGTAAATAATTCCTACTTGCTTGCCTATAGTACACTGGGTTACTTTAAGTTAGTTAAGTTAGGTTTCCTTCCAAACTTCCCTTGACTAACTGTGAATAGCTAGACCTCAGCGCTGAACTTCTGGACAGCTCCAGAGTAGGGAGTTAAATAAACAATAAGGAGAAATGAGAGCCATCATGGGTAGTGATGTAGGGAACCAATTAGGGAAAAATAATAGGACTGTCACGCAACACAGAAGGCCCAGTTTAGATAACATAAATTTTTAGTGAATAAAGTTAGCATGCATGCATGACTTCTTCCAGCAGCAGTCATCAGCATACGTGTAGGAATAGAGAAACTGAATGATGAAGTAGTAACCCAGAAATGAAGTTTGGCAAAAAATTAGCAGCAAAAGGACAAAGGACCAAGGAATGATGGTAGAGAACAGTGTGCAGCTGAATTTGGTTACTATAGCATCAAGATTACTAATGTAGAAAATTAAAAGCCAGAGCAGAGGTGGTGAACTGGAAAAACACAGAATATAGTGACTATAGATCTCAGTGAGAACAAAGCATAAACTTAAAGAGAAGCAAGGTACAGAACAATGTGGAAGGGAAAGAGATTATGATCAGAGAGGGATTTCAAAAATCCAGATTCATAGAGATTAATAATTTAGGATGATGATAACACCAAAACCCAACCATCATTGAGAGCAAAGTTATAGGTCACTGGAGTACAGAGTACAGACAGTTGTAAAACTAGCATACCAGGGTATTTAAGATTTACCCTGGCATTGAGTGGGAGAGGCTGACTATGAGCCAATTACTGAGATCTTAGAGTAAAGGGGAAGAATGACCTGGGAAATAGTAAATGACTACAACAAGGATCTGATAGAGTGATACTGAGGAGAGAATCATCTTCAAAAGAAGAGAGGTTGAAAGAAGAAAAAGGGTTCAGAAAAAGAAATGAAGAAAAAAAGGAGTGATCCATTATTTCTCCTCTTAGCTCAGTATGTCAGGATCAGATGATCATAGAATCTCACAACAAGAAAGAATTTTGGAGATCTGGTCCATTGCTCCCCTTATTTTACAGCTAAGGAAACTAAGGTTCAGAGAAGTCAAGTGACTTGACCAAGATCACAGAGGAAGTTAGTGGCCATCATCCCCCCTCTCCAGTGCTCTTGCCAGTAGACTGCTATGATTCCATTGGAAGATTTTTATGAACTATATCAAGGCATAGAAGAGCAGAACAGACTAAGTAGAAAACACCTTTCTTCCTTGCTTCAATTTAACCTCACTCCCACCTATACTAGAAATGGGGCTAAACCAGTGACTAAAGCTTACAATCCTATTAGGCAACTGAATACCAAGTTAATTCAATCGCATAAGCACCCATTAGATGCATATTATATGCAAGGCACTATCACAGAAAATAGTACAATGTAGCTGTCTTCTAAAAACATGGATCTGTGGAGAAAGGAACTTTGATGATGGAATCATAGGCTTAGAAGTAAAAAGGACCTAAAACAGGCCATGGAATCTACCCTATTATTTTACATGTGAGGAAACCAAGGTTCAAAAAGCCTCAACAATTGTCGTACACTAGTGGTGCCTTAGGCAGATTTTGAACCTGTTTCTGGGCTCAAAGTCCAGTGCATTTTTCTCATTGAATAGAAAGAAACTACTATTGTATCAAGCTCTTACTTCTATGAGGTGATAAAGACAGTAGAAACAGGCCACAAAAATTCCTGGATAAGAAGACTAACCTTCTTCTCTCTACCCTCCATTGCCTTAACAAACAATACTAAGCCAGAGTAATCATTTCTGGCCTGTATACTCAAGTGCTTTTATTGGAATGCTCTAAGGAGCATTCTCAGGGAAACCTGGTGTTACCCTGGTGTGGAAAAGGACCTATCCAAATTAAGTAATAGATGGTTGAGTTGCTATTCTGCAGATGGGAACTTCAGATTTTTTTGTAAAACAGGCTCTGTTTAAAAAATATATAAAGTGTGGAGTTTACTCAAGAACGCAGGAATGAATGAAAGAAAAGCATTTTTTGTCTTTATTAATTTGTTTACTTTTAGTTTACAAGATTCAATTCCACAATTCCTTGAGATTGTACCAGATGGAATGAAAATAGTAAAGAGGAAATAAAACCAAACAAGAAAAAGAAAAAGATCAAGTTGTTTGCTTCAATCAGGATTCAAACTCAGTTCTTTCTAGTTCTTTCTCTTGATGTAGACATCTCTCTCCATCATGAGTCTTTTGGGATTGACTTATATCACTGCATTGCTGAGAAGAGTCCAGTCTATCATAGTTGGTCATCACTATGTTGTGTCTGTGATTGTGTACAAATTTCACCTGGTTGTACTCTTCTCACTCAGCATCAGTTTGTACAAGCCTCTCCAGGTAAATATGAAGTCCATCTGCTCCTCATTTCTTATAGCACAATAATATTCCATTACATGCATATACCACAACTTGTTCAGCCATTCCCCAATTGATGGGTACCCCCCTTAATTTCCAATTCTTTGCCACCACAAAAAGAGCTGCTATAAATATTTTTGTACATATGGGTCTTCCTCCCACTTCTATGATCTCTTTGGGATATAACTCCAGAAATGGAGTTATATGCTGGATCAAAGGGTATGAAATTATTTATAGCCCTTTGGGCATAATTCCAGATTGCTCTCCAGAATGGTTGGATCAGTTCACAGCTCCACTAGCAATGCATTAGTGTTCCAATTTGCCCACAACCTCTCCAGCATTTGTCATTTTCTTGTTTTGTCATCTTAGCCAATCTGACTGGTAAGATGTGGTACCTCAGAGTTGTTTTGATTTGCATTTCTCTAATCAAAAGTGATTTAGAAGGAGCGGCTAGGTGGTGCAGTGAGTAAGAGTGCCGGCCTTGGAGTTGGGATGACCCGAGATCAAATCCGGCCTCAGAAAATGAGCACCCACACATAAATAATGACTAGCCATGTAACCTTGAGCAAGTTACTTAACCCCAATTGCTTTAAAAAAAAAAAAGTGATTTAGAGCATTTCTTCATATGCTTATAGGTATCTTTAATTTCCTTCTCTGAAAACTTCCTGTTCATATCCTTTGACCATTTATCAATTGGGGAATGATTTGTATTCTTATAGATTTGATTCAATTCTCTGTATATTTTAGAAATGAGTCCTTTATCAGAGACATAGGTTGTAAAAATTCTTTGCCAATTTCCCACCTCCCTCTTGATCTTGGTTACATTGGCTTTGTACAGAAGCTTTTTAATTTAATGTAATCAAAATTATCCGTTTTGCATTTTATAATGTTCTCTAATTCTTGTTTGGTCATAAAGTCTTTCCCTCTCCACAAATCTGGCAGGTAAACTATTCTTTGCTTTCTGAGATTGCTTACAGTATCATCCTTTATGCCTAGATCATGCACCCATTTAGACTTGATTTTGGTATATGGTGTTATATAATGGTCTATGCCCCATTTCTGCCATACTATATTTCAGTTTTCCCGGCAGTTTTTGTCAAATAGTGAGTTCTTATCCCCAAAACTGGGGTCTTTGGGTTTATCAAACAATAGATTACTATACTCATTGATTGCTGAGTCTCATGCGCCCAATCTATTCCATTGATCCACTACTCTATTCCTTAGCCAGTACCAAGTAGTTTTGATGACTGCTGTTTTATAATACAGATTAAAATCTGGTATAGCTAGTCCATCTTCCCTAGCATTTCTTTTCATTAATTCCTTTGATATTCTGGACCGTTTGTTCTTCCAAATAAATTTTGTTACTATTTTTTCTAGCTCTATAAAGTAGTTTTTTGGTAAATTGATTGGTATGGCAGAAAAGCATTTATTAAGTACTTACTATGTTCCAGACATGCCTTCTGTTTATACAGAGGTCTTCTGTATAAATCATGATACATAAGAAAATCAAAATCATGATACATAAGAAAAAGTGCTGGAATTAGACTAAAAAATTCTGGGTTCATCAAAATCATGATACATAAGAAAAAGTGCTGGAATTAGACTAAAAAATTCTGGGTTCAAAGTCTAATTCTGCCACTCAATTGTTGAATGCCCTTGAGTACTTTATCTCTTTGCGCCTCAGTTTCCTCCTCTGTAAAATAAAGGGACTGGTCTAGATAACCTCTAAAGTTCCATCTATCCCTAAATCTATGAATCTATGACCCTATGAAAATAAATGAGATTCCTATGAACACAGTAGAAAATTTTATCAGTTTTACCTGAAATATCCTGAATCCAAAAGAGAGTTCAGACTCCTGGTTCTTGATTCCAAATCAGGTAAGTTTTATTCTAATTAGTATCAGGCTCTTAGGAGAGAAGGGGTTATCTTATTTCTTGTGGGTAGAGTGTTAGAAGTTCCATTATTCTCTTATTAATCCCACCTCCCAAAAAAAAGAGAAACAGGCACCTAGAAGCAATTTTTAGACATTAGCAAAAGACTGCTAAAGTCTAGACATGTTCATTTCAGTTAAATTTACACAAATATGCATCATAGTAAATTACTGTATGCTTAGTATTAGGCAAAGGCAGGAGTGGGCAGTTGTCCAAAGGATAAGACATAGCCCCTACCTTCAAAAAGTTTACTATCTTGTGAGGAATAGAACATAGATATATGAACCCTTCAAAAATAATTTTTAAAAATCCAGTAGATTATTAAGAGCTAAAATGAGCAGCTATTTAGAATTGATAGTTGATATGAGAAATCAGCAGACTGGAGTGGTTTGGGAAAGACTTCACGAGAAAGATGGGTCTTGAACTCAAACCAGAAGAATAACTCGTTTACCGTTAAGCTAACCAGAATTATCAATTCAATTGAATTCAATAAGCATTTATTAAAAGAGACTCCCTCTTTCCTCATCTCTGACTCTTGGTTTCTTCCAAGTTTCATCTAAAGTCCCAGTTTCTTCAAGAACCCTTTCCTAGTCTTCTTTGATCTTAGTGCCTTCCCTCTGAGAGTACTCCCAGTTTATCCTGACTATATCTCATTTGTATATTAACTTCTGCATGCTGTCTCTGCCATTAGACTCTAAGTTCCTTGAGAGCAGGGACTGGTTTTGTCTTTCTTTGTATCTCTGGCACTTAGCAGAATGCCTAACATGTAGCAAACACTTAATAAATGTTTATCAATTTGTTGAAACTGTATAAAAGGCATTGTGCTGGGTGGTTGTTCTTGTTTGTCCTTGGTTCTCAAAGAAGACCATGACATCAGGGATGTTAAGTGACAACTTGCAAGGGAATTGGATTTAAGAGAGGGAGGTCTGTGCAAAGTCACTGGCCTCACTTTCTCTTTCGGAGCCATCTGGGTCCAGTGGCAAGATACAGATCAGGATGACTGGAGATGGCCCCAGATGCAGTAGGAGACCTGGGTACTGAGAATACAAAGATGAAAGAATTCAATTAGAAGCAACAAATATTCATTAAACACTTACCATGGGTAAGACACTGGAAATACAAAGATAAGACACAAACTGTTCTCATGGAACTTATAGTCTAATTGCAGAGATAAACTCAAATAAATATAATATGTCAACCAGGGTGAGAAAGCATTTATGAGTTTCAATCTGCACCACTATCGGGGCTATATAATCCCTTTACTCAATTATTCAATTTAATTAAACTCAAGTGATTCCCTATTATCTTCAGATTCCTTTTTTAGTCATTTTAAAACTCTTCACAAACTGGAACCTTCCCTCCTTTCCAGTGCTCTTACACACTAACCTCTTTGAACTAAGTCTAGCCATAGTGGCCTCCTCACTGCTCCACATCCACATATGCCTTTGCACTTGCTCTCCCCCACGCTTGGTACACACTCTCCCCTCACCTTTACCTCTTAGAATCCCTAGTTTCGTTCAAGAAAACTCCCAAACTACCTAGGATTTATTTTGTATATTTTCTGTATTTATTTATATATGCATATACTTCTGCCCATTAGAATGTAAGCTTCTTAAGGCCAGAAACCATTTCAGTTCTGTCTCCATGTTGCCAGCAATTCACACAGTGCCTGATGAGTAGTAGGAGCTTAACAAAATGCTTATTGATTGAATATGCACATCACAGAGATCCCAGATTCATCCAAATGTCAAAGTCATGCTGCTTTACATTTGTACATCACTTAGTTTATAAAGGGCTTTAAGGAACATTATCCCATTTGATCCTCACAACAACTACTGAACAAACAGATTCCTGTTCTCTTTACTTTAATGGGCAAACTGCCAGTGCTCACAGCAGCTGTGTGTTCCTCCCTGCCCAGCCTTTCTGATAGATCAAAACAAAATAGAGAGATGCAGCAGGGTACTTCTCAGGGCCACAAAGTTTAATTAAAAGGGGGGAGATGCCGCAAATACTCATAAATGCCACTGTAGGATTAAACAGGAGGAGGAGAAGCAAGGTAAAGATTGTTGAGGAGTCTCTAGTCAAAAAGAAGAAATATCAATAACATGGCTGAAGGAACCCAGTGGGGAGAAGTAAAAGAATAAATACATTTTCTTCACATTAAGTGTTCGTTCTTCTCCTGTACTTTTTTTAAAAGTCTGAGAATATGAAATGTAGGTATCCAGAACAATGTAACCTTGTAACTGATAAGGTTGAAAGCTCTTCAGGAAGGACAACCCCTGACTTTTAAGTGTTCAAAGTCCTGTGAACACTTAACTTGAAAAGAATTGGGAGAGTGAACTGTCTGAGAAAAGTTCTAATTCAGATAAATGAGGGTGGCTCACTCAACTATGTGAAAAGTTTAGAGGAATGATCATACATCCCAAATGCATAAACAAGACACACAAATTATGTTAAAGGTTCCTTTATCCTACATCATCAAGAATACAAGAACAGAGCATACTAATGAGATTATTTTTCTTTAAAAAAGAAACCTAATATACTAAAGTTACGATTCACACATAATTTCTGGTTATCATACCTGGCTAATGATGCATACCTCTCATGTTCCTTTGGCAAAAATGTATCGTTTTTAGGAATTGTTTTTAAAATAATTTTTAATTAAATCATATTCCTTTTGATTTCTTCAGTTAAGTTATCTTGTTTTGTGGCTTTTTTCCTCTTCCAACTTTGTGGATTATTAGAAGGAGGGCAAGAACAGTACTCAGAAGTTTAGAGTTATGGTTCTATCCTCGGCCAGTGATTGTTGTCTCCATCTTAAGCAAATTACTTCACTCCTCTGGTGCTCAGTTTCCTTATCTAGAAGGTGAGGGGCTGAACTATTTAAAGCAGCATACCTGTCATAGAAATGATGCAGATTTTAGAGTCACAGGACATGGGCTCAAATCTTGGCTCTATTCTTTATAATATGTGACCTTGGGCAAATTACTTCACCTCTCTAGGACCATATAGCTACAATTGGAAAGGAACTCAGAGACTCTCTGATCTATCTACCTTCATCATCAGATGAAGAAGCAGAGGCCCAAGGAGGTTAAGCAGTCTAAGGTTATATAGGGAGTAACAGTTATATCATCAGAAAATTTGAGTGTTTGACTAGAGGACCTCTAAAGGCCTTTCCAGCTTTAAATCTGTGATGTCATGGTCTCTAATGTCTCTTCCAGCTGTAATATTCTCGCATAGCCACATGGTCATTGCTCCAAGAGAAAAGGAAAGCAATTATGTCACTACTCAGGGCAAGATTAAGGAAATGATGTTTCAAAACAAGATATCCACATGACCACAGAAGGTAGAAGGGACACTGCAAGCATTCTCTTTTAAGATATTATTAGCCAGATGAGATACAAATATATTAGTGTCAAAACCACAATTAGAAATTAAACTACACACAAAAGGAATGTGGTACTGGAGAAAAGGCTTGTGAACATCCTAATTTTTATGCCTGTTTTAAGCATATGCTGGTGATCCTTCTATTTCCCATCATTAGAGGGGCATGGAACAGCATCAATCATGGAAATAAGATGTGCAAATAATTTTTTTAAATACTAATTTTAGACATTTGGTTTATCTCAATGTTTTTAATAATATATATATATATACACACATACGTATGTGTGTATGTGTGTGTGTGTATGTATGTATATGGATATATATATAAATATATATATATATAAATATATATGTATATATATATATATATATATATATATATATATATATATATATATATATATAACTATTATGTTCCCCTTTCTTATTCTCTAGTGGGCATGTTAACAATGAAATGACAGGGAAGATGGAAAAAAAAAGAGGGGCATAGAAGGAACCTAGATGGTGGGAAAAATGGATAATCAGACCTTTGAAATCAAGAATTGTTTGAGGGGAAGCTAAGTGGTGCAGTAAATAGAGCACTGGCCCTGGAGTCAGGAAGACCTGAGTTCAAATCCAGCCTCAGACAGTTAACACTTACTAGGATGTGACCTTGGACAAGTCACTTGACCCCAATTGCCCTGCTTTCCCCCTCCAAAAAGCAAAGAAGGAGGAGAAGAAGAATTATTTGAAAGCAATATCGAACTGTGTTTAAAAAAATTTTCTGTTAAGCAAGATAGTTTAAGGAACTAACTAAAAGAATACAAATTGAGGACCAGAAGCTGCTGCTACTGTTTAACATCTGATTGGCCACAGTATACAAGCAACATGGATTTACCCTATCTCTGTTAGCATGCATAGGATCATATATGCAAAAAAAAGTTTTTAAATCACACAAATATTCATCCATATGAATCCATAAAGGCAATCAGAGAAATGCAAATGTTGAAAGAGACAGAGTATGTATGCGTCTGGATGAATGAAACAAAAGGTATTTGTCAAGTTCTTACTATATTCAAAATACAGTTTTCCCTTCTACATCATGAAGGTTAAGAGTATAGAGCCAGTGCAATCTGGAAAATTCTCATAAAATTTTTTTATCCTTCATGCATGCCAGAGAAGTCTAAATTTTTTCTTTTTTGTATGGGGTGTTTACAGTACCTTATTGTAAAATTTAGGTTGATGTTTATATAATATCCATATATTTTATGCACTTCTGAGCTTCTAAATTTTTTCTGTGTTATTTTCTGGCCTTTACAGCTCCCACAAAGCTCCCAAAAGATACCTATTTAATTTCCTATGCCAACCCATGATATATTGAAACCACAATGAGAAAGCTGGAAATATAAGCTAGCTTTTATATAATACTTGAAGGCTTGCAAAGCACTTTGTAAATATTATCTCATTTTGTCCTCACAACAACCTTGACAGGTAGGTGCTATTATTATGCCCATTTTACAGATTAAGCATGTAAAGTGAGATTTGAACTCAGGTATTCTGAACTCTAGGTCCAGATCTCTGTCCACCTTTCCATTCAGCTGTTCCTTTTCTCAAGAAACTCAGATTCAAATAGGAGGAGACAACAGATAAAGCAAGGTTCAGGTCCAGGTGTGTATGCTATGACAAAAGAACTGTGCGACCCTGTGGAAAGCACAGTAGATTTGTATTCAACAGACATCACTGAATTTTTTTTCAATTACTTACCAGTTGTGTGATCATGTCATGCATGAACCAGTCACTTAAATCTCTTTAACTTTCAGTTTTTTCATCTGTAAAATGGGGACAATATTACCTCTTGTACAGTTATGAAGATCAAATGAGATAAATATATAAGGACTGCCAACCTGAAAGCACTAACAAACATATTCAGTATAACCTTGGGCAAGAAAAGACTTCTCTGAATCTGTTTCCTCACTTTTCAAATAAAAGGGTTAGATTAAATGATTCCTAAAGTCCTTTCCAGCTCCACTGTCAACATTGTCTAGAATAGTTTGGATAATGTTTAATGTTAGAAAAGTCCTAGTAAAAGAGAGACAGTCAGAAAGACATCAATCAGCACTTGTCTCTACACTTCACTGATTTCCTAATAGAAACACCAGGACATACATTTGTCTCCCATGCGCAATAGTTTCCCAGCTCAGTTGTTTCCTCTTCCTTTGTAAACTTCTGCTCAACTCAACAAGCAAATTCACCAATGTAAATATGAATTTCACTGTTTTTCCTCATTTAAAAAAACTACATGTAAAATGTAAATACATTTTCCAATACATGTAAAAAATGACGCTAGGAGCCAAGATGGTGGAGTAGAAACAGCACCTCCAAGGCTCTCTCCCCCTAGATTACCTCCAAACTATGTAAAGGGGGACTCTGAACAACCTCTGGAGCCCTAGAACCCAAAGAACGACACAGAGAAGCTAATCTCCCGCTGAGGAAAGCCAAGCAGCTGTGGGAAGGGCCAGCGCAGCACTCTGGGAGCCAGCAGCGCAGGAGAACTGAGCCCAGGTCCCGTGGTTTTAGCCCCAGGGCGGCCGGGGCAACAGCTGGCTAGAGGGACCCCAGAACACCAGCAGCTGTGGCGATTCCAGAATGGTCAACACAGACATGCCTAGAACAAAGTGAGAGGTTAGTGCCCTATGGACTTTGGGACCAGTATTTGGGGAACGCATCAGCTTCCTCCCCTGGGGGCTAGAAGCCACTGAGGAGACATGCCATTTTGCAGTTTCAGTGGCGGCTCCAGCTCCTGGCCTGCGAACTGTAGGGAGATCCAGCAATCAGTCTGGGGGTAATCGCTCTTGCTTTAACCTCCCTGGATCTGGATTGTGATCTGGGGGGGGGGGGGAGGTCGTGGGACGGGTTTCCAGCTTGCCAGAAATGGAAGTTGCCCCCCCCCCCAACGTTTGGGACAAAGCTCCCTTGTCTGGTGGCAGAGTTCTACTGTGGCAACAAGACCAAAAGTCAATTAATTAAGTGGCATCATGCCAAGGCAAAAGAAACAAAATAAACAGAAAAATGAAACATTAGACTCCTATTTGGGGGGCAAAGAGGATCGAAACATGGAACAGTCAGAGGACTGTGAGGTCAGAAATCCTGCTCCAAAAGCCCCAAAGGAAAATATGAGCGGGTTACAGGCCATAGAGGACGTTAAGAAGGACTTTAAAAATCAAATAAGAGAAGTGGAGGAAAAACTGGGAAGAGGAATGAGAAGGATGCAGGAAAAGTATGAAATGAGGGTCAACAGCCTGACTGAGGAAAACAACACCTTAAAAAATGGACTAACTTAAATGACAAAGGAGGCCAAAATGGCAATGAGGAGAAGAATGCCTTAAAAAGTCAAATTTGCCAGATGGATAAAGAATCTCAAAAGCTCACTGAGGAGATTCATTCCTTCAGAGTTAGAATGGAGCAAATGGAAGCTAGTGACTTTATGAGAAATCAAGATGCTGTTAAGCAGATCCAAACAAATGAAAGACTAGAAGGCAATGTGAAATATCTCATGGGAAAAACCACTGACCTGGAAAATAGATCCAGGAGAGACAATTTAAAAATTATTGGACTACCTGAAAGCCATGATCAAAGAAAGAACCTAGAAATCACCCTTCAAGAAATTCTCAAGGAAAATTGCCCTGATGTTTTAGATCCAGAGGGCAAAATAGAGGTTGAAAGAATCCACCGATCACCTCCTGAAAAAGATCCCAAAAAGAAAACTCCCAGGAATATTATAGCCAGGTTCCAGAATCCCCAGATCAAGGAGAAAATACTACAAGCAGCCAGGAAGAAACAATTTCAATATTGTGGAAACACAATCAGAATAGCCCAGGACCTGGCAGCTTCTACACTGAGGGATCGAAGGGCATGGAATATGATATTCCAGAGGGCAAAAGAGCTGGCAATGAACCCAAGGGTCACCTACCCAGCAAAACTGAGTATTTTGTTTCAGGGGAAAATATGGTCATTCAGTGGAATAGAGGACTTTCAAGCATTCTTGAGGAAAAAACCAGAGTTGAATAGAAAATTTGACATCCAGACACAAGAAGGAAGAGATACCTGAGAAGGTAATCAGGGAAAAGAAATCAAAAGGAACTTATCAAAGTTAACCTATTTACATTCCTACATGGAAAAACAATAATTGTGACTAATGAAACTTTTCTCAGTATGAAAATAATGGAAGAAGGGTATATGGTCACACGAATACATATGTGAATGTGTGTATATATGTTTACAGTTATACATGGATAGAGGGCATAGGTTGAATTTGTTGGGAAGGGATGATACCTAAGGGGTGAAATTATGAGGTGAGAGAGGAAAGTGGCAAGAGCAGATGGGGAGAGACAGGGTAGGGTAAACTATTTCATGTAGAAGAAGCAAGGGGAAGTGGCTGCAGAGGAGGGGAAGAATAGGAAGGCAAAAAGGCAAAACCACATTCTCACTGAATTTGGTTCAGGGAGAGAATGACATACATACTAAATGGGATATCTCAACCTGCAACAGAATAGGGGGGAGGGAGATGAGAGGAGGGATGATGGATGGGAGGGCATCCTTGAGGGGAGGGGAGGTTGGAAGTACCCCCTATAGAAGAGGGACAGGATCAAGGAGGGAATGGACCAAGTGGGGGGTGGGATGGGTGGGAGGGAATTATAAGCAGCCTTGTACAATATAACTACTATGGTAATATTTTGCATAGCTAGACATGTACAATACATACTGAATTATTTATCTTCCCAGAGGGAATGGGTGACAAGGGTGGAAGGGAATGGATCTGAAATTCGAGATCTTAAAATTAAATGTTTCAAATATACATGAACACTATTATCAATACTCTTTTGCATGTAATTGGGAGATAAGATGTACAGGCATTGGTGCACAGAAATTCACTTTGCTCTAATGGAAAAGTTGAAGGGGGTAAGGGAGAAGATATGGGAGAGAGCAGGATGGAGGAAGTGATATCTTGTGGGACTATTATTCTGGGAGGGTGGGTAGGGGAAAAACAGGGGGGAAAATTGTAACTCAAAATCTGGCGGAAATGAATGATGTAAAACAGGAGTTAATAAAGCATTTGCTTAAATAAAAAAAAAATGACTCTAAACAAACTTTAGAGCTACAGAACCCACAAAATGACAGAGAGAAAAAAATCTCCTGCTAAAGGAAGCCTGGCAGGCCTGCAGGAGGAGCTGAGGGCAGTCCCAACTGAGCCTAGGTTTTAGCCTCAGGGCAGCCCCCACAAGCTGAGGCGGGAGCAGACTTCAGGAGAGTGGATCACCAGTAACTGTGGCAGTTTCCAGATTTCTCAATCCACAAATGCCAAAGACAAAATAAAAAGTCAGCATGAAACTTTGTTCAAACAGGAGGAGTGCGGTCTGGATGCTACCCCCTGAGTGGAAGAGGCACGGTGGCTGCAGTGCTACAGTGCTGCCCACATGGCTGCTTCAGAACTCTTGGCCTGAAGATTGTAGAGGGACCAAGCAACCATTCAGAGGCTAAGTGCTTTTGCTTTAACCTGCTTGGATCTGGATCTCAGTCTTCGGTGGAGGTCCTGGGGTGTATGACCAGTAAGCCAGAGCATTTGGGGGCTGTAGAGAGGGTGCCCATCCTATAGCTCCAGTAGCCACAAAAACCACAGTGATTTGGAACATAGCTCTCTCTCCATCCTGGAAGCAGAGTTCTACCATGGTAAAGAGCTCAAAAATCAAGTAATTGGCTGCCAATATGAGCAAACAACAGAAGCACAAACAGACAATAGAATCCTTTTTTGGGGGACAAAAAGGATCAAGGCATGGAGCAAGAAGAAAACATCGAAGTCAGAACTCCTGCATCAAAAGCCTCCAAGAAAAATATGAATTGATTACAGGCCATGGAGGAGCTCAAGAAGGACTTTGAAAATCAAGTAAGAGAACTGGAGGAAAAATTGGGAAGAAAAATGAGAATGATGCAAGAAAATCATGAAAAGCCAGTCAATAGCCTGCTAAAGGAGACACACACAAAAAATACTGAAGAAAATAACACCTTAAAAAATTGACTAAATCAAATGGCAAAAGAAGTCCAAAAAGCCAATGAGGAGAAAAATGTTTTAAAAAGCTAAATTTGCCAGATGGAAAAGGAATTTCAAAAACTCACTGAAGAGACTAACTCCTTCAAAATTAGATTGGAGCAATTGAAAGCTAATGACTTTACGAGAAATCAAGATACTATAAAACAGCTCCAAACAAATGAAAAAATAGAAGGCAATGTGAAATATCTCATTGGAAGAATCACTGACCTGGAAAATAGATCCAGGAGAGATAATTTTAAAATTATTAGTCTTCCTGAAAGCCATGATCAAAAAAAGAGTCTAGACACCATCTTTCAAGAAATTATCAAGCAGAATTGCCCTGATATTCTAGAACCAGAGGGCAAAAAAGAAATACAAAGAATTCACCAATCACCTCTTGAAAAAGATCCCAAAAAGAAAACTCCTAGGAATGTTATAGCCAAATTCCAGAGTTCCCAGGGCAAGGATAAAATACTGCAAGCAGTCAGGAAGAAACAATTTGAGTATTATGGAAATACAATCAGGATAACACAAGACCAAGCAGCTTCTACATTAAGGGATCAAAGGGCTTGGAATATGATATTCCAGAGGTCAAAAGGAGCTAGGACTAAAACCAAGAATCGCATACCCAGCCAAACTGAATAGAGGGGAAAATATGGTCATTCAATGAAATAGAGGACTTTCAAGCATTCTTGATGAAAAAACCAGAGTTGAATAGAAAATCTGATTTTCAAATACAAGAAGCAAGAGAAGCATAAGACAGTAAACAGGAAAAAGAAATCACAAGGAACTTATTAAAGTTGAACTATTTACATTCCTACATGGAAAAATGATAATTGTAACTCACAAGACTTTTCTCAGTATGAGCATAGCTGAAGGGAATATATATGTGTGTATATATGTGTATATGTACATATATATGTATGTGTAGGAGGATGTATGTGTATATAAATATATATGTGAGTGTGAGCATATGTATGTTCATGTATACATAGACAAAGGGCACAGGATGAATTGAATATGAAGGGATGATATCTAAAAAGTAAAATTAAGAGGTAAGAGAGGAATTTATTAGGAGAAGAAGAAAGGGAGCAATAGATTAGGGTAAATTATCTCATATAAAAGAGGCAAGAGAAAATTGTTACAATGGAGGGAAGAGCAGGAAGGTGAAAGGGAATGGGACAACCTGATTCTCATTGAATTTGGCCTAAGGAGGAAATAACATACACACTCAATAGGGTATCTTACCCTACAGAAAAATAGGGGGTTGGGGATAAAAGGGGGAAGGATAGAAGGGAGGGAATATTAGGGGAGAGGGTAGTTAGAAGCAAACATTTTTGAAAAGGGATAAGGTCAAAATAGAAAATAGAATAAGTGGGGGGTGGGATAGGATGGAGGGAAATAAAATCAGTCTATCACAATATAACTATTATGGAAATGATTTGGGTAACTACACATGTACAATCTATATTGAATTGCTTATCTTCCCCAGTGGGGGTGGGTGAGAAGGGAAGAAGGAGGAAAAATCTGGAACTCAAAGTTTTAAAAACAAATGTTTAAAAAATTGGTTTTTTACATGCAACTTGGAAATAAGATATACAGGTACTGGGGTATAGAAACCCATCTTGCCCTACTAGAAAGCTTGGGGAGTAAAGGGGGAGGATATAAGAACAGATTGAGAGAAAGGATATTCAGTAGGCTTGCTATTTGGGGGGTGGGGTAGGGGAAAGATGGGGAGAGAAAAATTGTAACTCTAAATCTTGTGGAAAACTAAAAATAAATAAATTTAAAATAAAAAAAAAACAAACTACCCATGATGCCTTACACTATCCCTCCTTTCATCCAAATAGTGCTGCCTCTAACCCTACCTGGTATTTCCCTTCCCCATTCTTTCCATTTGAAGTGGACTTCTCTTCACTAATCAGGAACTTCTCTTGATCACTAACCCTGAAAGTTATACCTAGATTGTTCCAGTGCCTCCAAGCAATTAATTCAACAAAACCAAATATTTACTAAGTGTCTCATATGTGGTAGGCCCTGTGCTAGGCTTCTCTCCCACACTTTATGCGTCAGAGACATTTGTCAACCCACCTTATAACCGTAGCTTCACCACCTACATGTCTTCCCACCTACTAAGAGTTTTTCCAACCCTATTTCATGACTGCCTCTTCCTAAATGGTTTCTGGGACATTTCCCCAAACCCTTTCAGGCCTTACACCTGACTTGCTCTGCAGCAGCTTCACCTGCAGCTGGTATTAGTAATAATTTGCCATAATTTTATACATAACATGTACACAGTAACTTATATTTTTAATATGTCTTATACTTTTTTCACCTTATATACCCATTTGTGTAGGGTATTTTGCTTGATTTGACAGCAATCCAGTGAAGAAAGGAGGGATTATAAATTGTATTACAAATGAGAAACTAAGGCAGAAAGGTTAATTAACTGGCTCACAAGGACTGCGGGAAAAGGAAAGATTAGAACCCAGGTCTCCTGATTCCAAATCATTGCTCTATGACCTACACCACCCCTTTCCACACCCCAGAATGGTAAATTCTATCTATACCAGTAGGGCCCTAGATTTAGAGGTGGGAGGTCATCTAATCTAACCCCCATCTTTTTGAGAAGAAGAAACTTAAACCTATAGAAGTTCAATTTACCCTGGCTTATATAATAGCAGAGCTCACATGCTTTGAACTTAGGTCTTTTCACTTTAAACCCAATGCTCTTTCTACTCCATCAGTATGTATCAGTAAAAGTGGAAAATGTGTGAGACCTCGAGTCAGGAAAACTTCAGTTCAAATTTGACTTCAAATACTTAATTGATCTGGGCAAGTCACTTGATCTTTCAGTTACCTCACCTGTAAAATGGGGATAATAACCATCAAAAAGGTTGTGAAATGAGAATAACAATCATCTAAGATTTGTCAGGAAGATAAAAATAAGATGAAATTTATAAAGCACATTTCCAATCATAAAGCTCTATGTAAATGCTACTACTGTTAACATTACTGCTATTAATTTGCACTTTTCAAAAAAAAATCACAGAGCAACCTGATTCCTGACATATAGCATATAGATTGCTGAGATCTCTCACATAATTTTGGTATTAAGCAACATGACTAAAATAACCCTTAATATGTATAGTTATGTCAGAAGGACACAATTTTACTAGTGGTAAATCTGGAGCAATGTTACAAAAAGTCATCTTGTCAGAGGATTTACTGAAGTTGCTGAATTGATTGTTCTCTTAACTCACTCTCATCCTAACAGCTGAATCACAAGAAAAACATTTCCCTCCTGCCTGTCTTATGGCTGGATTTCACAAAGACCTGTCACTCCTAAAGGCTTCTTGCCTGAAGGGAGTGTTCCTTATTTTTGAAGGGGCTTGAATTATGATTTCTAGAGAACCCAGCTTAACTTAATTACTTTGTAGCTAAGCTAGTTAGGGACCTAGTCTGCCTAAAGGGGAACATCAAGTCCTTAAAGACTTTCATGTTAACTATATTTGCTTATGATAATTAGATTACCTATACATGAAATAAATGCACCCTGGAAGGGAAGAAAAGCATCTAGCAAGATTTAGAGAGACCATAAACCCAAAAGGACAACAAACTCAACTAGCATTCAGGCTAAATGTGACAAAGTACTGTCATTCCCATTTTACCAATTCAGACAAAAATTAAGTGACCCTAGATGAGTCACTTGAACTCTCAATAGGCACTCTAAAGCTAGAAGTTGGAAAGTGTCAACCTGCATTGGTACAGCAAATTTCTTCCTCGTGAAGTTCTCTGTATCAGTGAAACCATACACATTGTCCCTGTTGCCATCTCTATGTGGCAGATATTCTGTTAGGCAACAAGGCTATAGAGACAAAAATAAAACAACCCTTGCCCCCAAAGACTCTACAGTCTATTGTGGCGGGGGGGGTGGGGGGGGGGAATGGGGAAGTAGAATACATGTACACAGATAAGTAAATGCAAAGCAATTTCAGGAAGGAGGCAATACTAATAAGTAGGGGGAACCAAGAAAATCTTCACAGAGGTTGCAGCTACCACTGACCCTTGAAGAAAACTAGGGATACTTAAGGGCAGAGGTAAAGAAGCAGCCCAGGAAAAAAGCTATAGCAATGAGGGACAGCATTTTGAGTCTGGGGTGGGGGAAGAAAAAAAACAGAGAATAGGGAATAATGCAGATGAACGATCTAGGAAAACTGGAGAGGATTTTTTTAACCTGGTTTGAAGTCAGTGTTCAACAGGACAAGGAAGGAAGGAAAGAAGGGAGGAAGGAAGGAAGAGAAAGGAGGGGAGGAAAAGCTCTGGGCACCTAATATGAGTAAAGAAAAAAGGCACCAAAATGAAAATAGGTCACTGAAAATAAATTTTATATTTTTTCCTTTTCTGCTCAGAGTAAGACTTGCTGCTATGTATCTGATTTATGTATGGCTAAATGACTGGAAGAATGGAATCTGGTACAAAAGATTGTGAAATACAATTTAAATGCAAAATACAAATAGCTAACCCATGGCAATGTTTCCACTGGGAATGGAGCTTGACTTACAAATGATGATTAGAGAAATAGCATAAGTTAATAAGTGACTCCAAGAAAATCTAACACAAAAGATCAAAAGTTATTCTAAATATATACAGGTTTATTGTTTAAGTCTTGAATTTAAGGACTCAGTTAACTCCAAAGCACCTTCTGGGAAAGAGTCAAGTCCTAGAGCTCCAGCTACATTGCCATAACAATGAACCTCAACAGCAAGAATTTTTTTTAAATTTTAGCTGTTCAGCCTATTAAAAATAATTTCATCATACATTTAATTCTGGTTATCTGAGGAAACTGATTCTCATGATACCTCCACAACAGATCTCTCCAATCACTTTATTTGGGAACTTCCCAGTAGGTTTAAAGCCTATCCTGGTCAAACTCAAAACTGCTTGCTACCAACCCTTATTCCATCTCTAGAGCTGCCCAGTATGAAAGGGAATGTAGCCAGCAATGATTTGCACTCTCAAGATCACCCCAACCTAGTGCATTTTAAAATCAGATAAGAAAAATAAGAAGACACTTCCTTCCCTTGATTTCCTTTGCTGGGGAGAAAGAAAGGCAGAAGGAATGATGTATATGAAATACTGTATGTGTCAGATATTGTCAGTGTACAGACTTACTTAACTGAATTTTTTTTTGCTTTCTTCCTTTTTTTATTTGTTCTTTTACTTAAACAAAAAATCTTTGTTATAAGGGATGATTCTTTGAGGGGAGAGAAGATGAATATGAGGGGACATCTAGGTGATATAGAAATAAACTATATCAATAATGCTCTATTCTTTAATTTTAAAAATATTTCAAACAAATCAAGATAAGTCCACCCAGTCTCAAAAGATTTTACTTGCTCTCAAAAGTTTCAGCCTAAATTCTAGCTTCCCCAAATTATGCTACTTTCCCTCAAGTCAAACTTAAGAATCAATGCCCCACATCATCACTGAAACTGAGAAAAATCAGTCAAGAATTAAAGTGTCTACTCTGTGCCAGTTAATGAATATACATTTATTAAGAGCCTATTATCTGTCAGGCATTGTGCTAAGCAATGGGAATTCAAAGAGGGCAAAAAATAGTACCTATTCTCAAGGAATGGGGGAGATAATATGCAAGCAACTATGTATAAACATGATACAGAGAGGTATTGCGATATATGATAAACTAGAGAAAATTGACAGAGGAAAGATACTAGCATTAAGGGATATCAGAAGTGGTTTCTTTTAGAAGGTGGGATTTTAGCTAGAAGTTAAAGAAATCCAAGAGGTGGAAATGAAGGGGAAGAAAATTCCAGGAAGGGGAGGCTGCCAGTGAAAATGCCTGGGTTGGGAGGTAGAGTATCTCATTCAAAGAACAGAAGCTGTGATTCTGAAGTTTAGGAGAGGGGTTAGGGTTGAATAAGTAGATCTGAGGATCATCATTATAGAAATTATCATTGAATCCATGAGAGCTGATAAGATCACCATGCAAAATAGAGTATAGAGAAAAAATAGAAAAGGGCCCAGAAGAGGGAAACCAGTTCCTTTTTATAGACCTCCATGACATCAGGAAATAAGATTTCTTGTTCAGTTTTGCCTGACTCTTTGTCACCTCATTTGAGATTTTCTTTGCAAAGTTACTAGAGTGATTTTCTATTTCTTTCTCCAGCTCATTTTATAGTTGAGTAAACTGAGGCATAGGGTTAGGGATTTGCCCAGGGTCACACCGCTAGTAAGTGTCTGAGACCACATTTGAACTCAGGTCCTCTTGATTGCTGGTCCAGTGTTCTAATTCACTGCCACCTAGCTGCCATGCCTTTTGACTCTAAATCAGAGCTCTTTTCACTATCTTTACCATGCTTTTTCCATTATGGAGAACATGCCAGTCTTTAAAATACTGATCTGCCAACCCTGATAATAGATGCCTAAATTCTCAGGGAGCTCAGTTGGACCTGATGCTGAGTCCCATAGGGCCAAATTAATTTTGCAGAGGACTACAGTGTATGGCTCCCAAGGAGAATGCTTACAGGAACTTAGCTTAGACATTGTGTAAAATGTAGATACCTAGGACAATATAAAGCAATTCTACATTTTCTACTTTGCACAATGATTCTACACCTGGGTGAGATATTGAACAACTCAAAAGAGGTGAGTTCTGCCATGAATAGTTAGGTGAACTCAGTAGATAGTGCTGAACCTGAAGCAGGACTCATCTTTCTGAATTCAAATCTGGCCACAGACACTTATTAGCTGTATGACCCTGTGCAAGTCACTTAAACCTGTTTGCTTCAGTTTCCTCAGAGGGAAATGGCAAACTATTCCAGTATCTTTGCCAAGAAAACCCTAAATGGGGTCACAGTCAGATGTGACTGGCAAATGACTCAAACAATGAAGCACTGCCACTCCATCAAAACTCTCTTTGATATAATGTTCTAAGTAGCCATGGCACTTTCATGAAGTTCACCTGCTCCTTCATTTGAATAACTAACATCAATTAGAATAATCACAATGACATCTTTAGGGTGAGGGTCAAAGGGCCAAACTAAGCTTCCAATGTTAAATCCATGGGTAACCTTGCACCCTGACCTTCCATTACAATTGGTACATTTGTCCAGGATTCTAGTGAACACAAACATATGCCATAGTATAGGCTACTAAAAATATTATCAGGAAGTCTAGTGTACAGAATGAGGTAAAGACGGAGAGTAAACCTCTATCAAGAGAAAAGGGAGGAGTAATAAAGGGATAGGACCTTTGCTTGGGGGAGATAGGGCAGTTATAATTGACAACTGAGAGAAGGCAGAGCTGTCTAATTGTTACTTTGCTTCTGTTTTCTCTGTCAATGAGAATTATCTCTGAACTGGAAATGATAGAACAAAAATGGATATGTAGCATGGAGTGACTAGCTCATAATGACCAGTCCTGAAATCTGCCTGCTTTCATTCTCTGTGACCACCAGAATGACTCAAGGGTTTGATGAAATGTTTTCTAGTTGACTGTGGAGCTGGAGGAACTGATGACTCAGGGGTTACTGAGCCAGAAGTGAATGAGTGTACAAAAGTGTCAGCCCACCCTTTCATGACTCTTCTTCCTGGTGGTGAGTGACATAGGAAGATTTCGAGTTCTCAGGTGAGACTACAGCTGGCTATATTTCCCTGCCTACTTGCAATGTGTCTGTGAACATAAGAGGCCACTGTTTCTTTTGTGTTTATTCTTTCCTAATCTTAAATGGATGAGTATTTTAAAATGGAAATGTCTACTCATATTTGTGAGTTCAGGAGTTCCAGAGATCCCCATCAGCAACTAGAGAGTCCCACAGCACCAGAAGAGCAGTCATAGGAGTCAACAGATGACCAAACAGCAAAGTGGAGATGAACATGCCCAGTCACTAACCTTCTGCACATTTCAAAGTCTGGAAAGACTGCAGGGTGACAGCTCGTATCTTGCCCTTCTCTGTCACCTAAGTAGAAGGCAAGGAGATAGTGCTAGAGTGCCTAGCCCAGCAGTAGGCAGAGTGACCTGTCCTAGCAGCACACCAGCCTGTCCCAGACTCATCCAACAGAGATGTCAATCCTTGCAGGGAACCAGCCAAGGAACTGATGGGCATGACTCTTAGCAAATTTCATGAGGACTCCACAAAGGGAAAAAGCACTTATAGGGCTGAAAGTCAAGAGGTATCCCTTTGTCACATGCATTCTCCACAACTGTAGTTTAAATTTGTGCTAAGGAAGAGAAGACAATTTGACTGGAGAAATGAAGACTCAGGTGGGACATGTTAGCTATGTCCAAATAGGGATACTTAGATATGTAGGAAAGTTGTTATTTTTGGCCCCAAAGGGTGAGAACTAGGAGCCATGTGTGAGAGTTGCAGAGGCAAATTTCTGTTTGATGTTACTAAAGACTTCCTAACAATTACCAAGTAGTGGGTAGAGTGCTGAACTTGGAGCCAAGAAGACTTCAGGTCTAATCCTATTGACATTTACTGACTGTGCAGTCATTAATGGCCCTCAGCTTCAGATTCCTCCTCTATAAAATGGGGCTAATCAGAGTACACATACCCTAGGGTTAATGGAGAATCAAATGAGATTACATGTGCAACACAGTCTGTAAAATTTGAAGTAATATCTCAATTTAGCTATTACTATTGTTGTTAAAATGAAATGGGCTGCCTCAAAGTGTGGTGCATTCCTCCTCTTTGAAGGTCTTCAGGCATGTAAGTATGATATAGGAAGTACCTCTTTCAGGTATGGTTTGAGAATCTGACACATAGGACAACTAGTATGAGTTCTTCATCTTAGAAGGCTTCTTTCCTTCACTTGAATCTCCTACGGAGATATTTATAGGATTCTCTGTAGCTTTCTACTCATTAGTATGAAGGAAAAGTAATGGAGGTTGTCACCAAAAATTAATTTCCTAAACTTAGGTCAATAATATTCACCCCCTGTGCCAAAATAAAGGGAAACTGGGAGCAAATCTGAAAGCTTACTCCAACAGGGCTTGGTAATTTGACTGTTTGTAATTTGCAAGGGAGGGGAAAAAAATGAATGGAAGAAAGAAAATCACAGCAGACTTATACCCAAGGGATGACCCTGAGGTCACACTGCTAGGCAACAGGTGAATTGTTGATAGAACTGAGACTATATTTCTCCCTGTAATATAATAAGTGCAATCATGGAATACCAGAAATATAATACTTTCCCAAAACCTAGATCTGACAGATATCTTAAGATGTCACCTAATCCTTCTCTTTTCCCCCAAGCAAAATGAGAGCCAACTGTTCCAGAAAAGTAACTAAGAGCTTTTCTGTTGAAGTTTCCAGAGCCTTCACAGATGCCTTTGAGGTCTAACTAAAGTGTCTCCTATTGTGATCCATCAACTACATCTTCCCAAGAGCATGGTATTGCAGGGGAAATCAATTCAATGTGATGTGCGAGGACCTCATTATCGACAATGCAATGTAGGTCAAATTCCAGTACAATGGGCCCCAAGGAACTGCCCAGATGCTTTTGTTGCACTGAAACTGCATTAAATATTGCTTTACTTTAATTGGCCACAACTTATGGTTTAGCGCTCTTTTTTTAATGGTATTTTACCTACACTGACATTTACCATCAAGTAGAGGGCTCACAGCTGCTAAAGCTACAGCTCCACAACACTTTATAAACCTCTCCTTTGCATTTCGTCAAAATATCTCCTTTAAAATATGTCTATATTTATGGTATCTTTGCATTACTATGCCACCTGTTTAGCTCAAGAAGCAACTACTTTCTAAATAACACCTTTCCTGATACAACAGGGAGCACCTTCCCCCAAAAAAATATGTATTATAATAATAGTTAGCATTTAGGTAGAGATTTAAGATTTGGAAAATACTTTACATATGTAACCTCATTTGATCTTCACAATAACCCTGGGAAGTAGGTGCTATTCTAATCCCCATTTTACAGTTAGGAAACGAAATGACTAACAAAAGTAACTTGCCTAAAGTCATTGGTGAATGAAATCCTTAAGATCAAATACATCCCATTTGCCCACAAATAAAAATGAAGGGAGAAAGGGATAAGGAAAGTAAGGAAGAAGGAAAGAAGGAAGAGAGGAAGGGAGGAAGAGAAGGAAAGGAGGGAAGGAGGGAGGAGGGGAAGGAGAAAGGAAGGAGGGAAAGGAGGGAGGGAGGAAGGAAGGAAGGAAGGAAGGAAGGAAGGAAGGAAGGAGTTGAGGGAGGGAAGGAAGAAATCAAGTAATCTGGCATAGTAGGTAACCCTGGCTCTATAGTTAGATGGCCTGGGTTCAAATCCTACCATAGTGCTTCCTACCTCTATGATGCTAAGCAAGTATCTTGACCTCCCTGAGGCTAAATTTCCTCCTCCATAAAATGACTCCAATGTACTGGCTGACCTCTAAAATGCCTTCTAGCTCCCAATATGTGATTCTATATCATTTAGGTAAATCACCCGATGTCTTTATGGTCAAGTCTGCTTTCTTTTGGGTTCTAACATACACTAATTTTCACACCATTATGAAGTCATAAATGTAACATTGCTAAATATAAACGGAAAAGATTTGTTTTCATAAAATTGAAATAAATATTTCAATGAAAAGTCAAATCAAATACCTGAGGGCTTCCTAATCCCACCCCATGGTTTTTTCATTCCTGTCTTCCTTCTGTCATATTACTAGATTTATTTTTTGATGCAGTTTTATTTTTCAAACCTAGGACTTCAGTCAATGTTGACTTTCTCTTTTAAATTATTCAGGCTGCTGGCTCTGTGCTCCAAATGCTCACTCTGTCTAGCTACAAGGCAGATAGCAAAATATGCACATATTTGAGACAGGAGATTATAGCTTGCTAGCATTTAGCTACCTTGGCCCACAACTCAGAGTTGCCTGAAACAGATTGGCCACCAGCAAGTGTTTGTGAGGTGGTAATGTAAGGCTTAGACCTGATGCTTCCAAATTACTGAGGATGGATGAATTGTAAATGAACATACAAATAGAGCCTCCTCTTCCATACCTCCCCTCTTTCTCCTTCCTATTCACAGGTGACAACCATGACATGCTGTCACGGCTGCTGCTGTAAAATGCAGGAGTGGCTGAATGGAGTCATGTGTGGCCTACCTTTCCCCAGAGTGGGGGCAGCTAGGTGGCACGACGGTTAGAGAGCAGGACTCATCTTCCCAAATTCAAATCTGGCCTCAGATACTAGCTGTGTCTGTGTGACCCTGGACAAGACACTTGACCCTGTTTGCCTCAGTTCCTCATCTGTAAAATAGGCTGGAGAAGGGAATGGCAAACCACTCCACTATCTCTGCTAAGAAAACCCCAAATTCAGTCACAAAGAGTGGGACACTACAAAAAAAATGACTCCTCAAACTCCATTAATTTCAGGACACTTAATATAGCTGTTTGCTGTTTTGGTGCTTCCACCTTTCTGCAGAGAGACTCCACAGAATTTGCTTAAGTAAAACCATCTACATTACCAGCAATTGGAATTCTGGTGCTAAGGGGCAGGAAGTGAATATGCCTCGGAGGTGGAAAAAAATCAAAGACGGGAGATCTGAGGTGGGAGCCCTTACAGATTTATATAATTCAGCACCCTCATGTCACAAATGATGAAAGAAAAGCTCAGTGAGGTTACATGGCTTCCTTAACATTTCAAAATCAGAAAGCCCAGGGTTTCTTGAAGACTAATTCAGTTCTCTTTCCACTCTGCTCATATTCCTTTGGCCAATTACATGCTTTATTTATATATTTAGATAAATTTATTCTCTGGTCCCACCATGAGAATTTTGCACTCATAATTTCATGGGTAAAAGAATAGGTGTCTCTCTCCCTCTCTCCCTCTACCTCTCTCTATATCCTCCATATGGAGAGAACTCCATACTGCCAAAAAAAAAAAAAACAGAAAAACAGAAGTGGGGAGAGACCTTGGAAAGATAAGAGTGTATAAAAAAATTAAATTAGTTATACCAGCCTTTTAGGGGAGAGGACTGGAAAAAAATAATAATTTGACATGACAGCCAGAAGAAAGCAATTCTAATTTCTAAGTTTAACCATATTTGAAAACAGGGACAAGTGAGGTGATTTTTTTTTCATCTGCATTGAGTAAAAATATAAAGACTAAACTCAAATCAGGTTTGCTAACTTCTAGTACGAGGCTCTATCCCAGGGCAATGTTCTCCCTTCAAACTCACCAATGACAAGAACTAATTGCCTCATCTCAGTTTTCATCCTCTTTGACCCCCCCCCAGTCATATTTAATGCTGCTGAGTCCCAGCCTCCTAGTTAAATTCTCTCCTCCTTTAGGTCAAGCAAGGTCATCCAGTCCTATTTCTCCTACCTTGTCCTTTACCCTCTCTATAACTGACTCCACCTCCTCTTCCAATCCCTAAAGGTGAGTGAACACCAAAGAGCATATTCTTCTGCTCATCTCCTCCTATTCCCTCTTTCAGAGATCTCATTCACATTCAAGGCTTCCATTAGGGTTCCAGAATCTACATCTAAAGGACAAGCTGGATAGAAGTCTGGACTTGGAGTCAAAATGACCTGGGCTTTTAGATCCTGCTTCAGACACTTATTAGCTGTGTGATACCAGGCAAGTCATTTAATCCTCTCTGTACTGAAGTTTCATCATCTGTAAAATGGGGGAGTTGGGCTGAATGGCATCTAAGGTCCCTTTCCAGATTGAAATCTTCTTCCCATTTACCTCTACAGATCTCACTTTTGTCATCTGTAAAATAGGGAAGTTGGCCTCAATGGCCTCTAAGTCCCCTTTTCAGTGTGTGTGTGTGTGTGTGTGTGTGTGTGTGTGTGTGTGTGTGTGTGTGTGTGTGTGTATACACTAAGCTTATATATGTGTGTGTCTATGTGTAATCCTATTCACTTCTATAGATCTGTTTTCTTATCTATAAAATGAGGAGGTTGGATAAGATTTTCTCTACAATTCCTTCTAGCTCTGAATCTGTCCTATAATGGGAGGCAGAGGAAAATAATAATGGGAAATACTGAGTATACTGATTCCTCTTCTAGGTCTTGTGGGTTGGTGGATAGGAGAGTAGGAATTGCCAGCCCCAGAGAGTAAGTAGGTCAAGAGATATGCTGTCTTCTGGATAAAGTCAGGTTTCAATGCTAGTAGATGGAAAGAATAAGTAAGAGAAGAAGAAATGAAGAGATCATTAATAAAATAGAAACTGAGAAGAGAAACAGTTGTGCTAGATATCTATGAGACCTTAGGGAAAAGTAGCAAGGAAAAGGAGATTTTTTTCCCCCAAGCTAATGGCTTTTCAAATCTGAGAGATTAAATAAGAACTACTGAGATTTCATTTGCCAAGACAAAGATTTTATTTACCATAAAGTAGGAGAAATAGAAGTAGGAAATATCTTACGAATTAAATTTGTCTCAGAGTCCTAATTACAACAATAGTATGAAGCAAGATCTGCAGGATGATGCCTCTAAAGGAGACATTTGTTTCCTAGTGAGGAAGGGAGAAGAAGGAAGTCAGGCAGCAAGGGTCTGAATTGAAGGAGGCTTTTGCAAGTTTCCATCTTCAGATGGGGCCCTTCACATCTTTTAAAATATGAATATGTCCCATGTTCCCTAGCACTTCACTCAGTGCCATCCACATTCACTAAAATTTTTCAATAGACTCCACTGGGTCCCTATTGCCTCCAGGATCATATAGAAAATATTCTATTTGACTTTTAAGGTCCTTTATCACCTGGTTCCTTCCTTCCTAGCACAGTGGACAGAGCACCAGGCCTGGAGTCAGGAAGACCTCAGTTCAAACATGACTTCAGACATTTATTAGCTGTGTGACCCTAGGCAAGTCACTTAACCCTGTGTGCCTCAGTTTCCTCATCTGTAAAATGATCTGGAAAGGAAATGACAAACTACTCCAGTATCTTTGCCAAGAAAATCTCAAATGTGGTCATGAAGAATCAGACATGACTGAAATAAGTGAAAAATATACCTTACTCCCCCTCCATTTACCCAATGATCTAGTAACAAAGGTCTCTTTGCTGTTTGTCAAACAAGACACTCCTCTCAACTCTGAGAGTTTTCACTGGCTGTCTCCCATGCCAGGAATGCTCTTTTTCCTCATTCTAAATTCCATGACTTCAAATTTCAGCTAAAGTCTTACCTTCTGCAAAAAATTTTCCCCAGTCCTCCATAATCTTACTGCCTTCTGAGACCACCTTCAATTTATCTTGTATTTACTACGTTTGTATATTATCTCTGTATTAGCTGTTTGTATGTTATCTCTCCCATTAGAATGTGAGGTCCTTGAGAACTAGGACTATTTTTTACCTTCTTTAAATTCCCAGTGCTTAGCACAGTGCCCAGCACATAGTAGGTGCATAAGAAATGCCAGCTGAGTCATTCCCCAATTGATAAATGGTCAAAGGATATGAACAGGCAGTTTTCAGAGGAAGAAATTAAAACTATCTATAGTCATATGAAAAAATGTTCTAAATCACTACTGATGAGATACAAATCAAAACAACTCTGAGGTACCACTTCACACTTATCAGATTGGCTAACATGGCAAAACAGAAAAGTGATAAAGTTCGAGAGGATGTGGGAATGTTGGAACACTAATTCATTGTCAGCGGAGTAATGAGCTGATCCAGCCATCCTGGAGAGCAATTTGGAACTATACCCAAAGGGCTATTAAAAAAAAGTGCATATCCTTTGACCTAGCAATACCACTTCTAGGACTGTATCCCAAAGAGATTGTAAAAATGAGAAAAGGACCCACATGTATAAAAATATTATAGCAGCTCTTTTTGTGGTGGCCAAGAACTAGAAATCGAGGGGACGATCATCAAATGGGGAATGGCTGAATAATTTGTGGTATATAAATGTAATTGAATACTATTATGCTATAAGAAATGATGAACAGAAGGACTTCAGAAAAACCTGAAAGATGTATATGAACTGATGCTGAGTGAGGGGAGCAGAACCAGGAGAACATTGTACACAGTAACAGCCACAGTATGTGAGGACTGATTTTGATAGTCTTAGCCCTTCTCAGCAATGCAAGGACCTAAAACAATTCCAGAGAACACATGACAGAAAATGCCAGTCACATCCAGAGAAAGAACTATGGAGTCAAAATGCAGAATGAAGCAGACTATTTTCTTTTTTGCTTTGTTTTATTTTGGTGTTTTGTTTTCTCATGGTTTTTCCCATTTGTTATCATTCTTCTACACAACATGACTAACATGAAAATGTGTTTAATAGGAATGTATGTGTAAAGTCCATATTAAACTGCAAATCATCTTGTGGAGGGAGGGGGGAGGAAGGGGAAGAAAAATTAAAACTTATGGAAGTGATTGTTGAAAACTAAAAATAAATAATTAAATTAAAAAAAAAAAGAAGAAAATGCCAGCTGACTGGCTAAAATAAGATGAATTTGATTTACCAAGTATTCTGCTCAAACGGATCAAGACCCCTGTAATAGTACATGTTATGGCAATGCCCATTTTATTTGGTGCATAAGTTCAGAACAAAAAAAAAAAAGCTTAAACCATGCACAGAACAATTGAGGATCTAGTTTTTAGTTCAAGTCTTATCTCAGGAGTAAACAGTATACCAAGTCAAATACCTCTCTTGTGATTTGAATGTTGAGTAGGTGATTAAGTTCAATAAATAGGCCCTAAGGGAAAGAATTTTCCTGGGGAAAGAGGACATAGTTCAAGTCAGACTTTAAAAAAAAAGTAAGACATTACTGTTGGGTCAGGTCAGTGTTACCTAGGTACCCAAATACAAGAGACTACACTGGTAGTAGGAAAACAGTTTGTAGCAATGACCTAAGACTAGGGAAACCAGAAGGGAGACAAGGAAAATGGACTACACTAGGGAGTAGGAGGCCTCAGAGAAATGACTGTTTTTCTCATAAAAAAACTTCTCTGCCCAATATAAGTTTATGACTGACTCATTCTATTGTGTTGGCTTTGCCATGGTCTTGGACTATACATTCCTGGGGTTCCAAGAATACTTCCATTTACTAATGAAAGATTCGTGAAATACATAACCTACAGAGGATAAATCAGTAGTGCCCTCCTTTTGGGACTCAAATCTGACTCTAAGGGAGTGAGGTAAAGTATTTTGGTCATAATCTGGGAGACTATGATGACATTTTTGGTAAATAATCCTCCAAGGAACATATTACATCATACTTCACTTTTGCAAATAACACACCTCACATTGCCCAAGAAGAAATATCTACAGGGCACTACAGAAATTTTCCCTGGAGAAAAAAAGAGATCAAGAAAGATGAAAACTCAAAGACATATATATATATATATGTGTGTGTGTGTGTGTGTGTATATACACACACACATACATTAAAGAAAGTACCATTATATTGTAACCACTGGATGAATTTAATATTTCAGAATCTGAAATTCATATCTAAAAATCTCGTTAGACTCCTTCCTTACTGATATGTACCACAGTAATGTAAAATCTCCCGTTCCCCAAATCATGCCCACGGCTAAGAGACAATCAGGGTCCTTTCAAATGTATGTAAGAATTCCAAAAATAATTCTCCATATTCTATATACAGCTAAAAAAAGGAATCAAGATCTTTTCAAATTTGTGTAAGAATTAAAAAAAACTCATAGCATACACTCAAAATACACAAGTAGAAAACATATTGTCATGTAACACAAAAACACAATTTGGCAAATCAAAATTTGGAAGTCCATTCATAGAATTTTAATGCTAGAAGGGACCCTAGACTTTTTAGATCTGTTTCCTTATCTGTAAAATTAAGAAAATGGAATAGATGTTTTCTAATTGACTTGCCCAAAGTCCCCAACATGAATAACAAAGTTATTTGGTGGGGCGAGGAATTTTGTTCCTTTACCAACTTTTCAAAAAAAATTTTTTTAGGGGAGGGCAATTAAAGAAAAGGAATTTCCTTGCAACTATAGCAGGAATTTGATAAGAAAACTCCTTGAGAAAAGGAATTCCTAATGTAAATTGTCTCTGCTAATGAGACCACAGTGTGCTTCATAGATTTTTGTATTCCCCTCATCAATTCAACAGTCTTAGTCAAGACAAAATCCCAATAAGGCTGAGACAAATGCATTTTCATTCCTAAAATACAAGAACATGTTGGGATTACCAAAAGCAATTTGTCTTGCTGAAAACCAACAACTATATTCAATGTTTCTTCCTCCCAGAGCAAATTATATCCATCTTCTCTTCTTAGCCCCTCTGAATTATGCCTACTTGGTAACCCAAAAAAATTATATTTATTTTCTGAGGAAACATCTTTTAAAATTGTTGTATTCATATTCCAGCACCTAATGCAAAGCTTGACACATAGTAAGAACTTAATAAAGGATTGTTGACTGATTGAATTGTTTTTCACTCAAGTTGCTGGTCCTGACTTCACAAAATGAAACGTTGGTGAAATTATACTGAAACTAAAAGGCTTCATGAATTTGAATATGAGATAAAAGAATCCCCAAGTTCCTCTGTCATTTTAGAAAATACTACAGATATAAAACTATAGAGACCCACTGAAAATTAACGTATCTTTTAAAATTTAGAATTGCATTTTCTAGGACCTACCACTAAGAGGGTCTAAAAATTCAAGAAAGAGTATTCATTAACTTGGAAAACCATTCTTAGTAGGAGTCATCTATGCAATGAATTGAATAACAGTCCTAAAATAAAATAAGATTGTAATCAAGTTCAATGTTTCCCCATAAAAAAGATTTGTGAGGAACAGTCCCTTCCCTCCTCCGCCTCCTACCCCTTAATTCAGAGAATCAAAAATCTAGGACTGGAAGGGGCACATTAGGGGCCATTTAGTTCAACTCATTATCTTCCAGATGAAACAAACTAAGGTCCAGGGAGTTTATGTGATCTAAGATCACACAGGTAGCATATTTCAGAGGCAGGATATGAACCAAGAAAAAGTGACCCTTCCACATTATGTCCCCAGATGGAACTCTCCTCACCTGGACTGATAGGAGATGAAGTAAAAAATTCAGACCCTACAATTGAATCTTTCCTTATCTTCTCTGCTGAAACTAACATTAGCACTATCAATTTTATTGAAGGACGCTTGAAATATGAAAGACTCTAAACCTCATATCATGGGTAGGCTTTTGTGAAGAGAGATAGGATAAGGCAGGAAATCAAAATGCTTTCTCTTGCATCACTACACTGCATCTAAAACATGGGCACTGACTCATTCGTCCATCCTACGCATTTCCTCTCCTTGAATCTCACTTCACCACACAAAGCTCAGCATACCCAACATGGCATCAATGAGTGGCACTCCCAACATTTTTAATCCAGGGCATTCTATGGGTGGTAAAGATGGTGATCATTTGTCAAATTTGATACTGACAAAACTTGATTATTTCATATATGAAACTCTCTTTAAACACAAAAATGCACCAGGTTCATTAACATTATAAAGGTTCTCACAACAGTATTGATATCTTGGCCATAGGATTTAAAGCAGAAAGGGATGATAGAGACTATTATCTAGTACTGGGCTAAGGAACCTAGGTCACATGTGGCCCTCCAGATCCTCAAATGTGATCCTTTGGAACTTAAGTTTGGATTCAGTCAAAGGGACACACTTGAGGACCTAGTAGGCCATATGTGGCCTCAAGGCCACAGTTCCCAACCCCTAATCTAGTACAATCTTCTCATTTTACAGATAAGAAAACTGAGGCCCTGAGATTTATCTATGACTTTGAGACTCAGCACACAGGATCAATACTACCTAGATATGGAGTTAATCTGTGACCTGAATGCTGAGTCCCTGAATTCAATTCTCAAATCAAATACTGACCCTCACACATTTGGACAATTTCATTCAATAATGGAGGCCAGGGATAGGGCAGGAAAAGCCAGAGTGACCAGGCACAAATTGCCTCATAATACTTTTTTGTATTTGGAGGGAGGCGAGAACAAGTCTGCATTAAGCAGTACATAGTACATAACTACACAGTACATAAAGTGCTGGGCCTGGAATCAAGAAAACTTGAGTTCAAATTGAGACTCAGGATCTTACTGTCTAGATGACCCTGGGCAAGTAATTTAACTGCTACCTCAGTTTCCTCAACTGTAAAATGAGGATAATCATAGTACCTACTTCTCAAGATTGCTATTAGCATTAAATGAAATATTTGTAAAGTATTAACACAGTACCTGCCCACACAGCAGGTGTTTAATAAATGCATGTTTCCTTTACCTTCTCTAATCTAACTCTCCAGATGGTTCAAAGGACTAAGGCTGAACTTCTACAATTCTGCTCTGGAGATAAAGCATTAAGCAAACAGAATGAATAAAAATTTATCAGGTCTTTTGAAATTTTCAGATGAAAGGTGCCAAATAAATAGAAAGTGTTCGTGTTTTTTTTTTTTAAGCCACGATTATCATTATCCTTGATGTTCAAATGATGGGGAAAAAGGAGGAAGAGAAGAAATGCTCTCAAGAAGTGACAGCTCCACTCACATTCAAATACTCACAAACATAACATACTTTTCTTTAAAAAAAATAAAAAAGAAAGAAAGACAGAATGTTTAATATAGAAAAATAACATTTTAGAAATAGAAGGGTCCAGTAGGGGGTCACCTAATCCCACCACTCACCCAATTCAATAATTCCCATAAAAACATCTTTGACAAGTTGTTTTGATGTGTGTCTCAGATCAAGGCTTTCAAAAATGGAATGAGCTTCCTGTAAAGACAGCAAGTTCCCACTCTAATGGTCAGGAATGTCTTCTTTATAGTGGACTCCTATTAAGAGGCAGCATGGAGTAGTGGACAGAGCACTAGCAATGGAGCAAAGAATACTTAAATTCAAATCCTGCCACTGATAAACACTGGTTTGTGTTACCCTGGGCAAGCCATTGAAACTCCTGGAGCTCTAGGCAACTCTCTAAGATTCTAAATTGCAGAGAAGATGCCAACTTGCTCTAGCAGAGGAAGATTCTTCACCCTGGAGTTCTCTTGCATACTAGTGAAACAAGTCCAGTCAGTCCCTATTCTTATGCATTGTATTGAAGTCTATCTTCCTATAATGTCTATCAAAACTTTCACCAATTGACTTAACCTCAATTAAATTGCCTAAATTTATGCAGTCAGTATTTGAACTAAGAATAGAATCCACAAATTTGACATGAAGTTTACAAACTAACTTCTTAGAGGCTATTTCTCCGTGACCGTCATTGTTCATATATGCTGAGTCCCAGAATCATGGATTTACCCCCTGGCCATTTTTCTCATCTCAGATATTCAGGACAGATAATAAGCTCAATCCCTCTTCCATGTTACTACCCTTCAAACATCTGGAGACTATTATCATGTGCCCTGTGTCTTCTCTCCTCTCAGCCAAATATTCCTAGTGCCTCTAACTTATCCTTGTACATGGTCCATGGGGTCCTCACTATCCTGGTTGCCCTTCCCTGGATACACTCCAGTTTGTCAATATTCTTTTTAAAAATATGGCAATGAAAAGAACAGGAAACAATACTCCAGATGTGATCTGAGCAGAATTTAGCAGTGTCCCCTACTCTGGATCTTAGGCTTCTATTAATGCAGCCTAAGAACAAATTAGTTGTTTGGTTTTATTTGACAAAGGCTGAGCAGTTGTCTCAATAAAGACTTTGCAATCTGCTAAAACCCCAGAGTCCTTTTCATGTAAACTATAGTTAATCTAGTTCTCCCTCATTCCGTAGTTGTACAATTGATTTTTTTAACCAAGTAGAATAATCTGTGGCTGTCATATGAATTGTGACATATTTCCCTAAATAATCCTTGATAGTAGTGCATCCCTAAGATACGAGAGGCCCTGAAGAAGTTTCTTCATCTCCCTGAGGGTCAATTTCTTTCTATATACAATATGATCTTCCCAAGGGTCAATTTCTTTATCTGTACACTGAGAAAAGTAATACTTTCCTGATCCTTCTCATAGAGGCAATGTATATGTGTGCTGTATATTCAGCAAGTGCTAATGGTTTTTTTTTTGTTGTTTTTTTTTGGAGGGGGGAAAGGTAGGGCAATTGGGGTTAAAAGACTTGCCCAGGGTCACAAGGCTAGTTTTTGTCTTAAGTATCTGAGGTCAGATTTGAACTCAAGTCCTCCTGACTCCAGGGCCAGTGCTCTATTCACTGCGCCACCTAGCCGCCCTGACAAGTGCTAATGTTAAATTATTTCATTACTGGTGGTATAGTTGATGAAGCATTGAATCTGTGCATCAGAAGATCTAGGTTCAAGACCCATATCTCTTTAAATGAATTAGCAGTAATCTTTGATAACTTCCCAGGATTTAACTGTGGTTCATGTGAAACAGGTGGCATAGTGAATAGAGTGCTGGGCCTGCTATCAGGAAGACTTATCTTCCCGAGTTCAAATCTGGCCTCAGACACTTACCAGTTGTGTGACCCGAGGCATGTCACTTATCCCTACTGGCCTCAGCTTCCTCATCTGTAGAATGAGCTGGAAAAGTATCTTTGCTACGACTGAAATGAACAACATGTAGATAGAGAAAAAGGAATTAGATTGTATAGATTATAGAATGTAAAATATAGATTATAGCAAAAAGGAAGAGAATAAAAAATTAAATTTAAAAAAAGAAGAAGAAAATGTGATATAGTACAAAGAGCACAAACCAAATTGGTTTCAGGTTCTAAAATTGGACCTGCCAATTACTAGCAATGTGACCTTAGGCAAGCTACTTAACCTTCCTTGGCCTCAGTTTCTTCATATGAAAAACTAAAAACTTGGACTAGATGACTTTTTAGGGCCCTTCTACCTCTACACCTATGGTCCCATAACTGTATGCTATTATTATTATTATTATTATTATTATTACTATTACCTTTAAGTTGTTTTCATGCTAAATTTGTGATTGGTAATATTTTTGTTTACATCTAAATTATTTAGCAATTACATAAACAAATGAATTACTTAGATGGCCACACAATACAGAAGGCTTTCTGTGCATTTTCTCTAAGCCTGTCAAAATTGCTTCTCCCTGATTTAAAAAAAAAATGGGAAAAGAATCTATATGTACAAAAATATTTATAGCAGCTTTTTTAGTGGTGCCAAAGAATTGGAAATTGAGGGGATATCCATTAAATGGGGAATAGCTGAATAAGTTGTAGTATATGATTGTGTTGGAATACTATTACATTATGAGAAATGATGAGCAAGGTGTTCTCAGAAAAACCTAGAAAGATTTATATGAACTGATCAAAGCAAAATGAGCAGAACCAAGACAATATTGTACATGTTAACAGTACATGATGATGAACAGTGAATGACTTGGCTGTTCTGCACAATACAGTGATCCAAGACAATTCTGAAGGACTTACCATGAAAAATGCTATCCATTCCCAGAGAAAGAACTGATCTGATTGCAAATCAAAGCATATTTTTTTGCTTTACTTTATCTTTCTTGGGTTTGGTTTGTTTTTTTACTCTGTGTTTTCTTTCACATGACCAATATGAAAATGTGTTTTGCATGACTGCACATGTATAACCTATATTTTTAATGAGGGGAAGGAGAGGGAAGGAAAGAATTTGGAATTCAAAATTTTTTTAAAATTAATATTCAAGACTGTTTTTACATGTAAATGGGAAAAATAAAATAGTTAATAAATGTTTTTTAAGAAATAAAAGTTTTTCCCTGTATCTCTCACTCCCTCACCCTACCCCTTCCCACCAGTTAAACAGAGACCATGTGTGTGTATACATCCAAAAAAAAAAAGCAATAAAGCATGTAGAAAAATCCAAGTCACTTTCAAAGGTTTGCTATATTATTAGCTGTTTATTGTTGAGTGGCTAGTAGGAGGATGAGATAGATTTTTTGGAAAAGAGTTACCTTGTAGTTTCCAGCCTTTTGGCTGGAAAGTAACCTAAAGAAATTTAAATAATATTGGCTTTAAGGAGAATCCTTCAAATTCAAATTTAAATGAAAGGAAAATGTCTCCCAAGAAAGGTAGTCATTCACTAATGATTTACCAAGTGAACTACAAATCTAAACTTCAACACAAAAAGGAAATATCATAAGCTTCCAATATTTCCCCTCCATTTTTCCTTTATCCTTAGAGGAACTCTTTCCCAACTGAATGTCACTAGGGATCATAAGTTCTAAATGTTTTCTTTAAAGTGGTATATTCAAATTGTATATCCAAAGTCAAAGGAATGACTTTGTTGTTAGATTATAACCATTTCTATCCATCAAGATCTCTGTGCTTTTATAACCCTAAAACAAAAGCCCCTATTCTAAGATGCTGAATAACTTAGAGCAGGAAACCACAAGGCCAAAGGTATCCCGCCAACTCTCTCTGGAGTCTCACTGGATTTTAAGTCAAACACTGAAATTCAAATACTCTACAGACCCAACCATATACCCAAAGCCTGCTTAATATTTCAGAACCAATTTGATCCCTACACTCCCAGGAGTTCAGGTCAAAAAGAACCTAGAACCAATCCACATAAGATCTGAACCTGGATTCCCCAAACATTCATACAGTCAGTACCATTTTGTGGTGATTCACTCTGAGAACCTTGACTGATGGCATAATTAATTAAGCATTGGTCTTGAAACTCAGAAGGTTCAGATTCAAGACCAGTTCCACTATTTATTAACAGTGGGGCCCTAGACAAATCATGTAACTTCACAGAACTGAATTTCCACATTTGTTAACTAACAATAATAATTCCTATACTACTTGCCTCACAAGGATGCTGTATATAGACCACTCTAAAGTAGAGTAATGATGTGGTAGTTGGAAAAGTATTTCATATCTTGCTGTTCTTATGGAAAAGATGGAGAGATGTGGGCTAGACAATAGTACAATTAAATTGATTCAGAGCTAGCTGGAATCAAAGAACAGTCATTAATGATTCAATTTCAGCTTGGGAGTGGATTTCCAGTAGAGTACCCCAGATATATGTGCTTATTTAACATTTTTATCAATGACTTGGCTACAAGTCATAGGCAGTATCTTTATCAGATCTGCTAAAGGCAAAGAAAAAGACAAACTAAGTGAGCTAGATAAAGCCCTGGATAATAGTCAGGATCAAAAAGATCTTGATAAGCTAGAATGTTAAGCTGACCCCAACAAGATGAATAGATTTCACTAGGACATGATGAGAGACATGGTTAGAAAAAAAATATCTGGGGAGGATAGAGTAGTGGCTCCCAGCTACCAGGGAGGCTGGGGCTTTCAGATCTATTGAGCACAGGAGTTCTGAGATACAGCAGGCTAAGCTGATGAGCTGAACTAAGTTCAACATTAATAGCAAACTAGCCCAGATTGGAAATAAAGCAAATCAAAGCTCCTATGCTGATCAGAGCAGGACTGACTATGAGCAGCTCCTGTAAATTCAGATACCTGGGGGATATAATGAGATTCAGTCTTTAAAAAAAAAGAAAGAAAGAAACAGATAGACAGATAGATGGTGGGTAGCTGGATGGATTAATAGGTTGATAATAGATTAGATAGGAATAGATGTAGAAATAAAGATAGATGGTGGATAGATAAATGGATAGACAATAGCTTTAGATAAAAATGTACAGAGAGAGAAAGATGGATAGATAAATAGAAGGATGGATTGGTGGATGGATAGATGGATAGATAGATAGATAAGCAAACAAACTTCAAGGTTAATATGAGTCAATAGTATGATATGATACTTGTTAGAAGAAAACATCCAAAGAAAAATATCCAGAATGATGAAAGCCCTTTAGTCCATAACATACAGATACAGATACAGATGGGTCCAGAGAGGTTTAGCCTGGGAAAGAGAAGGATAAGGAGGTATGCAATATCTGTCTTGAAATACTTCTAAGGCTGCCATATGGAAGAACAACTAGACTTGTCCCACTTGATCTCAGACCTAAGAACAAGTAGAAGTTACAAAGATGCAGATTTAAGCTTGACATAAGTTAAAATGTCCTAATAATTAGAGCTTTTGAAAGTTTAAAAGGTCTAAGTTGTGGCCTCCCTGAAGGTCTTCTAAAGAAATGAACATGGATACAAAACCAAGTCAGATTTTAAAATTAAAAAAAAAAAACCATAGAAAAAGGAATCAAGGTTGGCAAGAGTAGAAGAACAAACAGCATTTCACAGTCCTGTTAGAGTCATGAATTCAAAAGCTCAAAATGAGCTGTCTTCCAAATCATGCTAATGACAATAAGTGGAGTTGGTTTTGTTGCTGTTGTTAGCAATATTCAAGAAAAGAAAAGAATCAGAGAGAAGGGAACACAGCATAGGGTGCTTGGATAAATGATCATTCACAAAGGAAAGGAAGCAGAACTACTCAAATTTGTTTTCCTACTTCCAAAGAGAATATTTTTTGAACTAGAGGAAATGAAACCAAGACAATTAAAGGGGAATTGATATTCAAGATAAGTAGAGTGATAATAAGAGGACATTTAAGTTACTTTTGATGAATTCAAGAAAGCAAGTTCATATGAATTCAAGGCACCAGAACACCATGGAAAAGAGTTCTGGAATTAGAGTCTAAAGTCCTGGGTTGAAAATCTAATTCTGCCCCTCACTACCTGAGAGACTTTGGGCAAGTCACAGATCTTTTCAGAGCCTTGGTTTCCCCTTATGTAAAATGAGGGGGTTAGCCTAGACAAAACTCTGAGGTCTCTCTCAGTTCTAATTCTATAACCATTCAGTCCAGGCTCATTTTACAGAAAAGAAAACCATAATTGAAAACAGTAAACAACTTGCCCAAGATCTCAGTAACCTTGTCAAAAAAAAGGGAAATTACTTCATTCTGCAACTATACAGAAAACTGAGTCAAATTTGTAAGAATACAAGTGATTTCCCCAATTGATAAATGGTGAAAGGATATGAAAAGGCAATTTTCAGATGAAGAAATCAAAGCTATCTATAGCCATATGAAAATGTTCTAATTGACTATTGATTAAATAAATGCAAATTAAAACAATTCTGAAGTAATACCTCACACCCATCAGAATGGCTAACATGACAGAGAAGGAAAATGATAAATGTTAGAGAGGATGTGGGAAAACTGAGACATTAATGAACTGTTGGTGAGTTGTAAACTGATTCAACCATTCTGGAGAACAATTTGGAACTATGCCCAAAGGACAATCAACCTGTGAATACCCTTTGATCCAACAATGCCACTTTTAGTAGGCAATGTAGAGATAATAAAAGGGGGAAAAGGACTTACATACACAAAAATGTTTATAGCAGCTCTTTTTGTGGTGACAAAAAAAAATTAGAAATTGAGAGGATGCCCATCAATTAGGGAATGGCTGAACAAATTGTGATATATGATTGTGCTAGAACACTATCGTGCTACAGAAAGTTATGAAGAAGCAGATTTCAGAAAAACCTGGAAAAACTCTCATGGACTGAATCAAAGTGAAATGAGCAGAACCAGGAGAACATTGAACACAGTAATAGCAATACTGTGTGGTGACTGACTTAGTTTTTCTCAGCAATACAATGGTCTAAGACAATTATAAAGGATTCATAATGGGAAATGCTATCTACATCCAGAGAATGAACTGATAGATTCTGAATGCAGATTGAAGCATGCTATTTTCACTTCATTTTTTGTGGGTTTTTTTTTTTCATTTTAATCTGTTTCTTTTTTCACAACATGACTAATATGGAAATGTTTTACATGACTGCACATATATAACCTATATCAAACTTCTCACCACTATAGGGAGGGGGAAAGGAAGAAAGGGAGAGAGAAACATTTGGAACTCAAAAATTTTTAAATGAATGTTAAAAATTTTCATTATAAAAATAAAATACTATTTTTAAAAATAAAGCACTACATAAAAGCTTTTAGAAAAAAGGAAATACAGTCTGGAAAGAGTCATTTTTGATAAAGCCATCGCTGTTCACTCTGGTCATTCCTTGCTTTTCTAAATATCTGTTAACCAATATTAGAGATGAATACAGACCAGGTTTGTGCTCTGAATTCCTCCTTGTATCCCTAAGTGTCCACTGAAGACCATCTGCTCTTGTAGAATAAATGAATGCCTGAACTAAACATTACCTTAGGTATCATTTGGCCTAAAATTTCATTTTACAGATGCAAAAATTGAGTTCCTACACTGAAGAAGGGTGGCTTGACTAAGTTCATACAATAAACCTATGACAGAGCCAAGATTTGAATACATATATTTTTACTTCATTTGGTATTATTTCTACTATATCACAAAGACTCTGGCTTTACCACACTGCTTCCACTTTATCCTGGGTGACTCATGCACAGCATTTGATTTTCAACATCTCAGCTTTTGTTGGCAGTATGGCCTTGTTTTAATTTCTAAAATCATGTACATTACACCATTCAGGAGATACAAAGAAACCTCCCCCAATAATTCTAAAGGGGAAATAATTAGAATGAAAAATGTTCACCCATAGCAGTAAATTCACCAGAATTATACTAAGCAAATATTATTAAATGAAATATTCTATCAATTATCATGCTGGTTATAAAAATATGCAAACTAATTCTGAGGCTACAAGAACAGGTTCTTCAAATCCCAGCAGAAAACTGGGTCAGTCTCCATAATCACACAGTCTGGGTCTCTTCTTTCTGCATCTGCTTATTAGACATATAAAACACAGATAATACAAACAACCTAACTAGCTTTTATCATCATTCATTCACCCAACAAACATGCATTCAGAGTGTACACAATTACAAAGCACTATTCTAGAAACAGAGAAGACAATTAACAGTTCACATTTATACAGGATTTTACATTTCCCCACAATAACTCAAATTGATATGTGTCCTTAAGATTGACACAAACCTTGTAAAGTCAGTAGTACAAACTTATTATCCCTACCCAACAAATGAGGAAAATAAGGCTTAGGATTTGAACACAGGAGTCCCATGATAGCTGCTGCCACAGTGGATAGAACACTGGGCTTGGAATCAGGAAAATCTAGCCTCAGATATTTCCTAACTATGAGATACTGGACAAGTCACTTAACCTCTGTTTGCCTCAGTTTCCTCTTCTGTAAAATGGAGACAATAATAGCACCTACCATCCTCTCAGGATTGTTCTGAGGACAAAAACGCAAGTATTTGTAAAAGATTCGGCAAAGTGCCTGGACTATAGGAAGTGTTTACTGAATTCTTGTTTCCTTCCTATGCACTAATGCCTCTCAAAGATAAGTAAGATAGAGCCCCTGCCCACAAGGAACTAACTGTGCTTGTTAATATACCTAGATAATAGAGAAATTATAAAGTTATAATTATAATGCTTAATAAATGCTTATTGATTACTAAAGAAATAAGTAGTTAAATATCTTCTAGAATTATAAGATGCTACAGTTTAAAAGGACCTTAAATACAAGCCTCAGGTCCCTTAAAATTATATGTTTGACTAGATGACTTCAAAGATCTCTCCTTTCATTATGCCAATGTATCTGGCATTTACATAACACTTTAAGATTTCCAGAGTGTTTTGTGTATGTTTAGAGTTAGCAGAGTAATTATCTATAAAGACTTGGGTTCAAATTCCCTGCTCTGATACTTTTAATGCCCACATGACTGAGTATGTTACTTAACCACCAGACACCCACTGGCAAATACAAAAACCAGATTAAAATGTAATTTGGAAATATTTAACAATACAAATAAAAATACAATGCAACACACATAATGGCAGTTCGTGGTTTTCTAAGTTCACCCACTCATTTGTATGTACTACTTAGCATGCCCATTTCTCTTTGAGTTTGACACCACAGGCTTTGCAGCTTATAAATTACAGAGATGTCCCCCATGAATCAGTAGAATGAGTCTCCTCATTTAAGTGTTCCCTGTATCAAGGAAATCAAAGGACCATTCACTACTATATTTCCATATATTGTCTAATTAGACAACAACAAAGTAAATTTTATCCATCCCCCTCAGTTTACAAATAAGGAAACTGAGACCTCAAAAACTTGAGTAACTTCTAAGATCACATACCCAGGGGTAGGTGGTGGTATAGTTTGGGGGGAAAAAAGTTCAGTCCTGAGAATCAGGAGATAAGAGGTCTCTGGGCAGTTTTGTCACTCAGTAACCAGCTTTCCTTTAAGTTATAGAACCACATTTTCATTAGGGCCTGCAATACACTGATCAATATTCTTTAAGACAACCCTTCTGTACTGTGAAAGTATTGAATCATCTCAAACAGTAAAGATTCACTTTGTTGCCATACTCATTATATTACAGAGAAAAGTGCACCTTTCCCAAATGGCAAGGTTATTATAGCTACATTATTTCAGTGTGGATATGATCCAGAGAAACTTCACATCTAAGAGAATGTCACAACCCTGGGACAATGTGGCAGGGGCCAACACAGAGCCATACAGAACATGCCAAATTCGACTGGGAGAAAATCAAACAAAAACAACCTTATTATCTCCCCTACAGGTAGAGGGAAGAACACTAGCCATTCCCACGTAATTCAAAAGGTCATGTTGAAAATCCAGGATACAAATGGGAAATTTAACCAAAATTCCCACAGGCAATCACACTGCTCAGTGTGGGTTTGTTTGTGTTTTTTAGTAATTCCTTGAAAACAGCAGTTGCTCTAATTTTTTTCTATGTCTATCTCTAGTTCCTTGGCATAATTGTTGTTGTTGTTGTTCTTCAGTCATTTCAGTCATGTTCAACTCTTCCTGAATCTATTTGGGGTTTTCTTGGCAAAGGTACTGAAGTAGTTTGCCATCTCCTTCTCCAGCTCATTTTACAGATGAGGAAACCAAGGCAAACAGGGTTAAGTATCTTGCCCAGGGTCACACAGCTAGTAAGCATCTGAGGTTGCATTTGAACTCAGGTCCTCCTTACACAGCAGTCAGTTCATAAATGTCCATTGATCAAATGATTGATCTGGGTCTGTGTTTTCATTTGTGTAAAAAACATCTCTAGTGAGGAAACTCCCTCTACCAATGCAGATCAATTTTTTGGCGGTTTGCAGTCTTAGAGAGTAAGCTAAGGTTCTAAGGGCTTAAGTGACCTGATGCTCGCTGTTTGAAGCTGGATCACACAGAGTTAGTATATGTCAGAAGCAGATCATGACTCCAGGTCATCCTCACTCTGAGGCTAGCTGTCAGCCATTATGGATAGTGGTCTCTCCTTGGTGACTTGCCCCCAGGTCACTTATTTATCAATGAAAGCACAATTATCTGATAGGTGCCAACCAGTTCATTTTACAAGAATAAATATGCATAGGTATACTGTTACACAGAGAGGTTAATGAACCCCCAATATAATGCATTATTGACTGCAACATGTATACCCTGCTAGAGAGCATATGGTATGCCCATGCGCTTATAGAAAAATCTTCTCTTGCAGGTCATCTAATCTAAATTCATTAGAATCTTTCGATAAATGATTTTTCTTGAATTTCTTCTCTAGTCAGTTGTTGCTTCTATTGTCGAGTTTTGCCCAGAAAAAAAAAAAGAAATAGCAACAATTAATGACTTGACTTGTTTGTTTCTCCCCACATTGCCCCCCCCCCTTGCAAAATATAAATGCATCACATAAACAGAGTGCTAGCCAGAGAGGCCAGATGGATGTCTAGAAAAGTAATGACTGGACATATTCATTGGCGCAGGCTCTCCAACTGAGTCATTGCTGGAACATCACTGACTTGCAGTAGAGCTGTGGGCAAGCCATTTATTTTACTGCTAATATTTTCATTATTCTGACTCTGTTATTAGCCTCAGTTCAGTGCCAACAATGAGCTTTCATAGTGTATGGAATTAGCAATTAAACGTGAGCTTTACCCACAGGCTTCACATTCAAAGCTGGAGTTTCACCAGCTACAAAATATAGATCACATTACTGCATTTGGAGAGTCTGCAAGTGCAAGATAAAATAATAATAAACTGTATGTAAAAGAGGCCTGGGTTGGTTCTTTATAATTAGCCACTTCTTTGTACTTCATTGCATATTGTACAAATGGAGGAACAGAGTCACAGCCCTGGTCATATGCCTAGGCAAAGACACTGAGCCTGTGGCCTTCAGTAATACTACCCTACTTTCCATAGAGGTGCTCAGGACCTGTCTTTTCAGGGAGAAGCTCCCTGAGCTGAGACTTGTTAGTCATAAGACCTGCAATGCCTCTCTTGTCTGTGGACAAGGCAGTCACCATGGATAACTTGTGACAAAGAGAAAGACTGAACTCTACCAGCACTGGAAAAATAAAAGGATAATGAGACTATGGAAAGGATACATTTCATTCTGTCATAGGTTAGAGCTCAGCCATACTGAGAATCATTCAGTCTCTCTCCTCTTGCCTCCCTTTGAAGATGACAGGCTGACTCTGCCAGATCTAACTAATTAAAACGTATTAACCAGCAGAGAGGCACATTACCCTTTCAAAGGGGAGAGAACTGAGCCCAGCCTCCAGCAACAGAAAAGATAATTAAGTAAAACTGTTTCTCACAGATAAATAATGGATATGTTAACAGATGCGCTTTTTCCAGAACGGGAGGGGAAGAAAGAAGAAGGAGGGGATCCATGTGACTAAATTAAAGTGAATGTGGTATAACTGCACGTTGACAGCCAAGAGCCATTCACTTAAGAGAATGGAGGAAAGAAAGAAACAATGTCCCAGCCCTGGCCAAAAAAAAAAAAAATAGGAAAAAAATCGATGTTACTCTGTGTTTTTCAATTACATACAGCACTTTGCTTTATTCTTATAAAAAGAGTTCCGTAATAATTCAACGCACACCCACATTCCATATACCACCTTTGTCATCCATGAACAATTTCTGCCACAAGCTCTGAGTATCCTTGACACCAGTCATACACTAGGAAACACAAGATGCATTTCTTTATTGTTTTGAATCATCCACCTTAGAGGCTGCCTGCCAACCTGCCTGCCCTGTCACTTCCCATTATTCTGTCTCAGCTCCAGGGTATTGGGGAGAAAAACATCTGCACACCCGACTTTCTGTCACAGTTACATATCTGTGGGCATCGAGGCATTTAGGCTGAAGGGTTCTGTAGGCATATGTGTTAGGGCCATCATCAGCCAAACAACTAATTACAATGCTGCCCTCATCATGGGTAGTCACAGATACTGAAGGAAAAAAAAATAAGGTTGGGGAAACTTCCACCTGTAAAATATTGACTGAAACCCTAGAACATAACAATCATGGATTTTTTTTTCACTTTAACAAGAACCATGTTAAGGATTTTCCTCCAAAATATAAATTTTACTCCAGGGCAAAAAATTGCTAAATTTGGGCTCAGGCTCTCTCTCTCTCTCTCTCTCTCTCTCTCTCTCTCTCTCTCTCTCTCTCTCTCCCCTCCCTCGCTCCCTCTTCCCCTCCTTATTTACATGGTGCTTTAAGCTTTACTTTGTATTTTCCTAATAATACTCCATGAATAGCTAGTATACACATTGCTGATCACATTTTGTAGTTGAAGAATCTTGTTCAGGGTCATATAGCTAGTAAGTGGCTATAAATAGGACAGGAGCTCCAGTCTGCCTAGCTCAAAACCTATGTTCTTGCCACCACACTATTTCTATATAAACAAGGTTCAGTGATCCTGGGAAGGAGAAAGCAAACATTTTAGCTTCTTTTCCAGAGAGCAGAGGTAGTATAGGATGGGTATTCAATATCGTGGCTGGTTTGTGAGGGAAGGTAGGAGAGTAGAAGAAAGAAGGGAGGAAGAAAAGGAAGAGAAGAAAGTGAAACTCATCCATTCAGTAACCAAGATGACAAGACAGGTCTTGGTCAACTGATTGGCAAAGAGTAGTCCTGATTATTTCCACTCACCAACTCACCTAAATGTAGAGGCAATATATGCCAGGACAGAAAATACAGGAATTTCATGCATTTAATTAATCACCTGCAACACATTATTGAATGAATACATGCATTTTTTAGAGGATGGGGGAATCTATACCAGGCCTGACTACCCTTTGTACTTCATCTTTTCCTTCCTACCCTATTTCCATTTCATGCTATGTAATTTAATTTGTGCATATTATAGCCAAGTGACCATGTGAGAAACAAAATAATATAATATAAAACAATAATAATAGCCAGCATTTGTTTAGTACTTTAAGGTTTACAAAGCACTTGTCCATGGAGTTTTCTTGGCAAAGATACTGAAGTGGTTTCCTTCTCCAATGGTTTCTTTCCCCATTTTACAGGTGATAAACTTAGGCAAACAGGGTTAAGTGACTTGCCCAGAGTCACATAGCTAGTAAATATCTGAGGCTGCATTTAAATTCAGATATTCCTGACTCCAGGCCCAGCACCATATCTACTGCACCACTTAGCTGCCCTCCTGGATGAATGTATGTATAAATGTATACATACATGCATACATACATACAAATACATATATGTGTATAGACATGTGTGTTCACAGATACCTATCTCTCTATATATATACATGTGCAAATATGTAAATTTGGTGTACTTTTTATAAGACTACTCATGTCTCATATACATGAGCCAAGTGTTTTGGAAGGGGGTTTGGACAAGTATGGAAACTTTCTACTCTGACAAAGGAGTACTATTTAGAGGATCTAGAGTCATGGGCATGAGTACTCAGTAAGGGATTTCACTTTGTAAACCCACTGTCAACTTTAATCACACTGCTTTATGGATTCCATGTTCTCATAATGCTTTGGACTGACAAATTTCTGAGAAATGTAAAATTCTCCCTAGACTTCACTACAAAGACTAAGAGGTAAACACCCAAGACAGGAGTTTGTAGCCATTTGGTATGGGTGCCAAGAATGCACAATACCTGATTTAATTCTATGTTACCCTGTTATTCTGTTTTAATTAAATATATTTTTGCTTTAATTTCATGTATTATTTGTTCAGATTTCATGTAAAGATACATTGGACCCTGAACTATAGATAAATACTGACTCAAACCAGCTCATCAAACATGGGAAACAGTAAGGGTTGCAGAGGCATGTGGCAACCCAAGAAGAGCTGAGTTTTCTCTTTCCCAGGATCACTGAACCTTGTTATGGCGGAATAGTGTGATGACAAGAACACGAGTTTGTATTTTATTATAAAAGCAACAAAGAACTGCTGAAACTTCTTAAATTTCGAGGGAATGACATGTTCAGACATATGTCTTAAGAATATTATTTTGGCAGGACATGGTGGAGGGAAGATTGGAAGAAAGAAATGAAAGCCGGGAGTCCAATTAGGAAGCCAGACTGGAATCATTTGGTCAAGAGGGAATGAGGACACACTAAACTAGGGTAGCCATTGTGTGACTGGAGGAAACCATACAGATTCAAGAGATGTTTTAGATACAGAGTTGATAAAACTTAGCAATTGATGGAATTTGGGGATCTGAAGAAGAAGGGAGAGTGAAAGATGCCCCTGAACATGTTTCTGAGGGACAGGAAGGATAGTGGCAGCAACAGAAATAGGGACTTTACCTTAATCCTTTGGAGAAGGAAATAGCAAACCACTCTACTATCTTTGCCAAGAAAACACTCTGGATACCACTGGCATGTTATGATTCACAGGGTCACAAAGAGTTGGACACAAATGACTGAAGAACCACTTCCTGACTCAAGGACTCCAGAAACAGGGGAGGAGGGATGGATTTGGGGGGAAAGATGAGCTCTGTTTGAGGTAGAATGGCACAAAATAATCTGAATTGTAGAATATTTTTTTAATTGTTTTTGGCTGAACATGTTCAGTCATAAACCTTGGTGGGGGGAGCTCCTGGGGAGGAAACTCCTTATACAAATGCAGATCAGCCATTAATTGCTTTATAACTTGACAGTCTTAGAAAGTTAGCCAGGGTCACAGATCCAATATATCTCAAAAATAGGGCTTGAACTAAGAACTTCCTGCCTCTGAGGATAGCTCTCTACTATACCACACTTCTCCCCTTTTTAAAAATATATGGAATTTTATTATTTCATTAATTTTATTAAAAATGTATTTTTAAATTTACTAATTACGGGGTGGCTAGGTGGCGCAGTGAGTAGAGAGCTGGCCCTGGAGTCAGAAGGACCTGGCCTCAGACACTTAATGCACACACAAACAAAAACCTAGCTGTATGACCTTGGGCAAGTTACTTAACCCCAATTGCCCCCCAAAAAGAAAAAAAAAGAAAAAAATAATAAATTTACTAATTATTCATCCCTAGACTAACACAAGAGTAAATGTGAATACTGCATTTAGAGTTGGCCTGGGTTCGAATCTAAACCCTACCACTAGGTCACTCACTGTGCAATCTTAGGTAAGTGACCTCACTTCTCTTTATTTAACAACAAAAAAAAAAAGATTAACCTTCCTGTGTTGCTACCATAGTGAGGAGAATGAGCTTTACCAAACCTAGGTTGCCTGTTCTATCTTTAACCTGAACTCAGGAGGACTCATTTGTCACTAACCTGGATAAATTGATGCCTTCAAATTCAGCTCCAGTGGCTGTCTAGAAGCTGCTGATAGGAGCACTGCTTGCCCTATGACTGACAGAATCAGAGGCAGACACTTACAATACCTATGTCCTCAGCTCTGCAGGAGGGGAAGGGGAGTTGGGCATGTGTCTGTATTCTAACCCACAAGGAATAGAGGCTGCACTCAGGATTTATTACACCCAGGAAGATGGAGAGAGTTTGGAGGATGGGGTGGCTATACCAGGCCTGACCACCCTTTATATCTCCTCATCTTTTCTTTCCTATCCTAGTTCCATCTTATGTTATGCAATTTAAGTTGTACGTATGATAGCCAAGTGAGCATGTGAGAAACAAAATTGTTTTTGAAAACAAAACAATATAAAATAATAATAATAATAGCTAGCATTTCTTTAACACTTTAAGGTTTACAAAGCACATTCTAAATATCATCTCATTTGATCCTTACGACAACCCTGGGAGGTAGGTACTATTATTATTCCCATTTTATAGATAAGGAAACTAAAGCAGACAAAAGTCAAGTGATTTGTCCAGGGTTATACAGCTAGTATACAACTCCAGGCCTAGCAGTCTATCCACTGAGCTACTTAGCTGCCTCCAGGAGGAGTAAGGAAGACTTGAGTTCAAATACTGTCTTAAGACACTTACTAGCTGTATAATCCTGGGCAAGTCACTTAACTTCTATTTGCTTTACTCCTTTGGAGAAGGAAATAGCAAATCATGCCAATATCTTTGCCAAGAAAACACTTGGGATACCATTGGCATGTTATGGTCCACAGGGTCACAAAGAGTTGGACACAAATGACTGAAGAACAATTTCCTGACTCCAGAAACAATATTCTATCCACTGCACCACCTAGCTTCACATAAGAGGGTTAAACTAGATTGTCTTTGAAGTCCCTTTCAGCTATAAATCTTATAATCCAGTATTGCTAATTAGAGACCTAACTAGATAAGTTCTAATGAACTAAGAAGCATTATTAATTGAACATTTGTTGTTTATACATGGACCAATACTACTAAAGGCTTTCAGGTGCACATAGTAAGAGCTTAAATAAAATAACTGTTGGTTTCAATGAAAATTTCATTCTAAAAAAATTTGCTTTAAGTAGGGTAAATAGCCCCTATTCTATATTTTGACACCATTCATTTGTTTAGCATTTTTTCTTTTTTGGGGTACAAAGGTAAACCAGCAAGGTTCCAGAATATCATGAATTGTAAATTAGTAGATCCTGAGATAATGAGATTTTTACTGTAGTTACAATTTAGCCTTGAAAGGTAGGCAGAGAGGAAAAATCCAATACCCATGTTAAATGTGGAATAAATTAAAGATCAATGACACACTAATAAGGCCCCTTTCTGGCTCTAAAATTCTGTTTCTAAATACTGTATTGGGTCAAATTTTGGACAGCACTTCAACAAAAATATCTTTCAATAGAAAAAAATTCTCAGGCATATACTAAAAAATAATTGCTCAAAATTACCATATTAGGAACTATATATTTACTGTGAACATTTTTTAAAAGGATCTGTATTTAACAGGCAAAATGTATTTTACTATAAAGGAGGTCTTTTGGGAGTTTTTTTTGAAACATAAATCTTTTCCGCTTCTTTCAGTTAAAGTAATAATGTTTTATTTATTTTTGTCATCATTCCTCTCCTTCATAACTTTCTTTGTTGTTCTTTTAATCAAGTGCACTTATATGGCACCCTTAAGGATTATAGAAGAGAGCTGTCTACTTGGGAAAGCAGACTACATCTCCTTATCCTTTGCCCACAAGTAGTTCTCACCTCTAAAAATAAACCATAGCTACTCTACCATTCTGATATGTTAGGTGGTGCTGGTGGTGGTGGTTTTAAGTTGTTATATATCTATCTGGCTACAAGTATGACATTTGCTTTTAAAAGCAGCTGTATGAAGTTCCCATTAAGGCAAACTATTAAGATTTCAAACTATAAAGAGAAATAGATTTATTTATTTATTAAGTAGCTCTTCTGTTCTCCTATAAACTCATTAAGTTTTAAAAGGTACCATGTAAAGCCCACTATATCCTCATCTTCAAAAGATCTAGCTTTTATAGGATCATAAATTTAGAGCTGGATGGTGGCATAGAGGTCACCCAGTCCAACCCCATTATTTTACACATAAAGAAACAGAGGCCAAGACAGCTAGGTGGTGCAGTGAATAGAGTGCCAGCCCTAGAGTCAGGAGGACCTGAGTTTAAATCCGGCCTCAGACACTTAACACAAAACTTTCCATGTAACTGTGGGCGAGTCAACCCCAATTGCCCTACCTTCTCCCCTCCGAAAAGAAACAGAGGCCAAGGACGTTGAAAGACTTTGGTTTGTAAACTGAGCACTACCCAAGGTCACTTGGGTAGGAAGTCATAGAGTCAGGATTCAAACCCAGGTTCTCTGTCTCTTGAATGTCCTTTCTACTGCTCCACACTGTGCCTGTTAGAACCCCTTTCTTTAAAAAGCCCTTCCAGGTCTAAGTAAAAAGATACCTAGCTATAAAAAGCTTTTAGATTATTAATACAGCAATGTGCAGTCAAGAGTACTTCATGCTTCCAAAAACTACTTTCTCTCTTTACATACAGTAGTAAAATTGGCTCTCAGACATATTGTCTAGACTTAACAATAAATTTATACTGTCTCTAAATGATAAATACCATCATCTTACTACCAATATTAATGTATCCAAATAAGCATAAAATTCTTCCCAATGGAAGGCAATTTCAAAACAAATCTCTGGGTATTTTCTGCTTTCACATTCACGCCAGTTTTCTAACAAGAATCCTTGAAACTTATATTTAACTTGAACTAATCAGGATGAGAGGAAAACAAATAAATTGTTACCTGTGGTGGAAACACATTGTATTGAAAGCAGAGTCAGCCCCATTCCTGTTCAGACTATAAAGTCTACAAAGATAATATGCAGCAATATCAAGGGCTAGGTATATGTTGGCAACAATTTAAACTTTAGCTAGAGGGCTACAAAATACTTTGACAAATACGCTAAGAATTTTTTCCATAACCAAAAAAGAGATGAACCTTAGAAATGAGAGGAAAGAAGACCAACTGTTGCTCTTGGCTTGGTTCAGAAGACTATCCTTGGTCCAAATATTCAGCTTTGCAGTTGCCACAATGCTGTGCCTCAGTTTCTCCAGAAAAAAATGACAATATTTCAGCCTACATAGTCTATGGGGGATAGTCTGTAAGGACTTACCAGACAAGGTCCTCATGAAGAACTTGCCAAATAAGCCATCATCCACAGTTGTCATTCAAAAACCAAAAGTTGAGAAAAGGTAAGCAAATTTGTTCAAGGTAAGAAATCCTACATGTATAGACTTCAATTACTCTTCATTTAATGAACAAAGTAAACCATGCCATCAGCCTACATTTTGGAGTTCTCTATTTTTAGTAACAGCCCCTAAAAGATTTTTTACTTAACAGCTACAAAATTAGTACCAAGATATATATACATCCCTAATCACAGTAAATCGGGGGTCAATTACAGTATTTCAGACTTGGAAAGGCCTTCATTGGTTATGCCACTGGACTTGGATGACCCTGGAAGAAATAGTGAGACTGACAACTTTTTGAAACTCTGCCTCACTTCAATCCAATTCACACACTAATTAAGACATCACCCATGATGTCATTGGTCCTCTTTAAAAAAGGACAAATAAAAAGTTCAAACCATTCCTGGATAAGTGTCCCCTTCACAAAATCCTTGATAAGTAGTCACCCAGCTTCCATTTGAAAATGCCAGTGATTGGGGGACTTCCACTATGTCTCAGAGCAGCCCATTCTATTTCAGAACAGCTATAATTGTTAGGAAGCTTTTCTTTACATCAAGTGAAAATTCAATTGCCTAGAACTTCCTCCCATTACTTCTACTACAGTCCTCTGGAACCCAGAAGAACAAATCTAAGTCTCTCTCCTCAGTGACAGCCTTTCAAAATACGGTTATTGTATTTTCTCCTAAGTCTTCTCTTCTCCTAGCTAAGTATCTCTAATTCCTTCAACTGATCTTTGCACAGCATGGACTCTATTTCCCTTACTCTAGTGGCCCCCATCCTCTGTTTGGCCTCCAGTGTCGATGTTCTTAGGATTAGAGGATTTAGGTATAGAAGGGGCTTTGGAGGGCACCTAGTCCAATTCCCTCATTTTACAATTAAGTAAAGGTGCTCCAAACTAACATAGACCCATCAATGACTACTCTTTGTGTGTGGTCATTAAACTATTTCAAAATTTACCTAGCCTTCCTGCTGTCCTGCCCACATCTGTCTAACTTGAAGGATAGATGGGTTTTCAATAACTACAGATTGATGAAGGAAACTAGAAGAATAACATGAGAAATGTTGTCAAATGGTTTGTCAGTAAGTCACGTCTTTTGGTATTCTCCTGAGCCAATAAGCAAGCTCAGAAAAGGAAATGAAGTTAGTCCGGTAGGACCTGTTCTTGATGGGGGCATGCTGGCTCTTAGGAATCACCATTTCCTTTTCCAGATGCTCATTAAAAATAATTTAAATAATACATTTTATAATATTTCCAGAAATAAAAATCACTAGCCTCTACCATATGGATTTCACTCTCTACCTCTTTGTGGAAATTAGAACAACATTTGTCCTTCCATAGCCCTGTGGTCCCTCTCCCCTTATCCATGATCTTTTTAAAGGTCAATAGCAGTGACTGTGCAATCACATTTATCAGCTCCTAATTGCTGACCCTCTAAGACCTTTTCTAGCTTGCAAGTTAAAGTATCTTTTTTCTCCCTCTAAATAGAGGGTGAAATTGAGGAAGAATAATTTCCCATATTTTAGAGGTGGTGAATTGTCTCGAGGTCCCAGACAAAATTATAATCATCATTCATCATAGCTGACATTTCTATACCATTGTAAGGTTTATAAAATGTTGTACATGTGCTATTTCATTTGATTGTCACAGTAGCCCTGGGAGGTGGGGGCCATTATTGTTGCCATTTTATGAATTAGGAAACTGAGGCAAGCAGAGGCCAAATGACTTGCTCAGCGATACACAGCTAGTGAATGACTGAGGTAGAATTTGAACTCAGGTCTTCCTAATGCCAAGCATAGCATTCTAATCCACTAGTAAAAGAGTTACTTTTTTTACACCCAAAGAAGTTCAACAACTCCTGGTAAAACTTTATATTTCTCAAACCTCCTCAATCAAGGCAGTTCCTCTTCCTTTCTTTGACCAGGAAGTTCTAAAATCAACATGATAGTAAGAGCTACCCAGACTCTAGGTTTGGACTGTCCAAATCAGCCTCATGGGATTAAATGAACATTTCATTCAAGAATTGCAGGCGAGGAGCCAAGCTAAAGTCAAAAATTCATGGAGAACAAGACCAGTATCTCAGAAACAAACTGAAAATTCAATAACATTCATTAAGTGCCTAAAATGTACAAGGCACTGAGGACTTAGGAGGAGGGTGGCAAGTAGGAGTCCATTTCTCTGATTTCTTGGAAGCAAGGAACTCCTAGGGAAGAACCCCATGATCACCACCACCACCATCAACACAGACCTACAACTGTACTGCAAATTAATAGTCTTAGAGAATTGCCTGGGAAACTGAGAGGTCACCTGACTTGCCCAGCATCATACAACCCTAGGTCTTCCTGACCTTATGCTCTATTCTAATGATACAGCAACAAAAGCAAAACAGCTCCTGCCCTAAAGAAGCTTACATTCTATAGTCAAAGAAAAAAAATAAATGGGAGATTTATTTATACCAAAGGGCATTTACACCTAAGAAAGAAAAAAAGAAAATCTGAATTTGGGGCAATTGTATAGAGTTAATGGGAAGCCAAAGGAGAACTCCCAATAGAATGGATTCAGCAGAAAGGGTGTGTGCTTCTGTATAGAGTTCTTTAAAGAACTGTTCATGGAAAGGACTGTCACTATCTTGGGCAAACACCAAGGTACACCAGAGCTACAACTACAGCCAAAAAAAAAAAAAGGAAAACAAAGACATTTCCTCTCTCCTGTTCCTTTTCTAATAATCATGAGCCTATTTTAATCCAAATATTAATTTGAGCAGCCAATGACTGTTTTATTGGCAACATTCATTTCTCTCATTGATCCAAGAACACTGTGGGTGCCATTAACATCTATTCCTAAGACATCACCACAGAATCACTGTTCTATATCAAAACAAAATTGGGCTAGCTGTTTTTGCCAAACAATGTAATAGAATAAAAAGAAACTCTCCTAAATAAAATCCCCTTCTCCAAAGCTGTTCTCTTGCTCCAACCATTTGTAAGCTTCATTAGAGGTAGCACAGTGCTTCAGTAGATAGAGTGCTAAGCTCAGTCAGGAAGACCTGAGGTTCTGTCTAGCCTCAGACACTTACTAGCTGTGTGATCCTAGACAAGTCACTTAACCTCAGTCTGCCTCAATTTTCTCAACTGTAAAATAGGGATAATAATATAATGTATTTCCCAGAGTTATAAGGATCAGGGCAATAAGATTTGTAAAGCCCTTAGCACAGCACCTGGCACACAGTTGGTGCTTAATAAATGCCTGTTTCCTTCCTTTGTGTTGGTGCTGAAAATGCTAGAAAAAAAAGGAAAACACCATCACAAGTTGTCACATTCTCTACAAGTGATGTTCTTGGTTGACTGGAGCATTGAGAAGTTAAATGATTTCCCCAGGATCATACAACCACTATTATGTCAGAGATAGAGCCTGAACCCGGGTCTTCCTGACTCGAAGACCAGGTCTCTCTACTCACTATGCCTCAATTATGTAGCTAAAATAAATAATTCCACACTAGAATACTGGGACCAGGAAAGGGAGGATATTCCTTTCCAAACTCCCATAAATCCAACTTCAGAATACTTTCTTTCTACTTCCATAAGTCTTAAAGAGTATAAATGAGTTTAATTCAATCCCTATTAACAAAAAATGCTGACCAAAGATGACCTAACTTTCACTAGTCTGATGATACCTTGGGAGAGAGGCCAGTTTCATAGGAAAGAATAACTATCTATGATTAGAGTTGTAGCAGGTCATTCATTCAGGAGCCACTACTCAGCCCTTGTTCAGTTAAAAGAGGTTGTCATATTTTTTACCTATTATTCTAATGAAGACCAATATAAGAGGGAAGAAAAGCCAATTAGGAAAGCAAGAAAAAGCAGGGGCATGTACTCACATTTTATAAACATATGTGCCATAGTACTCAAAAATCTAAGCTCAATTCAATAAATATTTATTGAGCACTGACTATATATAAGACTCTCATAAGTAATGCATGGAATATAAAGTTGGACAGAACACAGTACCTGGCTCCAACCTGCTTACAATCTAGTAAATGTAGGAATAAGACATGTATGCAAATAATTATAATATCAGGTAGATTTCAATAAGTACTAGGAGAAACATACACAGTATGGTTAGAGAGATAAGAAAGAGGATTTCTGTCTGGGAATAACCAAGGAAGATTTTACAGAAGGGGTGGCATTTGAATCAGCCTCAAAGGATGAATAGGATTCTGAATGGTGAACAGTGTTTGATGAGGTTGGAGGAGGAAGGAATTCCAGGTGGGAAGAGTAAAGTGAACAAAATCACAGGGGTAGACAAGCATAGAACTTATTTTGGAAACAGCATTTCAGTTTTCCTGGAACATGGAGTTGCTAAGGAGAAATACTATAGGAAAAGATAAAGCTGGAAAACTTAAATTAGGTTACATCAACTTAGACCTTTGACAGTCATCCTTAAAATTCTAGACCTTATTGTAGAGGCAATGGTGACCCTATTGAAGGTTTTTCAGCAGGGGAGTAACATAATCAGAATTGAATTTGGGAAAGATAATTCTAACAATGGTACATAGGAAAACAGGAAAATGTAACACAAGTAAGTCACCAAAGAATATACCAAAAAACCTGATTTTTAAAATAATTTATGAAAACAAGTAACTCCTAAATCATAAAGATAAAATACTACCCAATATCTTTTTCAAAAAAGCAATCAGGATCACACAGCTAGTAAATGTATGGCACTGGATTTGAACTAGGGTGGGTGCTTTGTCCACTGTGCTACCAAGCTGCCCCCCAATATCTTTTATAAGAAAAACATGATGAATTTAGGACATGGCAGAGATAACATTGAATGACATTTTTTCTTTGAGATAAAGCTCAAGCACCATCTATTTTCTGTATAAAGCCTTAACTGATCCTGCCAACTACTAATATTCTTCCTCCCAAACTATCTTGTATTTAACTACTTTGTATTTAATTGTATTTATTCATTTTGTATTTATGCTGAACATATGCTTGCCTTCTCCTGTTGGAACATAAGCTCCCTCTGAGAAGGGACTGTTTTATTTATCATATTTATAACTCTAGGTTCAAATACAGTCCCTAGCACCTCGTATGAACTTAATAAATGTCTTTTTTTTATTAGTTAATTTGTAAATGGTCAAATAATGTGAACAATTTTCAAAAGATGAAACACATCATTGCAAAGTACTTGAAAAAATGTATCAAATATTGCAAATTTAAATCACTCTGAAATATTACCTCAAACTCACCAAAATAGTAAAAAAAACCCAATAATAATAATTTAAACAACTAAAATCAATGCTGGCTAAAGTTACATTAAAACAAGTCTATTCATTCATTGCTGGTAGAATTGTTAACTATGAAGAAAAATCTTTTTAGAAAGAAAATCTGACAGTTATAAAAGTTTATTAAAATATCCATTCCCTTGGCCCAGAAATTCAGTTGTTGTGAATACATCCTGAAATTGTGAAAAAGAAAAAAAAAAGGTTACCTATTCAAAGATTCTTATAGCTTCAATATTTATAATTAGGAGGGAGGGAGAGAAGGAAGGAAGGGAAGGAAGGGGAAGGGGTAGGAAGAAATGGAAAGAGGAAGGAAGGAGGGAAGGAAGGAAGGAAGGAAGGAAGGAAGGAAGGAAGGAAGGAAGGAAGGACGGAAGGAAGGAAGGACGGAAGGAAGGAAGGAAGGAAGGAAGGAAGGAAGGAAGGAAGGAAGGAAGGAAGGAAAGAAAGAAGGAAGCAATAAAACTCCAGTGATAGAGTAAAACAAATTGTGACACATTTAGAATACAATAAAGCAATTAAGAATTGTCATTCAATTGATGATTATAAAGAAATGTGGAAAAATCTTTATGAAACAAAACAAAATAACAAGTAGAGACAGAAGAATGCAGAATACATGCTAACTATGACCATCTAAAAAGCAAGTAGGAATGAATGAAGCCAATAAAATAATGAAACTCATTGCACTGAAATTCATTTATTTAAATGTAAATAGTTACATTCAGTTGTAATGATGTCTAATGTTCAGGTTTTTTTAATAAAAAATTGTAAAAAGGAAAAAACACAACAAATAGAAATTAAAAGGAGAAATTGAAAAAAAAAAAAGGAGAAATTGAAGGCACGAATATAGCTAAGAAACTATTGTAATAGTCCAGATAAAGACGAAGAGAACCTAACTTAGGGAAAGGAAAGGAGGGGACAGACAGGACATCTGTTAACAGCACTGGAACTGACAGAAGTAAGCTACTAATTGGACGTGTAGAAAAGGCATTCTGGGGAAGGGCAGGATAGGGAAGAAAGAAAAGAGAAATTTGAAGTTTCAAGCTAGTAGGGTTACTTGGAGGAAAATGTTGACATTGAGAGTGATAGGGAAAATAAGAGAAGTAAGATGGGGGAAAGGGATTAAGGTGGGAAAATCATAATATGCAATCACAAAACAACAGCATTTCTGAAATAGTTGGAACCTTAAGTCACTTTAAAGATTAAGAAACTGGTGCTTAGAGAAATTAAAGTAATTTATCCAAAGGCCCTGGCTAATTGATGACAGACAGAACCAGCTCTCTAGATTCCTAATTCCCAATCTAGCACCCTCCCCACTTTACTGCTTCCCTAATCAGGATGCTTTAAAGCAATGATATTCTTCTAGTCAAATATTGTTAGAATTGGAAGGAGTCTTGGTGATAACAATAACATGATAATAACTATAATAATAAGCATCTATATAGTATTTTGAGGTCTGCAGAATGCTTCATAGATATCTTTTATTTGTCCTCACAACCAGCCTAAGAAGAAGATGGTATTATTATCCCCATTTTAATTATGAGGAAATTGAGGCATGCAGAAGTCCCAGAGATCCAGTTAGTGTCTGATGTCATATTTGAACTCAGTTCTTCCTGACTCTAGGACCAGCACTCTATTTACTGCATCACTTAAATGCCTAAACCTATTCATGCTTTTTTTTCTTATAAAAATGTAGAAACTGGGGCTAAAGAAGTTAAGCTAGTTAGTTACATAGCTAGTTAGTGGACAAGCTAGTTAGTGACTGACCTAGGATTCCAGATTTCCAATCCAATGTTCCTCTCACTATATACATTAGCATATTAGTGAATATTATATGATTCCTGGAGAAAAAGGTTTTTCCCTTTTCTAATAATAGCTTGCAGCCATAAAATAAAACATAGCAATGTCTAAAGTTAGTGCAGGTATATTCCAGGACAGCAACCTGAAGGAAGACAGTGTAACAAAAATCAGATCTGTCTTCAGGTACTTTACTAGGGTTGCATCCTAAATTTGTAACAGGGCCAGGAAGGAGAGAAGATCATGTAATCTGCTACTATAAAGGAAATCTAGGAGTCAAGGAAACAGGAACTCAAGATACTAAAGAATAAATTTAAAGAATTCACATTCTTTTAGGGGGAATATGTCAATGGGAAACAGAAATCAAAAGCATATGTAAATGTGGCTATCATTTAATTAGACACAGTACCCATAAGAACTTGGCAAACTTCCCCACTTGGCCATGCCTAACTTAAATGTTAGATTAGTGTTTCTAGTCCCTAGCTTCTCTATCAGACAATCCAGCTACTGTAGCAATGATACATACAAATAAAAGCTGGACCCTTTTTTATCATAATTGACGGTTGACCCTGAAGGCACCTAGTAAAGCTTAAGATGCTAACTCATGATGGAATAAACATCCTCAATTACACAGAGGTCATATTTCTCTTTCAACTATCCAGAACACAGTTGAGGACTTTATGGAAACTGTCATAAAGATCATGTATTTTTCTCTGTTAGAAAAAAAAAATGGAATATACCCTGGCATTCACATAGGAGAGCCATTTATCCAGAGTTGTGTGTAAAACTAAGCTTACTGATTTAACAAGCTATCTGATTCTCCCTGGTAACTATTAGTTCTTTCTAAGTTACTCTAGATTAAAAGCAACAGATGGGTTAGTGGGATTTTTGGAAAATTACACAGTTAGAAATAAGTTAAGGAAATAAAACTAACTATAATGTAGACTTGAATAATTTAGGAAAGTGTCAAATCTACACCAGAGGAGAAGAGTAACTGAGGGCCTCACACTGTATTGTAACATGAAACCTCAAATTTTAAAAATATTTAAGTAGAATACAATAAAATACACAATGATTTTTAAAATGGTATTAAACATAATCCAAAAATTATTATGGGTTATTCAATTATTATTCAAAAAGCTCTTGCTATCCAAAAATGGGCTGGAGTCACCTTAAGGTATCCCAGTTGTGCTGTAAAGTCACTATTCTAAGCATAATTGATTACTAAATATGACATATAGTACATAATTTTTAAAAGTGGTAGTTTTGGGGGATTCTTAGATTGGAGATTTCTAATGGGTAGAATGCTAGAAAACTATTGATTATATTAGGGTATCCTAGGCTTTCAAAAAATTGTATACCTTTGAAATATAAAAGATAAAAAGTGACTTTTTAATTGAAATTTTTATGCCTTTTTAGCTAAATTTTCTATTTAAATCTATATCTAGGTATTATACTGTGAACTTTTCAAGAAAATGAATGGTCAATTCTAAATTATCCAATGAATTATCCAATTTGTAAATTAGCAGCCACCAATTTAAATCCAAAGTTAGGTTCTTCCAGATTCCTGGCTATTGAACATCCAAAAAATACAGAAAAATTTCAATGCTAGACTTAGAAATAGTCAGCAAGGCAAATCTACTTAAAAAAAAGAATACAACCCATTCAAAATCTAAATCCCAATACCAAGTTTGTAGGTTATCTGATAAGGATGGTGGTTTTGTAGAAAGAATTCCTGTAGTAGTATGAGGTGGACTAGATGCCCTCTGGGGTTATTCCAAGTATAAAAGTCTATCATTTTGTAGTATGGAAATCATGATTCTTCTGGGCTGAATTACATTATTCTTGTTTTTTTTTGTTTTTTTTTTTTCTTTTTGGAGGGCAATTGGGGTTAAGTAACTTGCCCAAGGTCACACGGCTAGGTTTTTGTTTGCATGTGCATTGTGTCTGAGGTCGGATCCGAACTCAGGTCCTTTTGACTCCAGGGCCAACCCTCTACTCACTGCGCCACCTAGCCGCCCCCATGAATTACATTATTCTTAAATAGAATTATTCATTTGGAATCAGGAAAATTTAATTTGAGAGAATGCCCTGCTTGTTTTCTTGCACAAAAAAACAAATCCTCCAAACACATACTCTAGATAAAATAACTATAAATATTTACATGTGAGTTTTAGAAATGTAAATGCAATTTCTTTATCCTCTGGGATTTTAACTGAGTTGGGCTGACTGCAAGTTCTGATGCCACTTCCTTGGCATTCATCTGGTCAGTCAAATGTCATGGTAGAAACAACTAAGAATCTAGAGGAATATGAATCTTGGCTCTACCTCTCTGATCTTTAGTTTCTTCATCAATAAGTGAGTTAAATTAGATCATCTCTAAGACCCTATCCAGCTCAAAATCCTGGATCTTATACCATGTTCTAGATTGCCTGTTTCACTGTAAACCTCCATGAGTCTGGTTGCATCCTTGACAGCTATACTGGATGTGCTTTATGTTGGGCCATTCATGGATGATTAACAATAACCATAACCAGTAGCAGCATTATGGCTAGCATTTACATAACACTTCAAGTTTTACAAAGTGCTCCTTTACAAATATTCTCATTTTATCTCACAACTATCCTGAGAGGTAGGTACTATCATCATCCCCATTTTACAGAAGAGGAAACTGAGGTAAATAGCAGTGAAGTGATTTCCCCAGGGCCACACAGCTAACAAGTAAGTAATCTGAGGCTGAATTTGAACAATTCAGGAGCAACTCAAAGCATATGCTTTGGAATAATGATATCATTCTCCCAAGAAGGCAGCCCATCCAATAGGGTACATCCTCTCTCTATATGAGTGACAGTTTCATAAAAGAGAAGCTATTTCATTAACTTGCTTGTAATGCTCCAATAAGCTAGGAAATGCCTACATGTAGACATGGGCGAGCCAGTGCCAGGTGATGTTGTTCCAAAGCTACAGCCCATACCAATATCTGAGACAAACAATTCTGATTCATCTGGAAGGCAGTAAAATTCATCAAGCATAGTGAGAATTCTTCCAACCCGTTAAAAATATTTATAGTAATGATGAATTCATAAACATTTTTTGCCAGGGTGTTCAAAATCTAATAAGCATGAGCTAGTGAACCTTAACATAAGCCAATCCTGTCAGGAGCTACTACTCCTGAATTTATTTTAAGATAAAGAATTATATCTTTGCATAAAGGCGGTAGAGCATAGTGGGAAGGATACCAGATTTAGAATCCAAAAACCTTGGCTCGAGTCCTCTCCTATGTGGTGCTGTGCATGGGCAATGCACTTAACTTCTTGGGGTTCTTCATCTGTGAAATGGGGTGGGGGGAGTTGTGTAGCAGTGAAGAGGAGGAAGTTACATTACCTCTAAGCTTTCTTCAAGGTCTAAATCTAATGATCCTTCTCCGACTTTAAGATCCCTCTGCAAACATGTCTAATCTGAGCTTGTGTGTGTGTGTGAGTGTGTGTGTGTGCGCGCGCGTGTGTGTGTGTGTCTGTCTGTCTTCGTGGGGGGGGGGCAACTTCCATTCATCACATCACTTTCTCCATACACACATGATGACCCACCATTTAAGGTATTCAATAATAAGCAATTTCCCAAAATATCAACTTAGCTTCCTTCCCTTCCTCACTCCTTTCAAAAGCACTCGTCTGACCATATGAACACAAAACATTTTAAGTGCTCTGTGATCTGCATCAAGAGACACATTAGGAAGTTCACACCAGGCCAGACTAGCTGCAGAGGTCTCTAGGAGGATGGATAAGTTAAAGGATACCCCACCCCTGCTCCATGATTTGCTTAAGGATGGACAGAATGTGTTAACAGAGGCTAAGAAAAAGAAAGAAAATATGTGATAAAAGCTGTAATAGAAAAATAGCAACATTTCTGGCTCACAATTTTTCCCAATTCCCTTCCCATCTACCTACAAAAAAAACTGAATTTATTTATAGATTTCTTATATGTACAAAGGGATGTGTTGTCTTCCCCATAGAATGTAGGCTCATTGAGGACAGGTATCTTTTCATTTTTATCTTTGTGTTCCATAGAACAATGCCAAGTACATAGTAGGCCTTAACAAATTTTGGGAGGATGACTGATTTCTTGGGGGGGAGGGGGCAGGAGGGGATGGGAGTAGCCAGTTAACATGACCCCTGAGAGTACTGACTACACAAAATGGGAATAATACAGCCAAGGGTGATAGGGATATTTTAAATATTGTCAATGTAGGCCTGTTACATTTGTCTGATCAGCTTTCATGAGTGATAGTTCACCCTCTTTTCCAATTCTCTAGGGAAAATAAATGCATAACACATTTTTTAAAATTTATTTACTTTTAGTTTACAACATTCAGTTCCACAATTCCTTGAGTTTCAAATTCTCGCCCTCCCTCTCTTCCCACCCCTGCCTCCATGGGCATGCAATCAAATATAGGATCTACAAATACCTTCACATTAAACATTAGTCAAGTTGTAAAGAAGGATCATAACCAATAAAGTGAACAATGAGAAAGAAGAAACAAAAGAGAGAGAGCAAGTAGTTTGTTTCAATTTGCATTCAGACTCTGTAGTTCTTTCTCTGGATGTGGATATCCCTTTCCATTATGAGTCTTCTGGAGTTGTCTTATAACCTTGCATTGCTGAGAGGAGCCCAGTCTAAGAAAGTTAGTTGCCACACATAAGATGTGTCTGTAATTGTGTACAAAGTTCTCCTGGTTCTGCTGTCCTCACTCAGCATCAGTTTATGTTTCTCCAGGTCCATCTGCTCCTTATTTCTTATAGCACAATAGTATTACATTACATTCATATGCCACAACTTGTACGTAACACATTTTTAAGTTTAATCTGCATTATTACTATTTTCTATTATTACTAATATCTATTATTAATATCTACTATTGTTACTATTTTCTCCATCACTTTTTTTTAAGGGGGGAGGCGAAACAATTGCCAAGATCACATAGCTAGTCAGTGTCATGTGTCTGAGGTCAGATTTAAACTCCTGACTTCTCCTGGCTTCAGGTTCAGCACTTTAACCACTGTACCACCTAGCTGCCCCATCACTTCCTTAGGTCTAGGGACCCTAGACAATTAACAAAACAATAAAGCAAGGCCTGATTTGCAGCATTTGCTAATTCTAAAGGCATAAATGTTCACTGAAAATTTAACAATCAATTCTGCCATTTGAAACTGGTTCTAGCACAACCCTGCCTATACTGATGCATAATGACCAGCTTTATATTCATTTGCTACCACATTTCCTCCTTTTCTTGCAACATCCAAAGAATTAGATAAGCCCTAAGTAGTTTTGCAGGTAATAGCACCCTGCCTTTAGAGGTGAGGTCAGGATATAAGATGAGTAACTATCAGTATACACTAACACCCATTATCTTTAAAAGGGGGAAAGAACATAGAAAAAGATATTTATTTAGAGATCAAGAATAGACATGGCCAGGGGTCTTTAAGGAGCAACTAGGTGGTGCAGTGGTTAAAGTGCTGGGCCTGAAGTCAGAAGGAAGGCCCCAAGTTCAAATTTGACCTCACACTTACTAGCTGTGTGACCCTGGGCAAGTCACTTAATCCTGTTTGCCTCAATTTCCTAATCTTCAAAATAATCTGGAAAAAGAAATAGTAAAACCACTCCAGTAGGGGCTCAGGAAAAGTTGGATGTGACTAATCAACCAAAACCAAAAGGGAGGATGGTCTTTAAAATCCAATAAGGTTTAAGGTCTAAAGATGTTCCCAAGATAAACCACATGTAAATTGACAATTGTATCACCAAGGCAATATTCACAGCACTGACAGTAACTGTGAATATGCCAGCATAGTTCTGAGTCACAAAATATAAGACTTTCCATATAAAACACAGGAGCAAAACATTTATTCAGACACCAGAAAGCCAAATCCCAATACCAGAAAACCAAATCCATCATAGCAACAAAGAAGTTAACATACCTTATCACTGCAGGAAGCAACACCATCCCAAAGCCTTACCCCTTCCCACAAACACTCACAATCCTAGCTGTCTCTTTGCTTGTGTCCTCTCTCTCCCTCTGAACTAACTGCTCTGACCAATTTCCTGCTCCACCCCTTCTTGCTCTACCTGCTCAGCAAACTCCTCTCACCACAGGCTCTATGTGATTACAGTCAGTCTATTAAGGGGCAGGTAAGATCTTCAAATTACCATTACTATTACAGCAATTCACCAGGAAGAATGAACAGCACAGATTTGGAGCTAAAAGCAGACCATAGAGACCATCTGGTCCAGTGAAGTTAAGCCCAAATAGAAACAGGGGCCACTAAAGTGTACATGAGGATACCTGCAGGCTACATAATGAATTAGTTTTAAAATATAATTTTATCTTTTTTATTATATTTTTACTTTGTTAAATGTTTCTCAATCACATGTTAATCTGCTTCAGGTCACACCATGGCACATGTTCAGCCAGGTGTTTGACATCTCTGAGCTAATCCATTCTGAGCTGTGCCCCATTTTGCAGAACAGTGGAGTCAGAGGACCTGGGTTCACAACCACCTGTGATGTTTACTACCTAAGTGACCTTAGGCCAAGCACTTACCCTCCCTGGATTGGCCTCAATTTCCTAATCTATAAAATGAGCTTCTGAAGTTCACTCCAGTTTGAGATCTCTAATCCTAAACAGGTATATAGTAGCTCAGCTGGAATTTGAACTCAGGACTTCTGACTCCAGACCTCATGCTTTTTTCTACTTCACCATTTGATTCTTGTACAACTGACCCTTCTACTTTTCTTTTCTCCACTCAGGATTACAGTTTGAATAAAAGGGGGATTGTTACTTGAAAGAATACTTTAAGATAAACTGCACTTTTCATTTAAGAAAAAAGTCCATTTGCAAGAATCAAATTCCAAAAAACTGTCATCTCAGGGCAGCTAGGGCACAGTGAATAGAACACTGGCCCTGGAGTCAGGAGGACTTGAGTTCAAATCCAGCCTCAGACAGTTAACACTTACTAGCCATGTGACCTTGGGCAAGTCACTTAATCCCAATTGCCCTGCCTTCTCCCCTCCAAAAAAAAAAGCAAAAAAGTCATATTCTTGCTCCTGCTATCTTGACAGCCCCAGCTATCACCACAAACCAATGAGATCCAAGTGTTACCAAAACATAGCTCAAGATAAAATTGGATTATCTATTAGGACAAAAAGCCTGAGTCATGCAGATATTACCTTTCAGGTCATTATAAAGGAATGTCTACCAAAAGTGTTGTTTAATACAGGAATGTTATCAAATTAAGGTAATATCAAGCTATATAACACATCTACCCAGGTTGTAAGAAAGTTACATAGTAAAGAGTCTCCATTAACAGAAATATTCTGGGAATAGAATGGGGTAATTATATTTTTACCTCAACTTTTGTTCAACTCAACAAGCTACTATGTACAAGATTCTATGTTACTTGTGGGGATACAAAGAAAGGGCTCAGTCCTCAAGGAACTTACATTATACTAGGAAAATACAACAAGTAAACAGATAGGTAAATAGAAGATAATTTGAGGAGAAAACTCTAAAAAGTAGCAAAGCCTCAGTTTCCTCATCTGTAAAATAAAGGGGTTGGACTAGGTGGTCTCTAAGATCCCTTCCTTAAGGGACTCTAAACTTATGGAGAAGGAAATTGCAAACTTCTCCGTTATCTTTGCCAAGAAAACCCCAAAAGGGGTCAGGCAAAAACAGAAACAGCGGAAATGACTCAACAACATGAGTTTTCTAGATTTGCCTTTTTTCCCCTCTAAATGTGCACATGATGTGATAACATTTAACATCATTTCAGAGGTTGAGTAAGGTCCACAGCTCTGATTAGAGCTTATTCTGAGGCTTTAGGGTTTTGATAATACAGGGCTCTTTACTAAATCTATCAAGGACAGTATGTGACCTAATGAAGGGAGAGAAGGAGAAAGGGAGGAAGGGAGGAAGGGGGAAGGGGGAAGGGAAAAGGGGGAAAGGGCAGGAGAGGAGGGGAGGAAGGGAGGAGGGGAGGAGCACAGGAGGGGAGGAAAGTAGAAAGGGAGGAAGGGAGGAAGGAAGGAAGGAAAAGAGATGGAGGGAGGAATGGAAGGAGGAAGGAAAAAGAAGTAGGGAGAAACTGCCTCATGACAAAATATTTTAACAAATGAGAAAAATGTAGCCTGGGGAAATAATTTATTCAAAGGTGGATAGACTACCCATGCCAGAATCAATAAAACAAGACTTCTCTACAGAATAATCTTACTATACTATCAGGAGGCAATTTGGTATAGTTGAAATAGCACTGACCCTGGAGGCAGAGATTCCAAAGGCAACTCTGATGACCTGCCATGATTCTGCTTTATTTTTTCTAGGGTTGAGGGTATATTTAAGCTATCCATATGTATTTTAGAAAGAACCTTTACCCTGGGGCCAGAGGATTTGTGCTCACATACTATCTCTAATGATTACTACTATGTAACTATGAGTAACAATAATAATGATTGATAACAATAATAATAGCCAGTAGTTATATAGCACTTTAAGATTTGTAAGTGCTTTACACATATTATCTTATTTGATCCTCACACCACTCCAGGAGATAGTTGCTATAATTATCTCTATTTTACAGGGAACTAAGGCAAAGAATAGTTACTTAACCTCCACGGGCCTCAGTTTCCTCATCTGTGAAATGAGAGGGCTAGACCAGATGACATCTGGGTTCCCTTCCAGATCTATATCTATCTGATCCAATGTGTCATGATGGGCATTAATTTTTAGTAGAATCATCTTTATTCAGTTTTACTCTAGACTTCATATGATCATTTTTTTTTACTCTCACTATACTGCTATTTTTTCAATAATAATATGAAGTTGAAATAGGTGCTATCATCCATTTCAAAGAGAAACTATATCATGAATGACCCTAAGAAGGTAATCTATAGTTTTCCCTCTACTTTGAAGGGTGGCCTAAAATCCAGGGTTTTGGAGAACACACACCTATTAAGGTAGTAAAGCTTTGTTCAAATACATGTTAAATTAGCCCCAACGAGTTTTTGATCCAAACTCTGACCTTTCTTGGCTCGCCAGACTAGATGAGATCATAAAACCATTCTACTGGCAAACACAGAACAAGTTGAAAGGAATGTAAAAATGGGCAGACCAGTACCAACCAACCCTTTTGTTCACTATTTCTGGACAATGCTTATCTTCTGTAAACCATAAAACTACACATCTGTGTCCTCAGAGACAGTCAGTACTATCCCATGGGTACAGTCATGGCCAAGCTAGACATAAAACATCCCTAGTGCTTAGAAATATCTAGCTAAAAACAAGGGTGTAATCTTTGCTTCCCTAATCTAATGGGGCATATAAGGAATACAAAATTTTATTTAATCCTACTGTAGATTAATATCCTATAAAGAACTTCTCCCCCCAACAAAAGGATAAAATAAGTTAAAGCTTTTTCTTCTGAAAATTAGCAAAATATAAAGTATATCATTTACCTAATAAAGGTTCAGTTGCTCATTTATAAATATGGAAAATCCATTGAATATTTATTGATCATTTATGTCTGTATGTTAGGCACTGATTTCACATGCAACAATTAAATGATATTGAAGTTGTTTTAACACTATCTAAAGTGTTCTTATACAAACTTCTTGAAATTCTTATAACAATAGCTTCAATAATGGGCATATTTCTTGCCTTCTCAATGAGTGTGGGAGAGGTAGATGGAGGGAAAGGATTTGTAACTGAAAATAAAATGGATTATATCTTTTTTTCTGAGTTTCCTAAGGTCTCTAAAAAAAGAAGAAAAAAAATTCATATGACAAACATTAGATGTTTATAATATAGCTTGGTAGAAGTCATTTGTTCTATGGGCAATGGAGGGGAAAAAGGGGATGTGTTAAATGAAGAGATTTGTTTAGTCTAGTACAAAGGTATATAGGCTCTGGTAGTCTGAGTTAGAAAACAGAAACAGCTGGTGTATGTATGCAGACATATACACACACACACAATCCTTAAACAAAAATGTTCTCCTGTGTATTTGTTTAAAATGAACCAGTCTATCAAAACATATAATTAGGGTTTATGTGTGTCTCTACTTCCATATGTCCTGTGCTTTTTCCACTGGTACATTGATTTTGTAAGTACTAAGAAAAAGATGCATTTCTAAAATCACTATAGAAATTAAATGTTTGAGGAAGTCAGGAGGGAAAGACCCCAAGGAACTGTTACTTTCTGAATGCAAAATATCATCAAATTCAGCCTATTAGCGGGACGGACATTGGGACCAAGAAAAAGTAATATTATATAACAAGTTGTCAGCTTTAATCTAGTTAGTATTTAAACTAGTGTCGGTTTTAATCTTTGGAGCAACTACTGAGGGTAGTTTTGTTTTAATTCATTATAAAAAGAAAAGATTTGCACCCCCTATATACTCAGAGAACTATTCAAAGCTCCAAAAGATTTAAAATTAGGCACTAAATACAATTAATTAAAGAAAATATCCAATAATTAAGTAGCTAATTGACTATAATCCAATTAAATGCACATTAACTAAGCACTTAATGTGTGGAAGTCACTATACTAGACTATAGAGATACAAAGTGAAAAAATAAAACAGGTCTTGCTCTCAAGGAGCTTACAATCTACTGATAAACACAGTATACACACAGACCAGTAAAGTACATGATGGTTTTAGAAGGGAGGGAACACTAAATGGAAGAAGAAGGGAAGGCCTCACTTCATGGAGGAAATGGTTGCTGAGTTATATTTTAAAGAAAGATAAATATCCTGAGAGACATCCATGAGGAGGGAATAAAACAGAGACAGAAAATGTAATGCTGGGTTCAGGTAACACCTAGTATTACAGTACTAAGAAATAAAGCTACAAAGGTAAATGGAAGTTACACCATTTAGATGCTTTAAATGCAAAGCTGAGTAGTTTCATGTTTATCTCAAAGGCACCAGGGAACCATTTAATAAGTGAGAGAGAAACTGCATCTAAGGAAGGTACCTTTTGGGTAACTATATGGAGAATGGGTTGGATAAGGAGAAAGACATTAGAGTGAGGTGAGAGATTCTTACAGTAGTCGGGGTCCTGAATTGGGGGGAGAGGGAGAAGGAGAAGGAATATCTGAGTGGAGAAAAGGGAATGAATGAGAGAGATGTTCAGAATCAACAAGACTTGGTGATGGTTTACATTTGGGAGGTGAAGAAGAAGAAAGAGTCAAGGATGATTCAAGATACTGGACCTGAGTGATTTGGAGAATGATGGTATCCTCAAGAGAAAAAGGAAATTTGTAGGATTGGTGGCTTTAGGGACAGCTGATCATCAGTATTGTTTTAATAGGTTGAATATAAGATGTTGGGACATCCAAATGAAAATATTCACCAGACACCTGTTGATATAGAACTAGAATTCAGGAGAGAGATTAGAGTTGAAGATATAGATGTGAGTGTCATATGCAGAGAGATGATAATTGAACCCATAGGAGCTGGTGACATCATCAAGGGAGAGACCATAGAGAAATAAGAGGGCTCAGGAAAGAGCTTTGGGAGACTGATTATCTCACAAAGAAGATGGAGGAGTAGTCAGACATGTAGAAGGATAAGCAGGAATGAAATGAGACAGAGTAGCCAGGGAAGAAGAGGATTTCCAGGAGGATGGAGTGGCAACAGGGTCAAAAACTTCAGAGAAATCAAGGAGGATGAGGACTGAGAAAAGATAGTTAAAAGACCGATAACCTTTAAGGGAACAGTTTTGAGTGATAGGGTCAGAAGCCAGATTTCAAGGGGTTGAGAAGTGAGTGGTAATGGGTAAAGATAGCTCTAGCAGTTTATCTGTGAAAGGGAAGAAAAGTATAAGACAATACTTTGAGGGGATATCAAGAGAAGCTTTTCTAAGGATCAGGGAGATTTAAATATATTGATAAGCAACAAGGGAAAAAAACAGTAGGGAAAGATGGGCAAAAGAGAGGAAATTATCAATGGGGCAAACTTTTTGAGAATATGAGAGAAAAGCAGGGCAACGGGTACAATTAGAAGACTTAGTCTTAACAAGGCAAAGGACCACCTCATCTTCAGAAACTGTAAAAATAGAAGAGAGAGGGGCAGATCAAGATGGTGGAGTAGAAACAGGACTTCCGTGGCTCCCACTTCCACCTCCTCCAATATATGTAAAAAATGAATCTAAAACTTTAGAACTACAGAACCCACAGAGTTCTGTCTAGTAACAGAGAGAAACTAACCTCCCCCTGCAGACAGCCCAGCAGGCTGGCAAGAAGGGGCCAGTGAAGTGCTCTGGGAACAGAACCCAGCCCCTTTTGAGAGTGGTTTTAGCCTCAGGGCAGCCACTACTAGCCCTGGGCTGGAGCAACTTCAGGAGAGTGGATCACCAGCAGCTGTGGCAGTTGCCAGAATTATCAACCCATAAATACCAAAGACAAAATGAGAGGTCAGTGGACTTTGGCAACAGGGGGTGAGGAATGAGATCAGGCCTCTGCCCCACAGAGAGAGAAGCAGCTGAGGCACCCACCACTACATAGCTGCTTCAGAGCTCCTGGCCTGCAGATTGTAGGGGGACCAAACAACCAGTCTGAGGGGTAATCACTCTTGCTTTAACCTGCTTGGATCTGGATTGTTTTCTGGGTTGGAGGTCCTGGGATGCATGACCAGTGTGCCAGAGCATGTGGAGGCTTCAGAAAACTCCAGCAATTTGTAACAAAGCTCTCCTCTCTGGAAACAGAGTTCTACTGTGGCAAAAAGCTCAAAATTCAAGTAATTGAGTGGCAACATGAGCAAGCAAAGGAAGCAAAGCAAGCACAGCAATACAACTTTGGGTTCCTTTTTGGGGGACAAAAAGGATCAAAGCATGGAACAGCAGGAAGACAACGAAGTCAGAACTCCTGCACCAAAAGCTTCCAAGAAAAATATAAACTGGTTACAGGGCATAGAGAAGCTTAAGAAGGATTTTGAAAACCAGGAAAAATTGGGAAGAGAAATGAGAATGATGAAAGAATATAATGAAAAAGGAGTCAACAACCTGACTGAAGAAAATAACACCTTAAAAAATAGACTAACTCAAATGGCAAAAGAGACTCAAAAAGCCAATAAGGAGAAGAATGCCTTAAAAAGCCAAATTTGCCCAATGGAAAAAGAATCTCAAAAGCTCACTGAAGAGAATAACTCTTTCAGAATTAGATTGGAACAAATGGAAGCTAGTGACTATGAGAAATCAAGATATTATTAAACAGATCCAAACAAATGAAAAAACAGAAGGCAATGTGAAATATCTCATTGGAAAACCATTGACCTAGAAAATAGATCCAGGAGAGACAATTTAAAAATTATTCGACTACCTAAAAGCCATGATCAAAAAAAGAACCTAAAAATCATCCTTCAAGAAATTCTCAAGGAAAGATGCCCTGATGTTTTAGAACCAGAGGGCAAAATAGAGGTTGAAAGAATCCACAAATCACCTCTTGAAAAAGATACCAAAAAGAAAACTCCTAGGAATGTTATAGCTAGGTTCCAGAGTTCCCAGATCAAGGAGAAAATATTACAAGTAGCCAGGAAGAAACAATTTGAATATTGTGGAAACACAATCAGGACAACACAGGATCTGGCAGCTTCTACACTGAGGGATCAAAGGGCTTGGAATATGATATTCCAGAAGTCAAAGGAGCTGGAATTAAAACCAAGAATCACCTATCCAGAAAAACAGAGTATCATGTTTCAGGGGAAAATATGGTCATTCAGTGGAATAGAGGACTTTCAAGTATTCTTGATGAAAAAAACCAGAGTTGAACAGAAAATTTGACATTCAGATACAAGAGGCAAGAGAAGCATGAAAAGGTAAACAGGGAAAAGAAATCATAAGGAACTTATCAAAGTTGAACTATTTCCATTCCTACATGGAAAAAATAATTGTAACTTATGAAACTTTTCTAGGTATGATAATAGTTTAAGGGAATATAAATGTGTGTATACATATATATATATATATATATGTATACACACATTTATATTCCCTTAAACTATTTTATATATATATATATATCATACATATATCTATATAGGAGGGTATATGGGCATATGAATACATATGTGAGTGTGTGTGTGTGTGTGTGTGTGTGTGTGTGTGTGTGTGTTTGGTGCATACAGGTATACCTAGACAGAGGGCACAGAACCAATTGAATAGGAAGGGATGATAATTAGAAGGTGTAATTGAGAGGTGAGAGAGGAATATAATGAGAGGAGATGGAGTGAAACAGAATGGGGTAAATTATCTCACATAGAAGAGGCAAGAGAAAACTATTATAATGGAGGGGAAGAATAGGAAGGTAAAAAGGAATGGGTCAATTTGGCTTAGGGAGGAAATGACATACACACTAAATAGGGTATCTTACCCTACAGGAGAGTAGGGGGAAAGGGGATGAGAGGGGGATGATGGAGGGGAGGGAAGGTTGGGGGAGAGGGAAGTTGGAAGCACACACTTTTGAAAAGGGACAGGGTCAAAGTAGGGAATAGAACAAGTGTGGGGTGGTATAGGATGGAGGGAAATATAGTCAGTCTTTCACAATATATCCACTATGGAAATGTTTTGCATAGCTACACATGTACAACTTATATTGAATTCTTTATCTTCCCAGTAAGGGCAGGTGATGGAGGAGGGGAAAAAATCTGGAATTCAAAGTTTTAAAATAAAATGTTTAATATATATATAAAATTATTATTATTATTATTATTATTATTATTATTATTATTACCTGCAACTGGGAAAATAAGATATACAGGCACTGGGGCATAGAGATCCATCTTGCCCTACTGGAAAGTCAGAGGGGGGAAAGGGGAGAATATAGAAGAGAGAAAATTGGGGTTGGGGGTATACATTGGAATCACTGTTTTGGAGTGGTAGGTAGGGAAGAGAATTTGTAACTCAAAATCTTGTGGAAATGAATGATGTAAACTAAAAATAAACATAAAATTTAATTTAAAAAAACAATAGAAGAGAGGTATTCTTGATGATGTTTTAGGGTATGGTATAGGAAAGATGAAGAAACTTTGGATAGTCAGCCTCTAAAAACAAACCAAAAAAAAAAAAATGTGAGTGAGAGGAGGGAACAAGGATTGATCAAGTACCAATAGGTAGATGCCAGGCACTATACTAAGCATTTTTAAAATATCTCATTTTATCCTCACAACAACCCAGTAGAAAGTGGCAATTCCTAGCAGTGTGAAGTAATGCTATCATTTTACAGTTGAGGACTTTCCCAGGGTCACATAGCTAAGCGTCTGAGGCCAGAATTGAACTCAGGTCTCCTTGACTCAAGGAATCAGGATACTCAGATTAGATAGAATAACAATTAGAAAATGTTGAATTTTGTTTCAACTCATATATTTGTTCAAGTTAATTATTTATTCATTTAAAGTAACATTCTAATGTAACATCACTAATGAGTTAAAGTCATTAGAGAAGAAGTGACTGTCATATATGGAATTTGTGTCCTATCCAAAGCAGGTCATTAAGCAAGTGCTGTTTCTGCTATCCTAGGTTCCTTTTTTATTTGAGACTTTTCCAGGAACTTTGGCCATAAATGTATTAAAACATATTTAATTTTCCAGAATTATGTTAGAATTTCATTTTTTTAATTTATGGAATAAAACAAGCATTTCTATAACATAGTATAATTTTTAAAAAGATGATTGCACATGAAATTGCAAATCTATTATGTACAACTTGATATTCCTTTTACATATATAATAAAGTTATCATGTAATCTCTTTTTTCTTCTCTCCCTCATTCCCCACCCTAGATATGGTTAACGTTCGACATTTCTTACAGAAGATTCAGGGAATACTTTCATGGCTTAATACCTCTCTATTCAAGACACTAAGTAGCAACAATATTGTTTAGTGCCTCCCAAATAAAACATTTTTTCAACTAAGACTTTTTTTTAAGAGGGTACAACTTAATACAACAAACACTGCAATTCAAAACTTGTGTAGGAAAAGAAGCATCTATTGGAGGACAACCAGAAGATTTTAGAAACATTTCATAGGCCCAGATGCCTCTTGCTAACTCCCTTCCCAGACAGCTTTGTCAGAGACCAGTAACTCATAGCTTTGTTAGTATCCTATGGAAATTCCTTCCTATTCACTTGACTTCCCATACCCTTCAACCTCCCTACCTCCACCCATTCCCTTCTACCACCAGTACTGCTAACTTTGGTGTCGTATCCAAAAATGCCAGGTTGGTGACTGGGGCTTAGGGGCTTGTGGTAAGAAATTGGTGAACATAACTGACAATCAGGGAAAATTTGCACGTCCTTGAAATACTCTCCTTGATTTTATACACTGTGATTGAGTTATCTTATATTTAACTTTTCTACTGATTAAATTTGAGGAACTAACAACATTTCTGACAAAGCAGGTTATATATTAATAGTGGTGCATTTTTTTATGTCTTTGCAGTATATGAGAGCTGGAAGAGACCCTGGAGATTTCAAACCCCATTTCACAGATGAAGAAACTGAGACCCAGAGAGTAAAATTGTTTAACGGAGATCAGACTGGCAGAGTTAGTTATATATCCTCAGTCTCAAGCCATTGGTTTTTCTCTTATACTGCTGGCTGCCTCTTGTTTTACTGGAGTGATTTCCAGAAACATTTTCTTCACATTTATTTCCTCAGGAAAAGTAACAAGTTTCCACTTATCAAATTCACCTATTTCATCATTCTAAAAACAATCTTATTTTGGAAAGTCTAGAGAAAGAACAGTATAATCTCTTAACTAATTTGACCCCATTTTTAGGTGAAGCTGCTAGGAAATCATTCTATAACTCTTTTTTATGTTTTCTTTCCCAAAGGCAAGTCACAAAGGGGCCATGCAGAAGCCAATGTGCATTCCGCATCAAACAAAAATCCTCCAAATGCCACTCAGCATCACCAATAAGTTGTCATCATCTGCAAAGATAAATTTGGGTGGCTAGGAATAAATAGCACCCAAAGTAGGAGGAGCAAGAAAGGCTGTAACCATAGCAAGAAAGAGATTACAAAAAAAGAGGAAGGCTTTGAGGAAACAAAGGAAGACTTGTCAAAGCAAAAGGACTCATGAGATTGACAAGGGGTGGAGGTAGCAAGAATAACAACTGAACCCAAAGGTAATTAATTCACATAAAAATGAATTTCAAGTTTGTTTTGCTTTAAGAAAAATTTGTTGTTGTTCATTTGTGTCTGATTGTTCATGACCCCATGGACCACAGCACGCCAGGCCCTTCTGTCCTCAGTAATCTCTCAAAGTCTGTCCAAGTTCATGTTCATGGTTTCCATTATACTTATCTACCCATCTCATCCTCTGCAATCTCCTTTTCCTTTTACCTTTGATCTTTCCAAATTAAGAAAAATAGATATATAAAATTGGAGACAGGAGACAAATATTGAGTTGACTTTTCATATAATCAAACAAATATGGAGTTGATTCTTAATAGAGTCAAATCTCACTACTAGAAGGGAATTTGGAGATCCTCTAGTCCTACTATCTCCAAAGTCTCTTCTTCCATCCTTTCAATGACAGGGAGCTCATTACACCACAAGGCATCCCATTTCATTTAAGGCAGTTCTAATTGTTAGACATGTCTTCCTTATGTTCAGTTGATCTTTCTTCCCTCTAATTCTAGTCCTCACCTCTGGAATTACACAGAAGTCAAATTCCTCTTCCACATGAAAGTCTTTCAGATATATTTGATGCCAGTCATTATCATTCCTCTACTCAATTCTTTTTGTCTCCAGGCTTCAACCATTCCAAATATGTCATCTTATCCAGGCCCTCATCAGCCTGGCCGTCCTCCTTTGGACGTACTCTATATTTGTTCAATGTATGCCTTGAAATATGGTTTCCAAAACTGAAAACATACCTGAAGATGTTGTCTCCCCAAAGCCTCAGCTCATTCTGGTTAAATCCACAGACAAATAATTATGATATAACGTAGTGTGTAAGAAACAGTACAAGAGGAGTGCCGACAGAACAAATTTGCACATAGACAACCTCATGCATATGGAGGCAATATTACTTCCCTCCTAGCAAACAGTGATAAGTGGTATTGATCACTAGAGTAGTAATTTCTTGGATTCTGCTCCATAAACACTTAATTTTTGCCTGTGGGGGCACTGAATGTGTTAAGAAGCTCAGTATTGTACTTCTAACTTTTAATTAGAATAATGTGGTTCAGGAATTTTAAAAGCCATGCCAACTAGGCAGTATGTTGTCATATGCAGAAACAGAGAATCAGAAACTTAAAGTTGGAAGAGACCTTAGAGTGCCTGAGGCAGTATTTGAACTCAAGTTTCTTGTCATTCCAAGTCTAGTGCCCCATCCAATTTGTCATGCAGCCTCCCAAAGGACCTGGATTCAAATTCTGCATCTGATGCTTAGGTATATCATGATGACCTAGACAAGTCACTTAGTCTCTTCCAGGCCTCAGTTCCCTCATTTATAAAATTTTTGAGTTGGATTAAATGATGTCTGAGGTCTCTCTCACTATTAAATCTATAATCCTATGAAATAGAAAAATATGCCTGGAAATTCACTATCCTTTAAGTTAAGGAATAGTCTATGCTCTTTTTCCTAATAGGAATAGTTAACTGGCCTCCTTCATGTGTCCTGATTTTGCTCCACATTAATTCACAGAATTAAGTTTGGGCCTTAAGGCACTGAGCTGCCTTCATTCATTTCCTTCACCAAGATTATGAAATTAAGTGGTTGGAGTTTGTTGTTATTGCTTTTTTCCTGAACCACAGATAATAAATGCAACTTTCCTTGTCCTACTATAGTAAATGAAGCCACATAATAAGTAAATCTGCCATAGGGTTATTCAACCACAGTCATTGAAGCAACCATTTAGGTCAGCTCATCAATTCTACTGCTACATCTTTCATGTCTGTCCCCTTTTCTCCACTCATGTCACTTCTCTCCTAGCTCAGTCCCTCATCATCTTTCACCTAGGCTACTTGCAAAATCACCTTTTCATTGGACTGACTGCTTCCAACCTCTTCAGGGTGACTATCTCAATTTTTACTTCTTGAATTTGATATGTCAGCCCCTACTTATAGGTCTTTGCATAGATCGGGACCCTATGCTTGTGATACACTCTCTCTTCACTTCTTCCTCCTGAAACACCTAGCTTCCTTCAAGGCTTAGCTCACGAATGATGGCCTATGGGCCTCCAGGATGAGTCTTGTGATCTGAATTCCCCTGCTCTTTTCTTCCTAGGATTCCCTAGTAGAATGTTGGCTCCTTGAAGATGGACACTTTCATTTATCTTCTTATCCCTAGTACCTACAATAATGTCTTATAGATAATTAAATTATTATTGTATTGTACAGATTTGAATACCTATTTCAATTTAACAATAACCTGTTCTAGAATTTTTAAATATATATTAGGGCCCAGGGAATGGTAGAAATACTACTAACCTCATCAATATAACCATATTTCATCAAATCTTGCTCTGCTTTAAATGTAAGCAGGTCAGCCAAACCAACTTTCCCAAAATGATAGCTCAATAAATTTCTGTCCTGTTGTGCAACTCTAGGAGCATCATGATACAGGGAAAGGAGTTCTGGGTTTGGAATCATGGGACCTGGATTCAAATCCCAGCCCTGATACTATCTATATACTATATACTACATACTATACTAGTATGATTTTGAACAAGTCACTTTGCCTCAGTTTCCTCACCTGTCAAATGCAGAGGTTGGACCAGATGACCTCTCAGGTCCCTTCTAGTTCCTAAGCTCCCTTCTGCCTCTATAACTATGCCCCTAATGTGTGTATCTACAGTCTAGCCAATGTTTAACCATGCATGCTAATAACAGTGATATCGCTCATTCATTTTTCAAGTGTGTCCGACTCTTCATGACCCCATTTTCTTGGCAAAGAAAATTGAATGGTTTACCATTTCCTTCTCCAACTCATTTTACAGAAGAAAATGAGGCAAAGAGGGTTAAGTGACTTGCCTGGAGTCATACAGTTAGTAAGTGTGCTACATTTGAGCTCAGGAAGATGAGTCTTCCTGACTCCAGGCCTGGCACTCTATCCACTATACCATGTAACTGCCCAATAATGGTAATAGATGACATTTATAAGACTCTTGAAGGTTTACTAAAAATTAATAGGATGTCAGAGATACTTCAAATTCCATCAAAAAGACTCAATTATTGAAAATCCTGATTAGATTACAAGTACTTCTAACCAAATGTCAGGAAATCAAGTTTTGGTCACTTCTTTTTCCTGCCTACTCTCTGAAATATATACTCATTGACATGGAGGTATCAGGATCAGAACCACTAGCCTGGGTGATGAAAAGACTAAAAAACAAATGTTTCCATAACATAGAGTTGGCTGTAGAGCACAGAAAACACCATGACTTCTCTGCCTGGGAGAGAAGGCAAACAGAATGTAGTATCTGCATTCTAAATTGCTGCCAAAGGAAAGAGTTCTCACTAGCTAGCACTTCTGGGTTGGGGAAGGTTACCTCAGGGCCAATAGGGTTTTTGCTAGTTTTTTTTAGGAGTTCCTGTGATGGTAGCTTATAGCCCTAAAAAAAAATCTGCCAAACTTCTTTCTACAGATCTGGAAGATGACAAATACAAAGAAATGTGAAACCAACAAGTTCCAGCTTCTACAAAGATTGTGATTTTGTCCCAATCTTAGTAAGCTCTATATTTTGCTACCCCTGCTTATAAGGATTCTCAAACTACAAGTTACCTGTCAAGTAAAACCTGTATTTTAAGTGGTCAGCTTCTAAATTTAGAAAGTCTCATTAACCACCAAACTGAACCATTTTATGTTTGTCCTGTAGTTATATTAATTCAATGGAGAAAACTTTTACACATTTTTGTTGTAGTTCAGTCATTTAGTAGTGTCCAACTCTTCATGTCCCCATTTGGGGTTTTCTTGGCAAAGCTACTGGAGTTGTTTTCCATCTTCTTCAGCTCATTTTACAGATGGAGAAACTGAGACAAACAGGGTTAAGTGGCTTGACCAGGGTAACACAGCTAGTAAGTGTCTGGTGTTGAATTTGAACTCAGATCCTCCTGACCACAGGTCCAGCACTCTATTCACACTTCAACGCCCCTTGTACTTACTTCACCAGCCCTTAAAGGAATATTGGCTGGCCTTGTGTAGCAGCAAGCACCCCAGAATCCCCAGGGTGGCTGCCAACACAGGTTCTTAGATCTGCTTTTCTAAAGGAAAGCAACTCAAAATGGGTTAACAAGTTTACTTTAATCAATCAAACATCATTTACCTTGTTCAGGGGGAAAAGTCAGCACCCCGAACTTCAGAGTATACAGAAAGAAGTTACAAGAAAACAGAAAAACATATCAAGCAGACAGGCTTACACACTGTCCAACGATTACATACATCCACACCTAATCACAGTTACCAGAGAGGGAAGCATCAACATCTGGGTTTCCAAAGCCAGGGGGCTCCTAAGGGCTGCCCAGAGTCTCCTCTGGTCAAGTCACAGAACACTTCTCAAAGTGAGCCCCAAAGCAAAGCCTCACATCGGGGATTATATAGCCTTCTCCAGGCTCAGAGAATGTAACAACCCTCTTGACCCACTGCCCAATCACAAAGTATCTCTTGAAAAACAAGCCACCTCCCCTGCCCCACACAGGCTCCAGGTGCACTTAACCTAAGGGCAGGGAAGATCTTAAAAAGTTACATTCCTATAACACCTTGGTATAATATTTTCTATTCAGAAACAGTGTCTAAGGAAATAGTGATGAGTACAGAATACACAGAAACTATGGATTGACCTTAAGCCAAGTTTCAGACTCTGCTTGGATCAAAGAGTAAAAGACCATGGAGTAACAAACTAAAGGATGAAGAAAAATGTAGTATTACCTAGTCAGCTCTTTTCCATATGATAGTGTGTGATCAAGGACAGTCATTTCAACTCTCCAAAGAATTCTAATTATAAAAGAGACATATATGGCATCTTACCCCTTCCAAAGTGCCTAAAGGAACATCTAGTCCAATCACCAAAAAAAAAAAAAAATGCCCTCTCTCCAATACTCATCACAAATGATTGTCCAGTTTCTGCTTAAACATTTCCAGTAATAGAGAACTTAGCAACTAGAGAAACAGACCACTCCATCTTATAGTATCTCCATAAGAAAAGGGTTGCTTTTTTAAACCTTTAAGATCATTCTTTTTAGAGTTGCTGAAGTAAATACAAAAATTTTGCAAATATTTTTCTTCATTGAATTCATATGATAGCTAAAGAGGCATAGTAATAGTAAGTAAGACATTGGATTTGGAGTCAGTAAGAGAACAGTTTGAATTATGCTGCTGTAGCAGCAAGCACCCCAATATCCTTAGGGTGACTGCCAACACAGGTTCTTAAATCTGCTTTTCAAAAGGAAAGCAACTCAAAATCAGTTAACAAGCTTACTTTAATCAAACAAACATACATTACCTAGTTCAGGGGAAAAAGGTCAGCACCCCGAACTTCAGAGTTACAGAACTTACAGATCAAACAGACGGGCTTCCAAACTGTCCTACCATTATATCAATACCAAATCACAGTTACCAGAGAGGGAAGCATCAGCATCTGGGTTTTCAAAGCCGGGGGGCTCTCAACAACGGCTTCCCAGAGTCTCATCTGGTCAAATCACACAACACTTCTCAAAGTGAGCCCCAAAGCAAAGCCTCTCCTCAGGGCTTATGTAGCCTTCTCTTGGCTCAGAGAATGTAACAACCTCCTTGACCCACTGCCCAATCACAAAGTATCAAGGTGTGGGCTTTCCTGAAAAACAAGCCTCCCATCACAGGCTCCAGGTGCACTTAAGCTAGGGGCAGGGAAGATCTTTAAATTTGCATTTCCATTACAGCTGCAGACATTTGAGAGCTGTGTGACCCTGGGCAAGTAACATAACTTCTCTGAGCTTCAGTTCCCTTATCTGTAAAGTCACTTATCTCATACAGTTGGTACAAGGCTTACACAGAATGTATATAAAGTATTTTACAAAGCTTACAACCTTTGTAAGTTTGAGCTATAATTATCTTTCTCAAAGCATTTCTCTATTAAATCTTTAAAATAATTCCTTTCAGAGTTTCTTTGGTCCAGATGTTCCACAAAACAGATGAAATAAAAAATGGCCTTTAGTCTCATAGCCTCTTTATCACTTCGGCAGTGATTGTAGTAGACAGAGAAACAGAGAATAGAGCGTCCTAGAAATAATACAGTTTTTACGATCACTTAAAATTAATGTAACTATTGGTACTTTTAATGAAGAGACAGCATAGCATAATGATTAGAATGCTAAACTTGGCATCAGAAAAGTCTCTTACTCTATTTTTTATATTAACTAGCATGGTACAGGGGCAGCTAGGTGACTCAGTGGATAGAGTGCCAGGGCCTTCAGGAAGACTTATCTTGCTGAGTTCAAATCTGGCTTCAGACACTTAGTAGTTATGTGACCCTGGGAAAGTCATTTAACCCTGTTGTGTCTCAGTTTCTTCATCTGTAAAAATGAGCTGGAGAAGGAAATGGCGAGCCACTTCAATATCTTTGTTAAGAAAACCCCCAAATGGGGCCACAAAGAGTGGGATGTGACTAAACAACAAGGAAGCATGATGCAGTAGAAAGAGCACCGGCTCTGGAGTTAGAGAACATGGCTACAAAATCTGAGTCCTGGTGCTAACAACATGTGACCTTGGACCAATTCCTTGACATCTCTGGGCCTTGGTTGCCTCATTGGTAAAATAAGGAGATTCGATCAGATAGCCTCTGAGAGTCCTTCAAACCCCAGATCTATAATCCTATAAAGCTACTGAAAGGGAATAAAAGTAAAACGTGATTCTGATTATTGCCATTTCTCAGGGAAATTTGAGTATAATAAAAGTCACCACAATGAGGTCAAAAGAGCCTCAAAACTTTCTTGGTCAACAAACAATTTCTTTGCAAAGTGGAAAGATATTACAGCCTGGGTCACAATGACTTTGAGGATGTGTTTAACTACAAAGGAAACAAAAGACTATGGAGTAAGACAACTGGAGATTATGAATAGCACTACTTCACAAAACTGTGAAAAGTAGTAGAGGGGAAGATGAGTATGCAGGAAACTTGGCATCAGACACAACAATCATTTAAAGACTTGTGTGCAAGGTTCTGGGATTAGAAAAAGAAAAATGCTAAGAAAGGTAGCTCATCCCAAGTGCATTTACAAAAGTAACTGGAAGAAAGACAAATAGTCAGGAAATTGAAAAGATTTGCCAGCATTTTGCTAGTCTATTCCCATCATTGATGGTAGTGATAATATGACAGATTCTATAACGTTAGCATTTGAGAGACCATATGAGGAACTTGAAATGATACTCAAGTAACGAAGTCAAGAAGACCAGCTGAAAAGAAAAGGTGTGTTATAGTGAATAATGCACTAGATTTGGAATCAAGAGGACTCAGTTTGACTCTTGCCTTACCAACCTGCTAGCTATGTAATCCTGGGCAAGTCAACTAACCTCTCTGAACCTCATTTTCCTCATCTATGAAATGGGCATAATAGAAATAATACCCTCACAGAATTATTGTGAATATCAAATGAGATAGTATACACAGAGTACTTTACATATGTTACATATGTATGAGTTATTGTTGCTGTTTCACCAAATACACAGAAGAATTCCAGTTTGGACATGACATATTTAAAAGGTAGTCAGGTATTTATTTACATTACCTCAAAGAGGAGAAGATTGCAAAATAATTGGAAAAAATACAGATAGTATTAAAATGTAATCTTTCAAAGGCAAGCAGGCAGACATCAATTAATAGCTTGTATGCCTTTTTATTCTAAAGTTAATATTCAAATACATGAATAAGAACTTACTTCCATTAGTCACGGTTTACTTATTCACAACATATTAACTTTAACAAGATAGTCACAAAAATATTATTTGTTACCATGTTCTTTGCTGAACTCTCCAGAAAATTTTTCTGGAATCTGTTGTCACTGATATTAACATAATTATAATTATATTGCTTTGATTCTGCTTTGTCCATGTCATGTCATATATTTTGACCTATTTCTTAGTATTCTTCATTTCTGTGTTTTTCTTATGCCATAACAACATTCCATTATATTGAAAAACCACAACTTCTTCAGCCAGTCTCCAATCATTGGCCTCACAGCATGACTGCAGACATTGGATATTAGAAATAATTCTGCTATAAATATTTTGTATCAATAGGTTTTTTCCTGTCATTAGGATAGGATGTTGCATTGTTAGAATGTCACCAAAGGAATGAGATGACTGGACCAAAGAACACAAGTATTCCACTATTTCGAGTCATATTTAATACTCCACCATTATAATAGCATGCATGCTTCTCCACAGTCTCATCACCAGTGACTTACCACTTTTAGGAATCTTTGTATTGGTTATTCAATTCCCAATGCTTTCATTAGAAGTATTAGAGTATTAGTTGAATTTGCCAAGTTGATAAGTTATGGTAGTATCTGACTTGTTCTTATTTGCATTTTTCCAATATTCCTATATTTTCATCTCTTGAAAACCTGTATTAAGGAAGGTCCTGAAGTTGAAGTTTTCTTTGCTAAAATATAAGACAACAGGTGTAATGGAAATGCAGATTTGAAGATCTTCCCTGCCCCTAGGCCCTTTGATTGGCTTAAGGCCCTTTGATTGGCTTAAGTGACCCTGAGAACCTTCTTTAATTTGAAAATATACTCTGCCCCCTAATAGACTGAATGTGGTCACATTGGAGCCTGTGGTAGGAGGCTTGGTTTTCAGGAATGACCACACCTTGATGCTGTGTGATTGGGCAGTGGGTCAAGAGGGTGGTTACATTCTCTGACCCAGGAGAAGGCTATATAATTCCTGATGTGAGGCTTTGTTTTGGGGCTCACTTTGAGAAGTGTTGTGTGATTTGACCAGATGAGACTCTGGGCAGGCGTTGAGAGCCCCCCGGCTTTGAAAACCCAAATGTTGATGCTTCCCTCTCTGGTAACTGATTTTGGTATTGATAATGGTTGGACAGTTTGGAAGCCTATCTGCTTGATCTATCTGTATACTCTGAAGTTCAAGGTGCTGACCTTTTCCCCCTGAACTAGGTAATATATGTTTGATTGATTAAAGTGAGCTTGTTAACCAATTTTGAGTTGCTTTCCTTTACAAAAGCAGAACTAAGAACCTGTGTTGGCAGCCACCCTGGGAATGTTGGGGTGCTTGCTGCTACAACAGGCAGGCTTTTGCAGATGATTTTCTACCATAAACTAAATCTTCATATTCATATAATTGAGAAATTGTGGTACAGTAGAAAAAGAATTGGCTTCTCAAGTTAAAGGATGTGGAGATAAATCTTGCTTCTGTCAATTACTAGCTGTCTAACCTAGGATAAGATGCTTAACCTCTTTAATCTTCAATTTCATCATCTGTAAAAATTGAAGGTGGAACCACCTGTTCTTTTTGGCATTCAAAGCCCTTCAAAACCTACGCAAAGGCTACCTGGCAGTTCCTCAAACAAGACACTCCATTTCTTGGCTCTGGGCATTTTCTCTGTCTCCCATGCCTAGAATGTTTTCCCTCCTCTGCTCCAACTACTGACCTCTCCAACTTCCTTTAAGTCCCAACTAACTCCCTCTTTCTACAGAAAGCCTTTCCTAATCCCTCTTAATTCCAGGACCAGCATTCTGTTAATTATTTCCTATTTATCTTTTATATAGCTTGCTTTATACATATTTGTTTGCATGTCATCTCACCCATTAGATTGTAAGCTTCTGGAGAACAAGAACTGTTTTTTGTTTCTTTTTCTATCTCCAGTGTTCAGCACAGTGCCTGGCACATAGTAGGTACTAACTAAATATTGATTGATTGAATGATTGATTTCTGTCCTCTGACTTTAGTGTGTTAATATCATTGACTTTAAAACATGGTAGTCATGTCCCTCCCTTCTTTTTACATGAGGAGGAGTCTGGCTGGAAAACTTTACATATACTAGAGTCCACAGCTTCCATTTGTTGGGTAACATTACTCATCAGATATGCTGTAAAGGAGAGTCATCCTTTTGAGTATGGGTTGGACCATATTAATTGCTGCTTTTTCCTCTCTTTTTTAATTGCTGTTCCAAAGGATGGCTTGCTATGTCTGGGAATAAGGAGAAATATATTTGGAAATGGTGATATAAAATCAAAATATATCAATGAAAGCATTTTTTTATAGTATGTGGTCACTCTAGGCATCATCTGACCATCAAAGAACAAAACACAACTGTGACTTCTCCATCTAGAGAATCAGTTTTTATTAATGTAGCCTAAGATCTTGTCAGACAGTTGTTATACTGTTGGGTCAGATTGAGCTTATGGTCCACTAAAATACCCTCTATACTTAAAATCCCCTTATTTTTCATTCAATAACCAAAGTAGTACCATCTAACTTTCTTTATCAACAGCCCCTAGTGTTATATTAACTTTAAAAATACGCAAGCAAAAAAATAGACTCCACCCAGACCCCAAGCCCTTACCTTTTTTCAAAACTACCCTTCTTGATTAGTCTCTGCCAAAACCTTTTTTCAAATGCTAGTTTCTTCAAAGTGGGGGGAAAATTAGCTATTGGCATGTCTTTACCAGGCAAGCCTTTTCTCATGCAAATGATTCTCATCCTTCATTTCAAGAATGACTTTCCCCTAAGGCTTACAGGTACACAGATTACTGAGTACTGAAGCCTTTCCACTGAAGTTGTTCATATAGAACTCATCACTGCCTTACCCTACAATACTGTGGGAAAATCCCACCCTTTTTCAATTGTAAAAAAGAGAATTAAACAGTAGCACTGATTGCCACCCTTTATGAATTTGATACTTTGCTTCGGCTGAGCTAAAGGAGAGAGCATTAACCAGAAGCTACACTGCAGGTGTGCGTATTATTAATTATGTGTATTATAGTATTAACTCATTATTACATATGATTGGAAAGAGAAGTTGATAAGGGGTGGCAATTAGTGCTATGTTTAACTTCTCTTTCTAACCATATGTAATAATGAGTTAAGGATCCTACCTACAGAGTAGTTTCTGGTTAATTCTCTGTCCTCCAGCTCAGCTGAAGCAAAGTATCACGTTCACATAGTTACAGAATCTTAGAGTTGAGAAAAGATCACATAGGCAAGCTACTCCAACTCATACTCAAAGAATGAATCCCTTCAGAAGCATCTCTAATAAGTGATCCTGCCAGATAAATAAAAGCATTGGAATCCAGGACCTTATACTCCTCAGTCATTTTAGAACCTCACTTGTCCCATCCCCATAAAATCTACATTACTACATGTTAAATACATTCATTTCCTCAATGAAACAAGTCATTCTCAGCTCACTCATTATCAATGATCCTGCAAGAAGGCAATATGTTTGACACCCAGACACAAGAAGGAAGACATGCCTGAGAAGGTAATCAGGGAAAAGAAATCAAAAGGAACTTATCAAAGTTGAACTATTTACATTCCTATATGGAAAAGCAATAACTGTGACTGATGATATCTTTCTCACTATGAAAATAATGGAAGAAGGGGGTGTGGTCATATGAATACATATGTGAATGTGTGTGTATATGGTTACAGTTATATGGATAGAGGGCATAGGTTGAATTTGTTGGGAAGGGAGAATACTCAAGGGATGAAATTATGAGGTGAGAGAGGAAAGTGGCAAGAGGAGATGGGGAGACAGGGTAGTGTAAACTATCCCATGCAGAAGAAGCAAGGGGAAGTGGTTGCAAAAGAGGGGGAGAATAAGGAAGACTAAAAAGGCAAAACCACATTCAAACTGAATTTGGTTCATGGAGAAAATGACATACATAGTAAATGGGATATCTCAACCTGCAGCAGGATAGGGGGAAGGGGGATGGGAGGAGGGATGATGGATGGGAGGGCATCCTTGGGGTGAGGGGAGGTTGGAAGTACCCACTATAGAAGAGGGACAGGATCATGTAGGGAATGGACCAGGTGGGGGTGGGATGAGTGGGAGGGAATTATAAGCAGCCTTGTACAATATATCTACTATGATAATGTTTTGCATAGCTAGACATGTACAACATATACTGAATTACTTATCTCCCAAGAGGGAATGGGTGACAAGGGAGGAAGGAAATGGATCTGAAATTTGAGGTCATAACATTAAATGTTTCAAATATATATAAATACTATTATTAATACTCTTTTGCTTTTAATAGGGAGATAAGATGTGCAGGCATTGGGATGCAAAGACTCACCTTCCTCTAATGGAAAAGTCGATGGGGGTATGGGAGAAGGTATGGGAGAGAGCCGATTGGAGGAAGCGATATCTTGTGGGAATACTGCTCTGGAAGGTTGGGTAGGGGAATAATGGGGGGAAAATGATTGTAACTCAAAATCTGGCGGAAATGAATGATGTAAAACAGAAGTTAATAAAGCATTTGTTTAAAAAAAAAGAAGAAGGCAATATGTTACCATAGAAAGAATAGGGATGCCATACTCCGAGAATCTGAGTTCAAATCCTATCTTTGAATCTGTGATGTTGGGCTAGTCACTTCACCTCTCTCTAAGCCTCAGTTTTCTAGTATATAAAAATGAGGGGTTTGAATTAGCTAATCTTTGAAGTACTTCCATATATAAATCTATAACAATCTTTGCTTCCTAAGGTATTATGTCAAATAAAGTACTCATTTCTCTCAGATTACTAATAGGCATAGGGGGGGTCTTTAAACTCTATAAAAGCATTTTCTACCCAAAATGTAGATGACCAATAGGTATTGTTGTTGTTCAGTAGTTTCAGTCATATCCAACTCTTTATGACCCCATTGGGTTGGGGGTTTTTTTTGGCAAAGATATTGGAATGGTTTGTCATTTCATGCTCCAGCTCATTTTACAGATGAAGAAACTGAGGCAGAGTTAAGTGGCTTTCCCAGAGTCACATAGTTAGTGTCTGAGTTCACATTTAGGCCCAGCACTCTATCCACTACGCCACATAGCTGCCCCATTAATAAATATAGGGAGGTCTTTTAAAAAATCTATAAAGTAATTTTCTACCTAAACCCCCTCTTGCATCTCCCACAATTCCAAACACTTTTAACAAAGCCTATGGCCAGGCCAAGTCAATAAATATTTATTAAACAATAAATGTACCAGGTCTTGTGGGAATATAAAAGGTGTTTTACCTATCCTCAAGGAGCTTGCTTGCAGGCTAATAAGTAAAGAAGTCTTAAAATCTAGTTATGAAAAAATGACAGTGACATGAAACAATACAATAGTATGTAATCCAAATACAATATTGTATAATAGAGATAAGTGGTGCAGGAATTTAGAGAGGGCAAAAAGAAATGCATGGAAAAGCTATGAAAAGGAGAGATTTTAACTGGATCTTGAAGTGCTAGACTGGTATCAGGTCCAGAGGCCCAGACAAAACGATCCATGGTCCCTTAAAATCAAAAAGTTAATACAATGGAGCTTCCTAAGAATAAGAACTGATAGAACTGCCACTCTCCTGAAGGGTGGCCCATCATAATAAGAAGACTGGAGATTCTGCACTGTGCTGTGTGCTATTTTCATCTGTGTTCAAATATGACACTTCACAAATGTGTCAACTCAGTTTTTGTAAATATTGATGGTGTGAAGACTTTGCTCACATTTGCCTAAAACATGAGAATTTGGTTCAGAGGGTAGGCAAATTTTAAATGGAAATTCTATCTCTGCTGGCCTGGGAAATCATTTTATTATGTTAACTACTCCAAAACAGGAGCTTAGCTTTCTTTATTCTAAGTAGCTCATGGCCCAGTATGGCAAATTACTATTATGGTAATAATAATGGATTTGAAGTCAGGAGGAGGTTGGGTCAGAAACCCAGCACAGAATTCATTAGCTGTGTAACCCTGGGCAGATTCCTCAGCATCCCAAGTTTCCTCAATTTCCTCATCTATAAATTGGAAATTAGTAACATTTATACAATCTCCCTCACAGAATGGTTGTGAAGAAAATGTTTTTAAAATACTATATAAAGTATTCTTCCATCTTCCCACAAAAAGGCTATTTCTTTTCCTGCCAGATCCCTTTTGACTTTGCAGAATCTACAGTTATTCTATTCCAAAATCTTCTGATTTATTGGAGCTAAAAGAACAAACCCAAAGAAGGCCTTTAAAGATAAGGTCAGTGGATACAGGACTCGGGAAAGAAAAAGAAACCTCTAAAATCAAATATAAAATGCTCTGTTTGGGATTCAAAGCCCTTTATAACCTATCACAGTCCTGCCCCCACCACCTTTCCACTTTTCTTAAACTTTATACTCTGCTACATATGCTTCAATCCAGTGACATTGGCCTCCTTGCTCTTCCTTAAACAAGACATTCCATCTTTCAGTTCTGAGAATTTTCATTGAATATTACCCATGCCTGAATACCCTCCCCTCCTCATCTTGGACTCCCGGAACCTAGCACAGTGCACAGCACATAGAAGGTACTTAATAAAGGTCCCATTGATTTTATTGATGGACTGTTTTCTCAAGTTTCCTTCAAGTCTAAGCTAAAATCCCACCTTTGACAAGAAGCCTTTTCTCATCTTCCTTACTCTTTGTTCTGTTATTTCCAATTTATCCTGCATATAGCTTGTTGATGCTTATTTTATGTTGTCTCTCCCATTAAATTGTGAGATCTTGAGAGCAGAGACTGTCTTTTGCCTCTCTTTGTGTCCCCAGAGTGTAGTACAGTACCTGGTACATAGTAAGCACTTAAAAAATGTTTGTTGACTGGAAAAAAATTACAAAAGTATATACATTAATAGTTATCAACATATATATATATATATATATATATACATATATATATACACACACACATATATATATCCAAAATCAGTAGTTGCATAATACCACCTATGCTAGAAGCACAAGATGTAACTAGCAAGCATCTTTAATGATTTATCAGGGCTTCCCAACTTAAATAATGCATGTATTGGCCACTTAGTTACTAATTCTTTTCCTCTTAAGCAGTCATCATCCATTTAGACCAAAGCCTCCAGCCTTGCTCTAACTACCAAACTCAATTTTCTCTTTTACTTTCTTTTTCTGGCTTAATCTTATAATGAATGTTTCTGAGTGCCATTCCATCCCAAAATGGCCTATCCCCTTTGTCTCCATGCTACTGATGCAAAACCATTTGTGCAATACTGACTCCATACCTTTATTACCACAGCTCAACTTACAACACAGTCCCACATTTATATAACACTTTTTACTCTTACACATATTATCTCATTTTATCTTCATAATATCAATAGATCACATTTTAAAATCTACATTTTATAGATTAGGACACTGTAATGGGAGACAAAGTTCATTGTAATCTTGTATTGGTTTCACATTTTTATTGGTTTTACTTCAGAAGCCTAAAGAGGATAAATCTCTTTGCACTGTTGTCTAGTCTTTATACCATTAAGAAACTAGATATTGGGGTGGCTAGGTGGCGCAGTGAATAGAGCGCCGGCCCTGGAGTCAGAAGGACCTGAGTTCGGAGCCGGCCTCCGACACTTAATCCACACAAACAAAAACCTAGCCGTGTAACCTTGGGCAAGTTACTTAACCCCAATTGCCCTAAAGGGGCGGCTAGGTGTCGCAGTGAGTAAGAGCGCCGGCCTCGGAGTTGGGATGACCCAAGATCAAATCCGGCCTCAGAAAATGAGCACCCACGCATAAACAATGACTAGCCCTGTAACCTTGAGCAAGTTACTTAACCCCAATTGCTTTAATAAAAAAAAAAAAAAAAAAAAAAGAAAAGAAAAGAAACTAGATATTGAAGTCTTCTTTAGCCTGTGGAGTTCAACCATGCCCTTCATCTGCTCATATTACCTTGACTACAATTTCTATACTGTCAAGCATTGCATTCCTGCTTGTGCTTTTGTTTTCATCTTATTGATTTAATCACCAATTGAGTTTTCCAAAATAGTCGGTGTTCTATATTATTATTCCACTGCCCAAGGAATAGGAAATTATGTTTGACCAGCTTCACCTGAGTCTTCTTTTCTCCAGCTTTTAACCAGGAGCCATTTCCTAACCAATCATACCAACTCTTGATTGTGCTAAGCCCACTCAATGCAGGAACTGCAAAAACTTTCATTTCTCTTCTTCCTCCTTCAATTTCCCTACTCCCCCTTAGCTATCTCATTGCTCCATACACAGTGATAATGAGTCACAGTAGCACAACAATATAGTAACCTTGTATTTGACAAGTGTAAAGACTTAACATTTTGGGATAAAAATTCATTATTTGGTTAAAAAAAAGTGTTGGGAAAACTGGAAAGCAATGTGGCAGAAATGGGGCATAGACCAATGTCTCACATCATTTACCAAGATAAGGTCAAAGTGGTGATATGACCTAGAAACGAAAGTCAAGGGAAGGGAAAATTTATGAAATTCAATAAGTAACAGTAGCCATATTTTGCTAATTTATTAGTATTGGCTTTAAAAAGAATTTGCTTTTTTAAAAAGGGTGATGGAAACTATGGGTCAAAATTTAACAGCATGGCTATTAATTCCTGGGTTTAATATACCCTTGCTCCCTTTCCTGGGTTTAATTTATCCTTGCTCCCTTTCCTCTCATAAGTTGACAGTAACCTCCAACTTCACTGCTCTTGATTATAATGTCCTCTCTTATTTGGTTTACTATACTCATCATATTCACTGTGTTCCTTACCTGATACCAAACAAAACTACACATATTTACATAGCCTTTTAAAGTGATGCCTCATTTTACATACATTATCTCATCTGATTCATACAACATCCTGGTGGAATAGACAGCATAAATATCATTGTCCTCCTTTTAAAGATCACTAAACCTCCAAGAATGTAAGGTTACATAGCTAATAATCAATGAGGCCACACCAATACTCGATCTTCAGAGCTCTATGCACTTATTAGGTTTAATTAGTCTGAGATTCTTGATAAACTAGCCAAATTATAAGAAACCCAAAGTTGAAGGTTCAAACTCCACAAGTTTCAATCAACTTTGCTCAGGGCCAAAGTCAATGTCAACCCTTGGTCAATTGATCATGTTACAACTATACACCAAGAATCAGGTGAAAGAACATGGATAATCAGTCAGAAAACAATAATCTGTTAAATATCTAACATGTACCAGGGACTATGTTTAAGCACTGAGGATACAAAGAAAGGCAAAAAATAAAAGCCCCTGATTAAAAAAAAACAAATTCATAGTCTAATGGGGAAAACAACTTTCAGACAACCATGCATAAACAAGATATATCCAGGATATCTTGAAAATAACCTTTGATGGAAGATACTGGCATTAAGGCAGACCAAGAAAGGCTTCTTAGAGAAGGTGGAATTTTAGCAGGGACCTAAAGAGAGCCAAAAATGTTGGGAGATAGAGAGGGGGGGGGATTCCAGACATGGGGGACAGTCAGTGAAAATGCATGGAGTTGGGAGATAAAGTGTTTTATGTGGGGAATAGCAAAAAGGCTATTGGATTGCAGCATATGATGGGAAGAAGGAGAAGAGAAAAGAAGTTGTAAGAAGACTGATAGGAAGGAGCCCATTTATGGAGGAATTTAAAGGTCAAAAATTTGGCAGATAGGTGACACAATGAATAGAGTGCTTGTTCTAGAGTCAACAAGACCTGAGTTCAAATACAGCCTCAAATACTTACTAGCTGTGTGACCCTGGTCAAGTTTCTTAACCTGTTTGCCTCAGTTTCTTTGACTGCAAAATTGGAATAATACAGTACCTACCTCAGAGAGTTGTTGTGAGGGTCAAATGAGCATAGTCCCTAGCACACAGTAGGCACTATATAAATGCTTATTGCCTTCCCTTAATCCTGCAGGTGATAAAAAGTCACTAGAGTTTATTGAATAGGGAGATTTTAACAGCTGCCAGAGGATGAACTAGAGTAGGGAGAGACTTGAGGTAAGATAAGCAATTAGAAGGTTATTACAGCACTTCAGGTGTAAGGGGGAGGGGGAGTCAAGACCAGATAGATGGCAGTGTCAGTCAGAGGAGACTGACAGGAGATGTTATGAAGGTAGAAATGATAGGACTTTACAACATTGAGGATGGATGTTGGGGGAAGGGAAGTGAGAGATAGTAAGGAGTTGAGGATGATGACACCTAGATTGAGAACCTGAGTGATTGGGGAAATGGTGGTATGTACATTCAACAATGACAAGAAAATTAGGAGGAGGGGAGAGCTTGGGGGGAAATGTGAGTTCACTCTTGGACACACTGAGCTTAAGATTTCTACTGGACATCCAGTTTAAGATGTAGGGAATTAGAACTATAGGATTAGAGATCAGGAGAAAGATTAGGACTGGATAAGTAGATCTAAGAACCATTAGCATAGGAATGATCATTGAATCCATGAGAGCTGAAACAAAATAGTAAAAAGGGAGAAGAGGGCCACAGATAGTGACTTGGGGGATACCCACACCCAGTGACGATGAGCGAAAGGAGAACTAGCAAAGGAGGTTCAGAAGGAGTAGTCAAACATGTAGAAGAAGATCCAGGATAATGTACTGTCATGAAAACCAAGAGAGTATCAAGGAGAAAAGGGTGACTGACAATGTCAATGACTGCAGAGAGATCAAGAAGGAGGAGAGTTAAGAGATGGCAGTTAAGAGATCACTGATAATGTTGAAGAGAGAAGTTCCAGTGAAGGATGAGGTTAGAAGCCAGACTGCAGAAAGTTAAGAGAATGAGAGGAAACGAAGTGGAGGTATCTGTTGTAGACAACCTTATCAAAGAAGTTATCCATGAAAAGAAGGAGAAATATGAAATGATAGTTATCAGGGATGGACAAATCAATTAAGGAGTTTTTGAGGATAGAAGGGAAGCAGCCTATAGAGAGGGAGATATTGAAAATTAGTAAGAGACCAAGAAGGAGGAGGGGGCAATCTGGAGAAGGCAAGATAGAATGGAATCACTTGTGCATGTAGAGGGGTCAGCTTCAGTAACCTTCTGGCTACCTTCTAGCACAGTGTATCACCATGGCTAGAAAAACAACTGTAAACACACTAAAATGATATAATCTCCCCACATATTTTGTCAATTAAAAATAAAGAAAATTAAGACACTAGATTTAAAACTAGTTAGTAGTAGAACAAGAGAAGTAGCTTTCTTGAATCTTGATTCCTGATTGACCTTTCTTTTTCTGGTCCTTTTTTCTGAAACTTGGCACCAGATTTAGTTAATCTACTTTTCCCTCTCAGTACAGACTGTGTTCTCACCTACAAGCCTGCTGAAGTTGTAGTGACTAATTCATCATTATCACAACAACCCCTGCAGGGCCATTGCCCTGACCTTCATTCACTTCTATCAGTCTGTTTCCTGTAGCAGTCACCAATAACAGGAAGAAAGTTAAGGTTTGAGAAGCTGAAAATATATGTGTGTATGCATGCACATATGTATACATGTACATGCAGATATATAATGTATCTGGATTTTTTTCTGAACATGCTTTCCCTTTCATGTGACTAACCTTGGAGGAATAGTTTTAGTAGGGAAGCTGGAAGACTGGACTATTTTCTATATATGATTAAAATGAAAGCTGGAGAGGAGAGATTAAAGATTAGGCACATGATAATTGGGATTTGGGGGGTTATTTTTGTTGTGCATGTATTTTTTTAATGATCTTGATAAACTCAAATTAAACACAGCTGCTTGTTGAGATTTGCCACAGATTTCCACAACTAAAGTACATCTGGGAGCTGATAGGCATTCCTCATTTGTTTTTCTATTCATTTCAGTCCAGCCCAGCCTACTCTGATACCTTGCATTAGTGAATGACTGTCTCTTCACCATAAATGACTGGGGGAAGGGGACAGATGGGTATCCAAAGATGTCCAGAGCAAGATGCCTGCTTAATCAGAGCTAGAATAAAATGTTTATGTTACACCACTAGGCAGGGGATAGGTCTGGCCCCATTACACTGAAAGACCATCAGCTCATCTGTTTTTGTCCTGCAAATTAATTGACCTGTCACTCTAATTCATCACAAGCATCCTAAAATAGGCTTGCTTCTCTGAATCCCCACTGCCCATATCTCCACTGCCATCACCTCTCAAAGTGGGAAATTCTGTTTCCTTTCATTTATTTTCATTATGCATTCTCTAAACCCTAAAAAAAGAAAAACAGACACCCAATACAAGCAGCCAATGACACCCCCCACCCAAAAATAATTCTTAGAACAGCAAAGCCTACTCTCCATAATAAGAGAAGGTTTCCCTCATCACCATTACAATAAATCCACTTGTATATAGGAGATAGAGACAGAGACAAAATACAGTGTTAACCTCTTCAACCCGGGCATTTAGCAATTCCCAAAGGCAAAAGGTTGTAGCTGCTTTTTCCTATTCTTCCAAACTCCATTCCCTCTGCTCCCCAAACACACACACACACACACACACACACACACACACACACACACACACACTTCTCTCTCTATTCACCTTCCACATTTATCAGAATCCCAATAAACACGAAAGATCTACTTAAGCAAGTCTGCTTAGCTTGTAGGAGGAGGCGTGGTGAGGAGGAGTAGGAAAGGGAGAGTGAGTGGTGGGAACAGGAGGCAAAGGCAGGGGCTCTCTGCATTCAAGGCTGGAGAGAGAACTAAGAGAAGCTGGTACCCCAAATCCCACTATTAGAGGGATTCCCTCATCACCTCCAGTACAAAATTCTCTCTTTCAACCCATGGTCCCCAACATGCAATGTGCACATTTAAAAAATTATTAACACACACACACACACACACACACACACACACACACACACACACATTAGTGATTTTATAAGCCACTCTCCCAGTGGCCAGCCCAGAGGACGAGTTTGACCCAAAACGGACAAAACCCCGGATCTTACAAGGCAGGAATAGAGGGGTGGAAACAAGCCAGGGAAAACACACACACATATAAACACACACACACACACACACACACACACTCATAAACACTCTAGGTAAAAGACGCGCTAAGCGGTGAGGGCAGACGCTGCTCACCTCTTGGCAAGGAGGTAAAGGGAGACTGGAGGAGGCGGCTAGGTCCACAGCCCAAGCTGCCCGGCAGCTAGCGGCGAGCGCCCAGCAGCAGAGCCAAGCGGAGCTCCAGCGCGGCGAGCTCCCGCGCCTGGGCGCCCTGGCAGGCAGCCCCCGGCTTCTCCTGAGCGCCGCACTCCTGTCCAGCCGCTGCATCTCTAGCTCCGGGCTGGGGAACAAGCGGAGAGGCAGGAAACCTCCGGAGAGGGTGGAGGATCCAGATGCCTCGAGCCACACACCAGCGGTTCTGCAACCGGCCAATCGGCCGGCAGGGAGCGGAGCGGAGCGGGCGAGCCTTTAGCCGTCTCCGCTCTCAGCTGTGCGCACCCCACCTGGCCTCAGCTTGCTACTGCTGTTTTTGCTCCAGCCGCTGCCGCTTCCCCCAGGACTGCCAGGCTGACAGCGCGGGTCGCCTCCGTCACGCAGCGGAGGGAGGGTTCGGGGGAGAGAGGGAGGGAAAGAGGGAGGGAGAGAGCTAGGATGAGAAAGAAGGAGGGAGGGAAGGGAAGGAAAGGGCCCAGCGCTGGCGCCGCGCGGAGCTGGCACAGGAGGCGGGGAAGGTTGGCGGAGATGGCTTCGAGGGAGGGGACGAGAGAGCTTCGAGAGCTGTCTTTTAAAGAAGGTGCTGAGCTGAGAGAGGGGAGCAGGTGGTGTGGGAACTGGGGGGCCGAGAAGTAGCAGTCATCCGCAGCCTCCCTGCCCAGCTGGGCTTTGGTTCCAAGGAAGGATGAGGGGCCTCCTAATGCAAGATAGTGTTCCCTGGGGTTGCCAGGGAACGAGGATGGCAAGGGCGTGGGGGAAGCCCAGTTGGGTGGTGCCCCCGCGGTGGCCTCTCAGCCCAGGGAGCATCCGCCTCCCTGCGGAGGTACAGCACCAGGGCAAAACCTCCAGAAGACGAGCCATTTTAGAAACCTTTCTCCCCCAAGATAACTATTCTATTAAAAAAAAAAATCTAAGATAGCTAGACAAAGCCCAATTTCTAGTAAATAGTTGAAATTAAGAAGGCTGAACTGGGTGGGCCAAAATCAGAAGCACTCCACTATCCGATAATTTTGACATCTGAAAAGAAAATTCGCCCTGTAATTTGAGATCTAACATGGGGGAGGGGGAGGTGATCTAGGCAAAATGCAGGCAGGCCCCAGAGGTGTGTCCAGGACAGTGTCAACATACTCAAATAAAACTGTTGAAGGTCAAATTCATGAGATGTGCCATATTCATTAATAAAAATTTAATCATTAATAAAAATGTTATATAAAGAAGACACAACATGCTTTAAAAAAAACAGGATGGAACACTTCCCCTTTAAAAAAATATTTTTTTAAAGTCATCTTCCTATATAACAACTCAATGAAAGGATTGCCCTATTGAGGAAAAGTTTTAGTAATCTCAAGCATACCCTTTCATATTTTGATTTCACCTATAAATTAAATTTTATTTGTTTTCAAAAACGAGTACGGACTTGCCTTCTGTCAGAGATAGGGAATCCCAAGAAAACTCTAAGAGTATAATTTTATAACCTAATAAAATAATTTTATCCCTAAGACCAGGCTTCGAGTTTTAAAAGGTAGATTATCCAGGGACTTTCATCCATTTAATAGCTTATCCAAATAATTTATCAGAAATTCCCAGTGGGTTTTGGTTTTGTTGTCATTGTTGTCTGTTTTGTCAGCTTCATGGAGACTTGTTTTGTATACAACTAAGTTTCTGGATCCTTCACTTCATTGTAGCTTAGCAGTTAAAACAGAAAGGTCAGACTTAAAACAGTGACTGAGCCTACTGGATCCCAAATTCCCAGAAGGAAAAGAAAAATGTGTCAACACCAATAGCACAAGTATATAAAAGGATCTTGAAGCATAGTTGATAAACTGAATTTAAGACCACAGTGAAAGAAAATCAATGTCCCAAAAGATAAAAAAAAAAAGATACTGGAATACATTAGAAGTCTGATATGCAAGGGCTGGGAAATCATGAATCAATCATGAAACATTTTTAAAGGATTCACTCTGTGCTAGGCACTAGCACTCTAGCATGAAATGCACCCTGGCCTCAAAGAGCTGGATTTGCAATACAGATTTAAAACAAAGTAGTTAGGGAGAGAGAACAGTACTAGTTAATGGTTGGAGGGATCAGATTCACACCTGATCAGAAGAGGTTTTATGTAACAGGTAGTACTTGAGTTCAGTCAGGAAGAGAGGGAAGAAGAAAGGGAGGGAGGGAGGAAATAGGATTCTAGGAGGAAGAGGTGATGAAAGAGTGCCTTCGAGACATGAGTGATAGCCAGTACTAAGGCATAGAGATAGGAGATGGAGTTTCATGTGTGAGAAATATCAAGAAAGTGGGTTTGGCTAGATGGTAAAGGGCAGGAAAAGGCATAATAGATAATAAAACTGGAAAAGTAGGTTGGGGTCAGGTTGTGAAGGACTATAAAAGTCATACTGAAGAACCTAGTCCTACCATTGCTTCAGTTAGGATCATTTAGGTCCTATTAGACTATAATGTGTCTTTTGTTCACCATATGGTATAAATAATGGGGGAAAACAAAAGGGATGATTAAAAGGATGAAAAATAGACTTTGTGGGGAAAAGGTTGCTTCAAAAAAAAAAGTTGCCTAAAAAAGAGAAGCACATCTTCAAGTATAGAGCAGGTGTTTTGTTTTGTGGAGGAATTGATGCTCATTTATGCTTCATGTCCCAGAGGTGTGAAGCAAAAGAAATATTTTCAAATGAAGATGAAGAATAACTTTATATTCAAGATGATAAACATTTAAACAGGGTAGCAGAGGGGTTTGGAAATCTTCAGGAAAAGAACTGATTCTAGATCTCTTTGCACTACTATGTGTGCATTTACAATGTAAAAATTACATTTACAATGTAAAAAAAACCTTGATTCTTTAGGGAAAAAATCATTATATAAATATGAGTTGTTATTGGTCTGCTCCTTGGAGGGTGCAGACATTATTCTGCCAAAATTCAGGGGACTAGACTCAGTGATTTTTCAAGGTCCTTTCTCTCACAGTAATTGTAAAGCCTGGAATCAATCAAGCAACCAATCCACAAGCTTTTGTTAAGCACCTGCTATATACCAAACATTGGGGATACAAAATAGATATAAACCAGAGCCTGCTCTCATATCCTATCAATGGTGAGAATATGAATATATTTAAATAGAGAAAATAAATACAAAGTAGTTTAAAGGGCATTAGCAGTTGGAGGAATGAGGAAAGAAATCATGGAAGCAAGTACTAGGAACCAAAAGTAAAAAGACTAGTAGTGATTCTAAAGTTGTTTCTCTGAAAAAAAATCAGTCAATGTGCTTCTCAAAACAGATAATATCAATTCAATATTGTCCTATGAAATACACTGTTCAAAGACTGCTCCTACAATAAAAGACTTGTTTGGGAACATACAGGCAATATATGCCTATCTGTTAACTAATATTGATATTACATCAGTCATGAGTAACATGAAAATTTAATTGACAGAAAAGGCAAAACTTTGGAACAATGTACTCCCTTTCCAGTTTTTTTTCTATCTTCTTTTAAAAAAAAAAAGAATTATATTTTAAGTAATTACCAGAGTAATTTACATGTGTGATTTTTTTTTAAATTATCAAGTATTTCCTTTCCTTAAATATCTCAAATCAGAAGAGTCCATTTTTAAAAGGTTTTTTAAAAAGTTAACTTTCTAGCATTTAAATGTCTGGAAGATAGTGGTATCTAACTCAAATAGAAACAGGGTCACTATATCATATATTAGGATCTATGTTGACTTAGTTTTAAAATGTAAAATTATCTATGTTTTATTGCATTTTTGTTTTATTTTGTAAAGTATTTCCCAATTACATTTTAATCTGGTTCTCGCTGAATTCACAAGTATCATTGGCTTCATGCATATGTTTCTGACACAAAGAATATGGATCACTTAGGATATGGGACCATGGAGTCAAATTAAGGATGACTAACAGAACATACTGGATATAGTCAATGATCTAATCATATATATATATATGCAAATATATGTATACATATTTATCATATTTATGGTCATTTTTCAGTTTTGTCTAATTCTTTGTGACTTCATTTGGGGTAAAGATACTGGAGTGGTTTGCCTTTTCTTTCTCAAGATAATTTTACAAGTAAAGAAACTGAGCTAAATAGGGTTAAGTGACTTACCCAGGGTCACACAGTAAGTCTCTGAGGTCTAATTTGAACTCAGGAAGATGAATTTTCCTTACTCCAGGCCTGGCACTCTCTATTTCTATGGACTCATCAACTATTAACAAAGAAAACCTCCCAACACCACCAAGTATTATCTCAATTTGGCAGGTGGATAAACCAAGTTTAAAAGTTAAATGTCTTCAATAATTCAACATTTATTTAGCACCTAGTATGTACTGGGAAATTATGCTAGATGCTAGAGAGCCAAAGACAAAAATCAAACAGTACCTGCCCTCAGCAGACTTCTTTTCTGCTTTCCTTACAAGTTACCAGTGTAGCATGTGAAAAGAGCAATGTATTTGGAGTCAGATATCCAGGTCCAAAACCCACTTCACTCACTAACCGTCTTTGTTGCTGTTTGTCCTTTGTTTTCAAAGAGGACCAATGACATCACAGGGTGATGACTTGCTCATGAATTGGATCTAAGTGACACAAAGTTGAACAAAAGTCTTGTTCTCTCATCCAGCGTCATCAAGGTCTAACAGCAGGACAAAAGCCAGGGCAACTGGTGATTGCTTGAGATGCAGTGGATGATCTTTGCACCTCCAATGTCTGATCAAGTTCTAAGGGTTCCAAGCACCTGCTGCCTTCATGGCCATTGGAACAAGTTGTTCACATATGCCCATTCCAGAAAAGTCTTTTTTTTATCAATTTTTTTTTTGCTTTTTGGAGGGCAATTGGGGTTGTGACTTCCCCAAGGTCACATGGCTAGTGTGTGTGTGTGTGTGTGTGTGTGTGTGTGTGTGTGTGTGTGCGCGCGCGCGCGCGTGCGTGCGCATGTGTATGTGGGGGGGAGAGTGTTAAGTGTCTAAGGTGGGGTTTGAACTCAGGTCCTCCTGACTCCAGGGCCAGTGCTCTATTCACTGCACCACTTAGCCACCCCCCAGAAAAGTCTTCACATGCTTGGGGTAGACACCCCTCTAACTCATCAGTGAGTCTGAAACTTGTCAGTTACCCTCCCAGCCCATAGCCCATCTGCCAAACCTGTTTTACCAGGGTGTGGCTGTTGCACATGCTATGGCTTCTTGGAGCTATAGGTGAGAGTTGGGTGAAAGGTGGACCCCAAGGGTGGATAAGCAGCCCTGAGACGTGCTCAGCAAGCCCTCACACCAGAGGCACTAGTCTTCCTTGAACACCCCATATGCCCCTACTGCCACTAACTATTTGTGTAACCTTAGGCAAGTCAATTAACCTCTCTAGGCCTTAATTCCCTAATCTAAAAATTGAAGGGGTTGGACTAGATAGTTTCCAATATCTCTTCAGCTCTATATCTATGATGCTATAATTCTATGAAATGGGCAATTTAAAGAAGTTATGCTTGCAAGCTGGGAACAGGAAAGGTTTCACAGAGGAAGTGGGGCCTGAGCTGAGCTTCAAGGGAAGATTTTGATATCAACTTTAAGCACTAGATGTCAATACATCAAGGACTTATGATTTTGTTCATGTAGGAAATGAAGATTTCCTATATATGTATCACATATACATTATGATTCTATACAAATCTACTAATGAAGATTCCAGTCCCCTCATATTCTGTGGTCTCAGAGGTACCAGGTCATACTGCTTGTGTCAGAAGCAGAATCTGAATCCAGATTGCTGGTTCCAAGACTAGCAGCATTCTATCTGTTCTGCCATGGTGTTTCTTTTACCATAAACAAAGTTGTTACATAGTATTAAAACAGTATTGGGTGTTAGTAAAATTTTCAAGTTTAAAATACTTGATATTTCTAAACTGCCCTTTGGAAATATATAATAATAACATTTCCCACCTATTTCGTTAGTTCTGGGTTCTGCTTCTGTCATGTCAAACTGACTCCTAATTAGAGTGTTATTTAAAGGTACCCATATGCTGTCATCCCTCTGGGAAACACAAAAGGTCACTTGTTTGGTGTTCTTTTTTTCTTCCTGAGAAGAGAATTGCTCAGCTCAACCTAATAACCATGTTGCAACTGTAATTTTTACTGAATCCTGTAGTATAATGATTTTGAAAATAGATTTGGACACATTGCTTAGTTTGTAATATTTGTATTCTCTGCCTGAGAATGGCTCTATTGTAGCATTTTCCTACATGTTGGATGTATTCTAATGAGCTATTGTTACTACATCTGAGAAATACAAGAGTCATATTTTCCCATTTTCCAACTTTCATCACCTTACAAGAATACCGATTATGTTCATTGTTTGTGATGTCGAAAACATGCTCCATTTTTGGCTTGGGAAAAGTGGATCATGGATTTTTAATACTATAAAATGTCATTGATACTCTCTAAAATGTAACCATAGTGTGACAGGATTTAATTATTTTTCCCCTTATTCATATTTAAATAATGTGCCCTTTTCTGTTATATTCTCAAGCATCCCCCAAATTAAGAAGTTCATCTTAAAGGCATCCTTTGCTAACACTGTACTTGGGAAAGGTATGCAATGAAAAAAACTGCTTGGCAGGAACCAGATCTCTGCTTTCAAAATGAGCCAACAGAGCTTTTCTGAGGTTGGAGTCCAATGGTTATCACTAGCCTATTCACTTAATTCGACTTAAATGGAATAGGTATGCCACATATTTTAAATTGCTATTTTTATACTATAAGTTGCAAAGAAGGTGCCAACCTGAATGGGTAAAGGAAATTTCCTTACTCAGGAGTTTACACCAATCAAATCACATATCCAGTGACTAAACCTAAATCAGAATCTGAGGAATTTAAGATTTACTTTTAGACATGCTGTGGGAAACTGAAATGAGTGTCTTTCTCTTCCTCAAACACTAAGTTCCATTAAACTAAGAGATGTACAATAGCTGCTTTACCTTTTTTTTTTTGCTTTTTTGAAGGGCAATTTGGGGTTAAGTGACTTGCCCAAGGTCACACAGCTAGTTTTTGTGTTAAGTGACTGAGGCCAGATTTGAACTCAGGTCCTCCTGACTCCAGGGCTGGTGCTCTATTCATTGTGCCACCTAGTTGCCCCACATTTCTTTATGAGATATCAATGACAAATGAGGCTTCTCTACGGATCATTCAAGGACTACCAAAGAAAAGCTTCACAGGTATCATTTTCTCTACTAGTCATAAAAGATTTCTCCTATTTTCTCCCACTGTCCTGGCTTAGAATTCTACTCTTGTCACACAGCCCCCTCTAACACCACTCCACTTTTATCTCATATTATTTACTACCATTCAAATACCAACAGTGACTTAGGAAAAAGCTTTGACAATGCCAAAAAGACCAGGAATTTGTACATCCTGAATAGCCCTTATGCTACTATCTGAGGCATCTGAAATGATGCCCAGGATATTGAGCAAATGCTGCCATAGGGGTATAACCCTCACCAAAGCTTTGACAGGTTACCTCCTTCATAGATTTTTATTTGTAACCCCTCTGATGAGCCCATTGGTTACCAGGTGATTTAAAGCCAAGTGAGCTGGGCAACTGCAAATTACAAAATCCGTAATGCATTAAGAACTGGCAACCAACTGGCTTTCCCATTTGGAATACAGAAATTTGTATTTCATTCCTGGCCACATATTTTTCTTTGATTCTTAATATTTTGATGTTTAAAAATTACATTCCTTTCATTCTGAGAGTCCAAATTTTAAAAGTCTTTTCTCTCCTATGACATTTTCTAATGCTTAAAACTTTTAATAGAGTAACCAAATATACTGGCAGCGTTCATTATTTTGATCATGCTGGATCGTCACCAAGATATTTGCAGAGCTGATAGTTAATTGTTTGATCATCTAAAAATGAGTTTGATGCAAAACAGAACCTCAGTGGGTTGGTATGTGTTTAATTTTGCTTTTTACTATGGTCCATAATTAGTCACCAAAGGCTGTTGAAAATGTATCCACAACCACTGCAACAAAAATACCGTAACCATCCTAATTTACGTTCACTTTTTTTCATTGCTCTCAACATAAATAACATTATATTTAACAAATAAACATGAAAGTTACTGCTGCCATTCAGGCTTGTAAACCAGATACAATAACTTTAATGTTAAAATTTGTTTTGTTTTATTTTGGGTTTTTTTTTAGGGCAATTGGGGTTAAGTAATTTGCCCAAGGTCACACTGCTAGGTTTTTGTGTGTGTGTGCATTAAGTGTCTAAGGTCGGATCTGAACTCAGGTCCTTCTGACTCCAGGGCCGATGCTCTACTGACTGCGCCACCTAGCTGCCCCTTAATGTTAAAATTTTGATCATACGACTAGGAGGATGAAATTTTCTTATATTTTGCTATTAGAAAAGTGCACATTTACTTAAGAGTCATGGTTTCAATAATACAAATACGCTCTCTCCAATTATATAACCTGGAGTGGCTAGGTGGCACAGTGAATAGAGCACCAGCCCTGGAGTCAGGAGGACCTGAGTTCAAATTTGGCCTCAAGCACTTGACACAATTACTAGCCATGGGACTTTGGGCAAGTCATTTAACCCCAATTGCCCTCCAAAAAAAAGGCAAAAAAAATTATATAACATATATTAAATCTTCCTCCTGTTTCTGCATTTACTGAAGTTCATGATCTTTTAGCCAACTTTCCAGTTATGAGTTTTAACCTTTTAGTGATAAGAGAAAAGTACATACAAGCTTTTTTTTTAATATTGCAAAAGACTACTTTTTTCCTGAACAACACTTAATAGAAGAATGCTTTGAATAATTTCAAGTGCAACCATGTATGTGGCACTCTCTCAGATCTCTGTATCTGCCCCTTATGCATGAACTTCTTTGTAGTCCTGTATTTCTCAATGCTATTAGAGTATCTCCAATTCAATGTCCTAACAGCACCTGAAATTGAACCATCATAAAAAAAACTTTTGACACTTGAAATACCCTCTGCTTTCTGTCATATCTGATCTGTCCCCCTCCCTTCAAAACTTCAAGAAGTTAAAGCTTTTGCAAATACTGAGAAAACTGAAAAATAGTCTGACAAAAATTGGACTTAGACCAACATCTTATACCATATTCCATAATGCATTCAAAATGGATACATGGCATGAATATTAAAGATCATACCATATAAAAAGTTAGAAGCAGATATATCTTTCCTAATTATAGATAAAAAATGAATTTTTAACTAAACAAGGAATCTAAACAATGACAAAAGAAAAAATAGAATATTTTGATTACATGTAATTAAAAAACTTTTGCACAAACAAAAATAATGTATCTAGGATAAGAAGAGAAATGGTCAACTGGGGGGAAAGGTCTTTGATAAAAGTTTGGTGTCCAAGATATATATACTATACATACACACGTATACATACACATACATACATACATACATATACACAAGTATACATGGTTAACTGAAAGTCATTCTCCAATGGATATGTGATCAAAGGATATGAACAAACAATTCTCAAAAGAATTACCAACTATTAATAACTATATGAAGGAAAATTGTTAATAAGAGAAATGCCTTAAATAAGGAAGTTTGGAAGAGGGAAGAGTTTGGAAGGAAAGAAGGTACACAGTAGGTGTTCAATGAAAGGAACCAGGATATGGTAGGACAAGCCCTGGATTTAGACTCATAAGACCTGGCTTTCTATGTAACCTTAGGCATAGAATCAAAGTCTTAGAGTGTTTGAGAGTTGGAAAGGACCTAGTCCAATCTGTACATGAAAGAAACCCCCACTATTATGTCTGCAATAGTGGTTGTCCAGCCACTGTTTAAAGGCTTCTTAGAAGTGGAAATCTACCATCTTTCAAGTTAATACGTTTCACTTTTGGACAGCTCTAACTTTTAACAACTTTTTTCCTGACATCAAACCTAAATTTGTCTCTTTGAAACTTTCACTCACTGCTACTAGTTCTGCCTTTTTGGGGCCAAACAGTACAAATCTAATCCTTCTTCTTCGTGATAGCTCATGGTAGCTCTACTTGAAGACAACTAGCATGTTGTCCCTGAGGTTTCTCTTCTCTGGGTTAAATATGTCCAGTTCCTTCAACCAACCCTCGTATTTCTGGCCTGTTTCTTTTTCTGTAAAATTATGGGTTGTACTAGATTGCTTTTAAGGTCCCTTTCTGCTTTAAATCCTGTGAAATATTGAGTGAAAATATTGAGTGATTGAGTCTTATTATTTACTCCCCAGGTATTCCCAGGATGGGTACAACCAAAACAAGGCTAAATAAGTGAAGCTCCATACTGTAGCATCTATAGCATCATGCAAAAGAGCTCTTTCCCAGGACATAGGTAACCTGGAGAACTGTCTGACTCTGTCTCTAACTAGCAGTATGCCTCAATCAAGTCGCTTAAACTCTACAGGTCTTGTTGGACCCAGCTCCACTCTGCCATTCCCTCTTTGATTTGTCACTTTGCCCTTCCTGAATGTCAGACACAAATCCACTCACCCTTTCCTTGTTGTAAAACAGGCAGCCCAACCTTTCCTTCATTGATTTGTAAAACAGAACTCCACCTTCCTTAATCTGTAAACAGGCAGAACCCCCACCCCTTGCTTACCCTTGATTAATCTGTGGGTGGGAGTCCCAGCTTAGGGTTTGGCTCTGGCGGGAAATTCAAATGTATACTGACCAATCACCAATTGTAGTTTCAAGTATACACTGACCAATCACTGGAGTTTCAGCTTACATCACTGTAATTTCAGCTTATGTAACCTGGCTATGGAACCTCTATAAAACCTGTACACTGTCTGTGCCAAAATGCTGTCTGATTTGGGTGACCATGTACCCCGACAGTCCCGAGGTGTTCTGCGGTAATAAAATCCACTTTTTAAATTTAATCTTGGGGATCTTCTGTCTCGCTTTTATTAAGGTACAACAGTCTCAGTCTCCTTGTCTGTAAAATGAAGTTGAGCTAAGGTTCCCTCCAGCTCTGATTTCTTTTATTTAATTCTACTATTAACTTGTAGATTTTGAATATTTCCTATAAACTATTCATACAAATGCAGGGGATTTGTGAACAGAATTATCCAAACTGATTAGATTCACTTTCTAATTATAAAAGTTGTCACTTAGTCTTGGTCTAAGAGTCTAAAAGCACAAAAATGAACTTAATGGCAAGAAGTCCAGTCTATACCCTGAACATATATATATATATATATATATATATATATATATATATATATATATATATATATATATATATATATATATATATATATCCATTTACACTGAATGCCTTAGGGAAGAACAATGTCTGTTTCTTTGTTTTGACAAAATCAAAAACTATTTAGGTGAAAAAATAATAAAATAACATAAAGACACAAAAAGCACAGTGCCTAGACATAGTACTTAATAAATACTAGTTGATTGATTGATGAAACTTGTACATCAATAGGGGAAAAATAATTGCTTAACCCAGCTTTCTGCAATGAACAAGACTAATACTCTGAAGGCTCATTCTTTTTAGTCTGGAAGGCTTTTGATTGTTTACCTCAAATTGTTTACCTCAAATTCAATTGTGTAATACTCATACTTACTACTTCTCACCTGTGTGTTTAAGAATTTTGGCAATGCTTTCAATGATCCCAAACTGTTCCTTGGAAGAAAAAAGTCCTTCTTTCCAACACCAATAATATCCTGATGATACTATTAAGAGTTCCACGTTTTTCGGACATGACCTCTGAAGAATTAAAATTACAGGTGATTCAAAGAGCAATAAAATGAGTATAGTTGGTATAAACAGATTACAGCATAATACCAAAAATGATTTATATATAAGAAGTAGCATAGAGGTACACCAAAGATATTCATGACCAGAAAAGGACATGGAGTGGTTTTCTAATGAGAGGGAAGGATTGCAGACAGCCCAGATGTCCCATTGCCATTCACAAAATACCAAAAGACCCAAAGGGAAGGGAAGTTTCCAATCTATTATGCAGATCCTTAATGGAGAGCTAATGGAAGGTTCTAAAGGGAAATACAAAAAATCCTAGAATTCTGGAAGTTGTCTGTTCCTGTGATAAAATAAAAAAAATATGATTGTCTGGGAAAATGAAGGATTGTTCTCTTGGAGAAAAAAAAAAGAATAATTTCAAATTTCTCCTCTAGATTAAGATGAGTAATTAAGGGGATAAAAAGGACAAATCAGAGATGTCATTGTAGGGTTTAATTTTTATAAAGCACATGCAACCTTCCATCCTAAAAGGGAAAATGGGTAATATCCAGTTGGAAAATATTAAATGAATACAAAATCATAAGATAAGTTAGATACTAACTAGAAAATTAAATTCAAGATTTTTTTTTTTTTTGCTTTTTGGAGGGGCCATTGGGGTTAAGTGACTTGCCCAAAGTCACATGACTAGTTTTCTGTGTCAAGTGTCTGAGGCTGGATTTGAACTCAGGTCCTCCTAACTCCAGGGCCGGTGCTCCATCTAGGTACCACCTAGCCGCCCCAAATCAAGATTTTTTTAAAGGATGTGAAGTCTATTTATAATAACCTGGAAAGACTTATGTAAATTGATGCTGAGTGAGAGGAGCAGAACCAGGAGAACATTGTACATAATTACAGACATATTGTATCTGTGATGACTGACTTTGATAGACTGGGCTCATCTCAGCAATGCAAGGTTATAAGAAAATTCCAAAGGACTCATGATGGAAAAACCATCCACAACCAGAAAAAGATTTATGGAGTCTGAATGCAGATTGAAGCAAACTACTTGCTCACTTTCTCTCTTTTGTTCCTTCTTTTTTGTTCTTCATTCCATTGGTTATAATCCTTCTTTACAACATGATTAATGTTTGATGTGAAGGTATTTGTAGAACCTATACTGGATTGCATGCTGCCATGGACGGGGTGGGGGAGGGGGAGAAAATTTGGACCTCAACAACTTGTGGAACTGCATGTTGTAAACTAAAAGTAAATAAATAAATAATGTGAAGTCAAGCAAAGATCATTCCCAGAAGGCAATCTGGCAATTTGACAATGGCTTAAAAAGTAATTTTTGCATTATTTTTGCATAAAGATAGAAAGTAAAAGTGGTATGTCCTTTCTGAAAGGACATAATCCCAGCACTATCCTCAATTCCTCACTCCCCACTCACCCTACAATTCCAGCTTCTGAAAATTGAGCCCAGTGGTCTAGCATCAAGGAAATATTCCCAGTTTTAGGGGGAAAACACCATTAACCAATCTCAGAACTAGGGAAATCTTGGATAACTGAAATCCACAGATAATCTATGAACCTGAAAAAGATATTTGCTTTGATCCTCTGATTTGGAGTTGGAAGGGATCTCAGGGACATTTAGTCCTACACCCCTTATTTTAACGGGGGAAATGAGGCCCTGTAAAGGTCATGACTTGCCTGATATCACCTAATTAGTGTCAAAAGTGGGATTTTAAATTTTTTTGATGCAAATGTGAAAGCCTTTTAGAATTTATGTTAAATTTATTTTATTGGAGCTAGTTTGGTGGGGCCTGAATTCACTCTAGGAAGCCTAGAGTCTCCTTGGATGACTTTCAAAAGAAGCAAATTGCCCTTATATACAGAAAGAAGTTGTTTTCTTATGTAAGGCTTTAGCCAAATGATTGTTTTCTAGGAACCTCAGTGGACTCACATCAAGAGTGGTTTGAAAATATACATATGCTTATAGACTAACTGGAAATGTCTTTGTAGAGGAAATAAGCTTAATAAAAAGCTTTCCACATATTGGAACACTATAGATATGGTACCTTTCAAAGATGTTTGGCTCCAATATCTCTTTAAAACAGGATAGGTTATTAAGTCTAATTACCAGAAGAAATAATATATCATAGCATCAAACCAGAATAAGGTTTTTTCAGAAAGAGCTAGTTTCTCCTTTAGCAGGGTTCAATTTATTCTGTTTAACTAGGAGTAGCTCCATTTAATTCAACAAACAATTATTAAGCACCTCATATGTGCAAGGCAAAAAAGAACCAGAACGGCATACCAGATACAGGGATAATTGTGGAGTCAGGAAGAGCTCACTTCCAGTCTTGTCTCACAGAGCATCCTTCTTTTCACTCACACATTCATTACCCCTAGTTCAGGCCTTCATCATCCCTGGCCTAGACTACTGTAGTAGACTCCTAACTAGCTCCCTTCTCCAATCCATCCTCTGCACTGCTACCAAAATCATCTTTCTAAAGCACAGGTCTTACTATGTCACATTCCTACTTGAGAATCATCAATGATTTTTTATTGCCCTTAGAATAACAGCCTCCATCTCCTTCTTTTCTCTTTCTTCTCTCTCTTGGTGACCTCATCAATTCCAATGGGTTTATATACTATCTTTGAGATTTGCAATTTTATATATCCAGCTCAAATCTCTTTCTTCCATTCTATTCCCTCATTTTTTACTGCATATTTGATATTCCAGAGACATATAAAACTTAACATGCTGTAATGGTAATGTGATTTTGAATTTGAAGATCCCTTTGTGTTGGCAAAAGTACCAGGTACTTAGCACTTAGTAACTGATCAAGACTCCTGTCTCCTGTTACTGATGTAACAGGAAGGGGTTGGCTGAAGAAAGTAGGTAATATTGTGTATATAAGAAAAGCCCCAGAGAGGCACAGTCAGAATTTCCTTGAGACCAGATCTGGTGGCAGAACAGCTACAGAAGAATGGAAAACTGAGTCCTGAAAACTTGTCGTGGTGGAGCTTCTTCTGAGTAGGAGCCCAGAGCCAGGAGGCCAAGAGCCAGGAGCCCAGAATCTGGAGCCAAGAGCCCCAGAGCCCAGGAGCCAGGAGCCTAGGTGACTGAAGTATGACTGGGATGCTGAGACTTTGTTTGTTTGTGGCTTGGTTGATCCTTGAATTCCCTGGAGTGGAAATGGTGAGAGATCTGACATGGACCAGACCCTGTGAGCTTCAGGGTAGAGCAGGACCTCCCCAGAGAGCTGGTCAAGGAACTGGCAACTGTCTGCCATTGAACCCAGGTGACAGTCTGGTGAATCCAGGTAGAATTTGGGACCATGGAAGGGGATCCAGGGAATCTGAGAACAGGCCCCAAGTTAAGATGAAGAAAAAACCTCTCCTTGGGTACTGAGTAATTATGGAATTATAGTTTACTAGTGACCTAAGGGGTGGAGTGGTTTGTGTATGATACTTAAGTAAGACTTTGCTGAAAAAGTGACTGATTTGTATTTTGAATACTTTGAAACATTGTTACTGATAAGTGACTGATTGAGTTAATCAAGACTTTGCCCCATGAGTGGAAGACTTTGGCCATGTACTCTGAAACTACTGATAAGTGACTGATTGAGTTAACTTAAGAGTGGCTATTTTATTTTGAGACTATGTTGTGAATATTATATTGTGACTATTATATGATTGTTACTGATAAGTGACTGAGTTAACAGTTGCCCCATGAGTGGAAGACTTGGACTATTGTACTTTGAGATTATATTGTGATTTTCTGTGATAATTTGTAATATTGTGAATGCTGTAACTTGATTTCCTGTGGATGTTTTGCTTTGATTTGTTATGGCATAAATAGAGTGATCACTATACTGAGTAATCAGAATCTTAAAAGCTGTTCACAGTAGCATTTTCTGGAAAGCTTCTGTGCATGGCATTACACATGCCCAAAATGGAACTCATTACCTTTTCACCAAATACCCATCTCTCTATGGAACTTCTTAATTTTTATCCTGGGCACCACAATTCTTCCAGTCTCCTAAATTCATAATCCCAGCACTATCCTCAATTCCTCACTCCCCATTCACCCTACAATTCCAGTCACTTGCCAAAACTTGCCATTTATACTTCTACAATGTCTCTCATATCTTACCCTTTCTCTATATTCACATAGCGAACACCTTAATTCAAGCCCCCATCACTTAGAACCTGGACTATTGTGATGGACTAATAATTAGTCTGCTTACCTAAAATCTCTCTCCCACTCCAATTCATTCTCCCCACAAAACCCTCAATAAGTTCTAGTGGGTTTCTTTTACCTCTAGAATAAAATGTAAAATACTCTGTTTTCAATTATTTAAAGAGCTATCAAATAGAAGATTACATTTGATCTCTTTGGCCCCAGAGTACAGAAATAGGAACAAAGGGTGGAATTTGCAGGTAAGAAAAGTGAGGCTTATATAAAGAAAGCTTCTTGACAATTAAAGCTTCCCCCAAAATTGAATTGGTCATAGCAAACACTCTTTTTCAACAACCCAAAAGGTGATTTTATACACAGACGTCACCAGATTGTCAATATTGAAATCAGATTGATTATATGCACTGCAGCCAAAGGTGGAGAAGCTCTATATGGTCAGTTAAAACAAGACCTAAGGCTGACCATAGCTCAGGTCATAAGTTTATTATTGCAAAATTCAGACTTAAATTGATGAAAGTAGCAAAAACCATCAGACTGTATAGGTATGACCTAAATAACATTCCTTATTTATATGAAGTGGAAGTGATGAATAGGTTTGGATCTGGTAGATAGAGTGAAGACTATGGACAAAATATTGTACAAGAGGCAGCAACATAAGTATCCCAAAGGAATAAAAAGAGCAAGAAAGCAAAGTTGCTATCTGATGAAGCTTTACAAATAGCTATGGAAACATAAAAAGGGAAAGGGAAATAGACACTCAACTGAAGGCAAAATTCCAAAGAAGAGCAAGGAGAGATAAGGTAAGATAAGATAATGAACAATGCAAATAAATGAAAGAAAACAATAGAATGGGAAAGACAAGAGATCCCTTCAAAAAAATTGGCAATATCAAGGGAATGTTTCATACAAAAATGGACATAACAAAAGGTAGAGATTTGACAGAAGCAGAAGAAATTAAGAAGAGGTGGCAAAAAGATGCAGAAAAACTATACAAGAAAGGTCTTAATATTGAGCATAATGGTGTAATTACTGATCATTCCAGAGAATGAAGTCAAGTGGGCTTTAGGAAGCATCACTAACAATAAGGTTAGTGGAGGTGACAGAATTCCAGCTGGGCTGTTTAAAATCCTGAAAGATGATGCTATTAAAATGTTGCATTCAATATACCAGTAAATTTGGAAAACTCCACAGTGGCCACTGGTTTGGAAAAAAAATCAGTTTACATCCCAATCCCAAAGAAAGGCAATGCCAAAGAATGTTCAAATTACTAAACAGTTGCACTCATCTCACACAGCAGCAAGTTATGTTTAAGATTCTGCAAGCTAGACTTCAGCAATATGTGAACTGAGAATTACCAGAAGAGCAGTCTGGTTTTCAAAGAGGCAGAAGAACTAGAAGACAAATTGCCATCATTTATTGGATTATGGAGAAAGCAAGGAAGTTTCAGAAAAACATCTCCTTCTGCTTTGTTGACTACTCTAAAGCCTTTGACTGTGTGGATCACAACAAAATATGGCAAGTCCTCAAGGAGACAGGAGTACCAGATCATCTTACTTGTCTCCTGAGGAACCTGTATGTGGGCCAAGAAGCAATAATTAGAATTGAATATGGAACAACTGATTGGTTTAATATTGGGAAAGGAATACAAGAAGGCTGCATGTTGTTGCCTTATTTATTTTACTTATATGCAGATGCATCATGCAAAATGCCCAGGCTAGATGAATCAAAAGCCTGCCGGGAGAAATTTCAACAATGTTAGATATGCAGACAATATGACTCTGATAGCAAAAAGTGAAGAAGAATTAAGAAGCTTCTTGATGAGGGTAAAAGAGGATAATGTAAAAGCTGGCTTGAAGCTTACCATCAAAAAAACTAAAATCTTGGCAATGGGTCCCATCACTTCCCAGCAAATAGAGGGAGAAGAAATGGAAGCAGTGTCAGATTTTATATTCTTGGACTGAAAGATCACTGCAGATAGCAACTGTAGTCACGAAATTAAAAGAAGCTTGTTCTTTGGAAGGAAAGCTATGTTAGATCTGCACAGGATACTAAAAAGCAGAGACATCACTTTGCCAACAAGATCCATATAGTCAAAGCTACGGTTCTTCAAGGAGCAATGTATGGCTGTAAGAGTTGGACTATAAGGAAAACTGAGCACCACAGAATTTGTTTTCAAATCGTGATGCTGGAGAAAACCTTTGAGAATCCCTTGGATAGGAAGGAGATTATATCAGTTGATACTTAAAGAAATTAATTCAGACTATTCACTGGAAAGACATATATTGAAGTTGAAGTTTAAATACTTTCACCACATGAGAAGATAAGAACTCATTGGAATAGACCTTGATGCTGGGAGAGAGCCAATTGTTAAATTTGCAGTGTGAGTCTCTGTGTGATTCCTCAGAAGTCATAAAATGCTACAAATCAGGGCTTGATTTATGGTTTTGGGTAGTTGTCTATACTTAAGAAAGAAAATGTTAATGTAGATTAAACTCAAAAGGGTGTCACAATACATTCTTTTTTCACAGATTCAGTTGTTAAACATTTATCAGCACACCTTTCTACAGACTGATTTGGGAGTCAGTGGCATCCCTTTCACTGGAACAAAGTCTGAATGAACATTTCCAGGTATAGGTCAGACTAGATAGACCATAAGGTCCCTTTCAACTCCAACATTCTATTATGCTATGTGATGCTGACTTGAGCAAGAGACTATCACCTGGGCACTGGGAGAGGAAAGACACAATTGTGGTTGACTGACTCTAGCCAGAAGTAGAGAAGAGCTTCATTTGAATGGTGCAATAAGAGAATGTTCCCAAGCCAGCCTAAGCTCTGGGTCTCAAATATACAAAATGGTTTCTTTCAAAGTGACAGAGGCAGGCTAGCCTAGAGGTCTATTTTTGATTTGTAACAAATTTGAGCAAGATTTCAGTGTTCTCTATATTTAGGCCAGCTGCTAAAGAGCTCATCCCCTAGGGAACTTTATTAGAGCTATCTACAGAACTACATCAATTCTAGAAGATAACCAAACAAGAGAGAGATCTATGAAGCACAGCAGTACTAGATGCTGAGCTATAGGAATCAGAGCAAGGAGAAGAGGGAGCAAAGTCTGAAGATAGCAACCACCACTTCTTGGCAGGCTAGATCTGTAGTAAATCTTGAGCAGATAATGACAGAGAAGCAAAACCACCCTTACTCTTACTGAAACCCTACTCAGGTTGGTGTACAGGTTTCTGGGAAGAGAATTAACCAGGGAAAAGGTAGGGACAGGAAAGAAATATCTTGACTTTCCAGGGACTTATTTGCAAGCTCATTCTCTATTGATTTGCTAGGAAAAAAAGGGGGGGGCAGCTAGGTGGCGCAGTGAGTAAGAGCGCTGGCCTTGGAGTTGGGATGACCCGAGATCGAATCTGGCCTCAGAAAATGAGCATCCACACATAAATAATGACTAGCCGTGTAACCTTGAGCAAGTTACTTAACCCCAATTGCTTTATAAAAAAAAAAAAAAAATTAAAAAAAAGAAAAAAAACAACTTTGCTGTATTTTCAGCTTTGTAACACTGAGTGATTGACTATAAGGGGAGCTGGTGACTACCCTTTAGAGAATGTCAGAAATTTACAATTGCAGATTGATTGATTGATTGATTTAGCTTTTTGGAGGGGGTGAAGGCAGGGCAATTGGGTTAAGTGACTTGCCCAAGGTCACACAACTAGTTTTTGTGTTAAGTGTCTGAGGCCAATTTGAACTCAGGTCCTTCTGACTCCAAGGCCAGTGCTCTAATCACTGTGCCATCTAGCCACCCCTACAATTGCAGATTTGCCCTAGAATGAAGATAGAAACACAATAAGCTAGAGAAGTATAAGTCCAGAGAGTGCCCTTAACTCCTTTGTATCCAGTGGCAACCTCAGAAATTAGAGTTATGTGTTATATAACATGAGGCTTGTAACTGAGACAAATATTTATTGTAAGGGTTATAAAATTCATCTTTATTTTATAGTCTGCATGTGTGATCAAATTTGTTCACAGTCTTAGCTGAGTATTCATTCATCAGACTTTGAGTCATGAAAGACATCCTGTCAGATTTTACTTGGCCCATGACATTGAAAGTTCAGCAATTTAAAGTGGTCTCTGTCTACACCAAATTGTCATAATCATAATTTATCTAAATATCTTTACTTGTTATGATTCCCATTAGATTAAGAACTTCTTAAGGAGAGAGGTCATGTCTAACTAAACTATTCCTCCCGTTCCAGGTACAAAGTTGTTTGTCATTGGATTGTTCCTGAGTCCTTTTCTTCAAAGTTTATCCTTATTAATTTCAACTTCCTTTACATTGTTCTCAAATTTACATGGAAAAACAGTTAACTCCCTCCTTCAACAGACAGTTGGCACTCAAGTGTTGCTAATCTACTGACTTAGAATGTTATCTAATCATCAAAGTTGAAAGCTTTTGTTCATATGATACTGACTCTGTATGTTTATCTTTCTTAATCCCTTATCTTTTGTGGATAATGTATAGTACTGAGCAGCATGAAGTCTCTTTTCCTAGTGGTCATCCAAACAATCCAGATAATTCTTCAGATTTAATGGCTGAGATCTTCCAGAAATGCTTCAATTTGTAACTGACCTTAGAACTATTGAAGATTCCGCAGAAGGCAATGTGATACTATGGAAACATGCACTGGCCCAGGATTCAGGAAGCCAAGGTTTTAATCCAGGTTTGTCCTTCCCTAGCTGCATGACTTAGATAAAGTCATTTCCCTCCTTTGGGTTTCAGCTTCCTCACCAATGAAAACAAGGACTTAACTAAATGGTGCCTAAGATCCATTCTAGCTCAAAAATTATGTGACTCTGTTTTTTCTTTTTTTTATTATTAACTTTTTTGGAGGAAGGAAGGCAAGGCAATTGGGGTTAAGTGATTTGCCCAAGGTCACACAGCTAGTAAGTGTGTCAAGTGTCTGAGGCCACATTTGAACTCAGGTCTTCCTGACTCCACAGCTGGTGCTCTATTCACTGCACCACCTAGCTGCCCTGATTCTGTTTTTTTCTTACTTTAAGAGATTTTATATCTTTATGGTCTTCAATAAATTAATTTTTAGAAATAAAGGACCTAAGTATGTCTGTCATTCTGTCATGGATAATATTAGGAAGCTAGATCATGATTTTAAACCTTTCCAGCTAATTAACCTAATTCAATAAAAATTTGAAGAAACTTAAATAAATGTGTAGCTTTCTAAATAGGGTATTGGAGGCCTAAAGAATTAATCTAGCTTGCAAAGGTACCAGACTTAAAAGGAGAGGGTAACAGTGTCCCTAGTGTACAAGAGACAAGGGAAATAAAATAGTTTTTCATGGAATAGCATCAGGACTAGAGTGCTGAACTTGGATATGGAAGACTTTGGTTCAGTTTCTAACTCTGACACTTACTAGCTATGACTCTAAGGACTAAATCACTTAACTTCTCTGAGCCTTCAATAACCCTTTAATAGTCATCTACAAACTAAAGGAACTGAGGGGGAACAACCTGCATTTGGTAGAATGAATTAAAACATTGTGGGAGGAAAAAACAGGTCTGACATACTGATAAGCACTAGAAATATCTGAGACTCTCATAAACCCAATTAATTCACTCTTCTCCCAGAATGCCTTTTGAAAACAACAAACCTGCCACTAGAAAAACCTGAGTCTACATTCAAAGAGCAGTGAGGGGAGACTGAGTCTATATAATAGAAATATGTTTTCCAATTTTTAACCATAATACATAGCTAGAATATTGATTTTTCAGTAACCACTTTGATGCAAAGAGAAAAGCTCTTAGAGGAGGGAACATTCATGTTGGTGTTATTCATCCATCCTTCAATCTCGAAGAGGGTCAATAACATCATGAGAGTGATAACTTGCCAGTGAATTGGATTTAAGTGAGGTATTATTGCTGTGCAAAGTTATCAGCCTCACTCTTTTTTCCAGAATCATCCACAGTCCAGTGGCAACACAAAGATCAACACAACTGGAGATGGTCCAGAATGCAGTGGGTAACCTCAGCCTTTCTAAATTAATTCCCAGGTCTCAATTTGTCTGAGGCCTCACCCATTCATGGTGCACTAGAAAGAGAATTGTATCTGTAGTAAAGGGACCTGGGCTCAAATGTTACATCTGGTGCTCACTACTTTTCAGACCTTGGGCAAGTCACTTAACTTCCTTAGAGTTCAGTTTTTCCACCTATAAAATAAAGAGTTAGGAAGGTATACTAAAAAGCCTCTGAAGTCCCTTTCAGCTCTTGATTTAAGAGCTAATATCCTATCATCAAAGTACAATTTGACAAAGTCAGTCTAATGCCTCCTAATAAAAGCTAATAAATAAAACTTTTCAAACATATTCAAATAAATAACATCTCTCTGAGAAAAAAGTGTCTCTCAGTATACTGGGGCAATACAGTTTAATTAAATGAATCATAATAGTCTGTTCTCCATTGTAGGAAACATGAAAAAACTCTAAACAAATCTTGACTATGTTTTCCTTTATGTACAAAAGACATAGAAATTCAGGAATTGGGTTGTCTAGATGGCACAGTGAATAGAGCACTGGCCCTGGAGTCAGGAGGACCTGAGTTCAAATTTGGCCTCAGACACTTAACATTTACTAGCTGTGTGACCTTGGGCAAGTCACTTAACCCTAATTACCCTGCTTTACCCCTCCAAAAAAAAAAAGAAAAAGAAATTCAGGAATTGATTTTTAGTGAAGAAATAAAAGTGTTTTTTAGGTCAAAAATTGGGAGAGTGGTAAAGAAAGTTAAGACAACAAAGAAATAACTACCATCAGGAAAATGTTCTTTTACTATCAAAGAGCATTCTGCCGCATAATCCAGCAAAGGATTCCAGCATTTCTGCCTACTTTCCAATAATTAGTAAAACCCTAACCAACCCTAACCTGTGGCTTCAGTCTAGAAATCTTTCATTCTTCCCAAGATGATCTAATCTGAAAACTAGAATGGCTGGAGTCAGAGGCTCATTTTTTGCTCTTAACTGCTTTCAGATTCTTGTTGCAATTTTATTGCATTCATATTTGCAGACTCTCGCAATTTTGTCCCACTTACTTTCCTTCTAAAGTTAATAGCTAGCATTTCTAAACTTAGAATTACAACCTTTGTTGTTGAAAATAACCACTGTTCTTTTCACAATCGTTAGCAAATGCATCTCCTTCATTCTTATTCATCTCTGAAATTTTATTTTTCCAGCTGTGCTTCATTCATTTTCTTGAGATGAATTTACATTATTTCAAAATATACTAGTAGGCAGTTAGATTGTACAATGGATATAAGCACTAGATCTGTAGGCTGGAAGACCTGACTTCAAACCAGGCCTTCTACACTTAATAGCTGTGTGACCCTGGGCAAGTCACTTAACCTCTGCCTCAGTTTCCTCATTTGTAAAATGGGAACAATAATGGTGTCTATCTTCCAAGGTTATTATGAGGATAAAAGAGATAATATTTGTAAAGCACTTTTAAAACTTGCTGTATTGTATTGTGTTGTACGGTAGAGTCCTTTACATACATAAGCAAGCAACAAATATTTGTTGGTGTGATTACCCTGAATTTGCAAAAGGAAAGGCATTTGTTTGTTTCCTGAAATTTGACCTCCATTTGTCTCTAGAGTAAGAACCTTGAGAAGATGATATCAAATGGAATAACCCTATGTTTATTCTCATTTCATGACTTTCAGATTAATTTGCTTTCAATTTTCAGATCCAAAGTCAATATTTCTCTTGGAAAAAAAAATTTCCTAAATTGACCTGAAATGGCAAAAGATACAACTCTGAGCTGCTTGTTCAGTTTATTCATATATCCCAAAGATAGGTGTGTGACTCTTACCTGAAAAGCTCTGTACTAGCAATTTGAATTGTATAAATACCTGTAAAACAGAGTCCCTCCAGAGAGAGAGAGAGAGAGAGAGAGAGAGAGAGAGAGAGAGAGAGAGAGAGAGAATTACATATGACTCCAACATGGGAGGATGGGTGAAGGATAATCCTACAAGCAGAAACAGTGAATTCAGAAAAAGAAATACATTTAGCAAGAAAATAGCTCTGTATTTGAAAATGTTGAATTTGATATCCAATGAGACACCTAGGTAGAGAAGTTCTCTATGAAGGCATTTGGAGATGTATACCTAGAACTCAGAGAAGATAGGCTGGAGATATATGTTTATGAGTCATCAGCATAGACATTATAATTGAAGTGGCAGAAGTAAGTGAAATTGTTAAGGGAAAGTATATAAAGGGAGAAAAATGTCTAAAGATAGATCCTTGGGAAATACTTCCCCTCTACTATTAAAGGGTCAGGAAGAGGATAGGGAGACTGCAAGGACAGAAATGGATCATTTAGAAAGGTGGAACCAGAAGAATGTGGTGTCTCTGGAGCCAACGGAGAAGACAAGGTGCAATAGGAATAAGTAAAAAAGGAGAATGGAAGGGAATGAGCATTTACACCGTGCCTAACTATGTTACAGGCACTATACTAAGCTCTTCAAATATTATTTCATTTGACTGAGTGGCTAATATTAGCAAAAGTTGAAGAGCAATCAAGGAGTAAGAACTGAAAAATTGGACTGATAAATTTGGCAGTTAGGAGGTCATTAGTAACTTTTAAGAGAAGTTCAAGCCCTTTGTTATAGGCAGTAGTCTGACTCAAAGGGATTGAGTAGCAAGAAAATAGGAGTATCCAGGATAAATAACTGTTTCAAGAAATGTTGACTATAGAGGGGAAAGAGATAAAATAGTGGTTAGAATAAAAGGGTTGAGTGAAAGCTTTTTCAGGATTAGAGAACACTGAGGATATTTGTGGACAGTCAATAAAGAGAAAATGATTGAAGATGTTTGAGATAAAGGGTATGTATGAAGAATGGAAGAGGCAAGAAGGAATAGAATCAAAAACATAAATAGATGGATTATTCTTCTCAAGGAGTAGTAATAATCTCTCCTAATATGACCAGAGAAAAGAGCAGATTGTGAGTGATGTTGAAAAGGTTTGAGAAGGAAGAAGGGAATTGAGGAACTTCAATTAATCAACCAATCAATAAACATTTAATTTAATAAAGTAAGTACCTAGTATATGTCAGTCTGTGATAAGCAATGGAGATGCAATAAGAAACAAAAGACAGATCCTGTCTTCATGGAGCTTATGGCCTAATGGAGGAGACAATATGGAGAGAGAGAGAGAGAGAGAGAGAGAGAGAGAGAGAGAGAGAGAGAGAGAGAGAGAGAGAGAGAAAGTTGGAGCTTCAGCTGGGCCTTAAAGAAAGTCATGGAGGTCAATAGTTGAAGCAGAGAAGGGAGAGCATTACAAACATAGGGGACAGCCAGAGAAAATTTCAGAGACAAGGGCATGTCTTATTCATGGAACAGCTAGGAGGGCAGTGTCACTGAACTGAAGAGTATATGCTGGGGAGTAAGGTATAAGAAGGCTGGAAAGGTAGGAAAGGCTTAGCTTATGATGAGCTTTAAGAGTCCTTGACAAACCTCAAGCTTATCAGTGAACTGGAAGGCTAGGTAAATTTAAATTATAGGAAGGAGAGAAGGGGAAATAAAAGGAAAAAAGAGAAATGTTGAAGCTATTACTATGGAGAATGACACAGAAAGCTAATAAAGGAGGAGTTGGAAAAATGCTAAGCAGCAGTAGAGGATCATCTGAGGTTCTGTCCCATAAATTTGTAATAAATGTAATTAGCTCAGTTTTGTGACTCTATAATGACTCTCCGTAGCCCTGGAGCAAAAGCAGAGAAAAGGGGCTGGAGTTATTCAAGGATGAAGATAAACAGTTTAGAAATGGCAGAAAATCAGGGAGGTGTGGGATTCTCAGAAAATTTGTTAGTGAAAATGACAGACTCTGGAGTCAAGCAAGTATAAGCAGAATCAGTGAGTAGACTGGGAGAACAGGGTTGAGTCTAGGGACTAAAGGTCACAAGAGTGAGGATAGATAAAGTTTAGATAATAAAGATGGAAAGGTGAGAGCTTGTCATAGGAGAGTGGAATTTCAAATTCCCAGATTATAGGTTGTGACCTATTAGAAGCCATCTATGGGTCATGGGGATGGTGCAATTACTAGAAATGGTGAGTCTAAGATACAACCAAGTCAGTGTTTGACTGAAATAACATGAAAAAAAGTTATTAAAGTTGAAGAGGTTGGGGAATTGTGGTCAGGATGTTAGGGGGCTTGTCAATACAACTATTGATGTCCAAATGATTATAGGGAATGAGGGAAAGGAAAAGATTATGAAACAAGTGTAAAAGCCATCAAAAAAGTTAGAAGCATGGCTCAAAGGTCAGCAGTTGACAGTAAATGGTATGGAAGAGAAGATAGCATAAGCTTTTGAGACATATACTTCAAAAAAATAAAGGCTATTGAAGGATAATACAAAAGGAATTGTCTAGGAGCAAAAGTGAGGAGCCTGAAAACCATTCTTCCTCCTGGCACTATGAGTTGGAGACAGTGAAAGAAGTAACTTCTAATGATGAGGTTTGTAAGGTATATGATATCATCAGAAGAGAGTCAGATTTCCATTAAAGCAAGTAAGTGGACTGAATACTGGGTACCAAGCTATTTAATGATGTTCCACGTGTCATCTAAGCTGGCATTCTGCATCTGTCCATAAATTCTTTCTTATTCCCTAGATTCCTGTTTGGACATGTTTAAGATGGATGGTTGAGTACTTCTCAATGTGTAACCCCTCCCGACCTTGGCCCTCTGCCTACCTTGCCCAGGTTGTACCTGATATTACCGTTTCTCCCATCTTTTAATAGCTCTTCTCCCTGTCCTGCTTATTCAGTTCTTTGCCTCTTTCAGAAATCATGACACACTAGTGGATACTTTGTTTGCTGTCAGTGCTAATTTGACCTGCTTACCTCTAAATCACTCTAACTGTAACCACTCAGAAATCTCTCTCTTTCTTTTTTTTTTCATCACTGAGGACCATTTTGCTACTTTGAAACAAAGCATAGGATGAAAAACTGAGCACAGAAAAATTTATCTTTGCTGTAAAAGTTAATTCCTGCAGAGGAGCCATCTGTTCAGTATGTACTATGCCCATCTATGCTCATTATATCATTGCTAATGGGAGTTCTGAGAGCAGGCTATGGAAAACTAGTCTGTCTTCGAACAACCTCCCCAAGTAGATCCATCTTCAACTACTAAATGCTAAAGTCTTCAAATTTGGACTTTCTCTGCGATATTAGGTGAGTCTCATTTAGGTCAGCTTGGGGCTGCTTCACCTTCATTCATTTGCTTCTTAACCTCCTTTCCCTTTATTTACTTTTTTTTTTCTTGCTTTTTGGAGGGCAATTGGGGTTAAGTAACTTGCCCAAGGTCACATGGCTAGGTTTTTTTTTTTTGATTGTGTGTGTTAAGTGTCTGAGGCCAGATCCGAACTCAGGTCCTTCTGACTCCAGGGCCGACGCTCTACTCACTACGCCACCTAGCCGCCCCTCTTTATTTACTTCTAAGACCAGAATGATAAAGATATAGTCAGATTACCAAGGTTGAAAATTTACTTTCTGGGAGACAGCAGTTTAAGAAGCCAATTCCATACAGCCCAATCCAACAAACATTTATCAAACACCTGTTATGTGCAAAGTACTATGTTTTGTTTTAGGGATGCAAAGAAAAAATGAAAAATATCCCCTTCATTCAATTAGTTTACATTCTACTGGGGAGGTACAATATAAAAAAGAACATCAATAAAAATGGAGATTCAATAAAGAAACATAGGAGTGTGTGTGTGTCCATATACATATATACCCCTACATACATGTATATATACACGTATGTATAATATGTGTGTTATAATTTAAAGAAATAATACTAACAAAAGAAATCAATAAAGGTTTTCTATATAAGGTGGCCACATGGCTGAGCCTTGAAAGAAGACGGAGGTGAGGAGGAAATGCACTCCAGGCACAGAGGACAAGTTGTGTGTAAAGCCATGCACAAGCAGCTTTCCAGAGGACTGCTGCTATAAACAGCTTTCAAGGTTCTGGTTATATAGTATAGTGAGCTCCCTATTTATTTAATAATAAATCAGAGGAAAACATTCATAGAAAATCAAAATACAGCATTCACAATGTTAACAACTTATCACAGAAAATCAAAATACAGCATTCACCATGTCACAACCCAACAACTTATCACTAAAATGGCCATATAGTTTTCACCAAAGTGGTCACATAATTTTAAACAAAGTACATTCATTTAGTCAATCACAAAATCCTTAATTCAATCACAAAATACAAAAGTCAAAGTTCTCCACCCCTAGGTCACAGTAAATCATAATCTTCTCAGTCAGTACACAGTATCTAAGTAAAGTCTTCTTTCAGCTTGACTCGAGGCTGGCTCTCAGCTTCCATGGTTCCTCTTCCATGGTCCCAGCTCCAACTGTCATCTGCTTTCAAAGGCAGGCAGCTCCTAGTTCCTTGTCTAGCTCCTTTTCCAGTTCTTTGTCCAGTTCCCATTCCATATTGAAGCTCACAGTGTCCAGTCCACCTCAAATCCTTCACAGTTCCTGTTTCTGGGAAGACAAGGCTTGACAGAGCCACAATAATATTCATGCACATTGCTGACACCATCATCAATTCGCTATCTACCTAAGAAAACAACTCATAACCACCAACAAGATCTGAGAACTCAACACAAATCATCAACATATAAATCAACACAGACCCACAAACAAGGTCCAAGAGGTCAGCACAAATCATCAGTAAAGTCCCAGGACCTCCAAAACCTTCCTCCAGGACTTCTGTAAACATACAACCAGAAAATCCTCTTTCAGGGCCCCCACTAAGGTCCCAGGGCTACTGTACAAAGTATCACAAACAAACATCAACAAAGACAGAGCAGACAAACAGAGTGCCAGGATACTATAAGTTTTTTTTTCCTTCTTGACACCACAAGACTCCTCTTCTCAGTTCTGCTGTCTCTAGCCCTGGGCCTCTCCTTATATATGGTCATTAGCTGCTCCCCCTACCTGTTGCAGTAGTTCATGAGTTCTAGGATTCACAAGTTGTGGGGTTCAAAAATTCTGTTTCTTAACACACTTGACACAAGGCTCAAAAGAAACTTGAACTTAAACAAGGTGTTAATTCAATAGCTTAAACAAGGTATGAACTACTTCTGTGCTTGCCATTACATTTTGTGAAAGGTACAAAGGTGAAAAACAGAATACCAAGTTTGGGGAATATTAAATGAATAAATGTGTCTATAGTGTAAAGTGAATAAAGGGAAATAATGTAGTATACTTAGAAAGGTAGGCTGAAATTAGATTGGAAAGGGCTTTAAATGACAAGGTGAGAAATTTCCATCTTATTCTTGAGGCAGTGAGGAGCCCACTGAAAGTTTTTTTAGCAGGATAGTGACATTAGCAGTCTTTTATTTTAGGAATATCATTCTGATAGTATGTAGAGGATAAAGTGAGGGGTAAAGAATGGAAACAGGAAAACCAAATAGGACATTCTAAGAATATTCCAAGTGAAAGACAAAGATGATGTGAACTGGTATTTTGGCTGTGATAATGGAAAGGATGTAATAACGGAAAGGGAAATGAGAGATATTGTGAAGATAGAATGAACATGACTTGATAACTGATCAGATATGTGGCATAAGAGAATGGGAAGTATAAAGGATAATTCTGAGACAGCAAGCCTTGTTGAGTAGTAAGATGGCATTACCACCAACAGAAATAAGGAAATTCGGAGGATGCATGGGTTTAGGGAGAAAGATACTAAGTTCTGTTTTGGATATGTTTATTTTGAGATGTCTAAAAGCCATCGAGTTAGAGTGTTCCATAGGCAGTTGGTGATATATAATTAGACCTCAGAGAAGGAATTAGTAGG